>CM016492.1:5928550-6482207 GCA_002890555.2 Lagenaria siceraria | reverse complement strand
TCCATCTATTTTTCAATGATGAGAAAAATTTATCATTGTCTTAACTTTGTCGACTATAATTTAAAGAGATATTACAGACTTATAGTAAATGATTTAAAATTACTAAAATATAAATTAAAATGTCCATATCAATATAACAATTTAACATTTTTCATTTATTAAGAATGATAATAAAAAATTAATTTGTCCCACAAGGTGGACGTCGTTGATTTCGAGTTGGTTGTCGTCGTCGACTTTGAACTCTAGGTTGCTCTTGTTTCTCTGGTGGCTCTGGTACCTCTGTAGGCGCATCATAGTATAAATATTCGTTATGCTCTCCACGTCCGCGCCATGTCCTTGCATGTATGAAGACGATGGACCAGCTGACGATGCCGACTTCTGAATCATAATATCCTGAATCAAATGTTGGCATCATCATCATCGGACTAGCATAATCAGTGTGGCTATGCGTCTGCGTCATAGGGGCAATTCTCCCACATTGTGATCAACTTCATCAAAATCATCTTATTCTACTCGAGCACGCCCCCGACGCCTAGGAACCGGTGGAGGTGCAATGGGTACATCATACATATAATGTATCTCCTCCATGTACCTCTCGTTATTATACAGATAAGCAGGACTGGTTTAGATCATTTGAAACATCACGAAGGCTACTGTTGCTCGATCTCTGTGAATTATAAAAAAAATTAGATAATATTTAAAATAAATTCAAATTTAAAATGATAAACAATATTAATTATATACCAGATGACCCAACTGCTCCTGGACGAGTAATATAGCGCCTTGTTTTATTACTATACCAATCAATGTAATCTTGGGTTACATCCCTATCATATTGCCCAATGAAACCCCCGGTGCAATAAACCTTCTACGATAGTGCCATCGCACTACCAAATGTGCAACTTTATCGGACCAATCTGCAGTTCGTAGGTCGATGTCATGCAGTAGGGGTTCAATATTACACTCTGGTGAGACATCCTGTTGGAAATGCCACTCACCAATGTGAAAACATATGAGAGGACTTATCGTCCGCTACATGTCTTGACCGTTTGTACAAAAAATTGGGCAAAGTGTGCATAAGCTTTGTAGGCTCCCAATAATCTGAAACATAACATAGTATATTAAAATATTAAATACATAAAAAAATATGTATACAAATTCAATTAGATTCAGTATTTTTGTACCTGATCAGGTTGAAGCAGATCCAACATGTATCTATACTGACTCACAACATGTGTAGCTGATCTAGTTACACAAAATTGTCTCTCCACCTATATTATGAAATCAATATTTTAGATTTTAAATAACTATATTAGTCATATAAAAAATAATTTGTAAATTAAATTAAATTAACATACCGAGAACCGTATGCTTGTCTAGCTAATTGATGCTCGTTGACATGTCGGAGTTGTGGAGCCATTGTTGGAAATCGCTCCCAAGCCTATAATTGCAGAAGTATCAAAGGCCCAACGATTTCACGAACTTCAGGTTTTGTTGCTTTGCACAGCTGTCTAATACAACCATGCCAAACAGGCTCCACCCCAAGAATACCGTCCCGCTTCATGAAGATTGGCTAACAATGGTAGGAACATTAAGTGCACGTAGTGACTTGATTTATCAGAAAATAGACTTCCACCCATCATCTGTAATATGTATGCTCGTGTATATCTCATGACAGATTCCTCGTCTGCATCATCATCAAGCCCTAGAAATTGTGTTCCTAACCATGTTAAATTTAATTTGGATCCTCTAATTTTATTAGCAGGTGGGATTACACCGAGTAACAATTGGCAAATATTTAACCAATCATCATGCATTTCTCTGGTAACAGGCTCGCCGTCAACAGGTAACTCAAACAATATTTCTATATCTTGTAGAGTGATAGTACACTCTCCAGAAGGAATATGAACTGTTCCTCTTGCCTCCATCTCTCAACTAGTGCAGTGATGAGATGCCAATCTAACTGAATGAATCCCAACCTGGAAACTCCATAGAATCCTGATGTACGAAGTAGTGGTAGTATTCTACGGTGCAGTGGGATGATACGATGAACAACCGCCTCTCGATGTCTACAGTATATCTCATCTGTAGTACGATCTTGCCATACAACTAATGATTGATGAATTGATTGATCATATAAAACATAAGGATCAAGCGGTCCTGGGTTTAAAGCCATGATCTAAAAGAAAAAAAATATTTATTTCTCTTATGGATTACACAATAAAAATATTAATTACATAATAAAAAAAATAATTACACAGAAAAATATTAATTACACATTAAAAAAATATTAGTTACACAGTAAAAAAAATATTAATTATATAATAAAAAAAATATTAATTACACAATAAAAAATATTAATTGTCGGGTGTCTGTCTTTGTAACGAAGGACAGTTCCTCCGATTATGACCCAACTGATTGCAAAATCCATACCGTAGTTGAGTACTCGATTCTGACCAGTCCATTTCATTGTGGTATCGCGAGCTCTTTGGTCTACCAGGTTTCATCAACAACGATGGGTCGGCATGTAAGACAGGCATATTTGGATGTGTTATCCAGTAATCTTCGTGCGGTACAGGTTGAAATTGAGAAGAGTAGCATGCCGCGTATGTTGATAGTTTATAGTAGTCCTCAATGAACTCTTCATAGTTCATGTTAAATCGTGAACAAACCGCCATAAAATGCGAGCATGGGATGCCAAATGCTTGCCATTTGTTACATGAATAGTACCGCTCAGACCCATTTAGCCTCAGTGTTTGAATATTTCCTCCTTTAGCATTGAGGCTATGACGTCCGGTTTTTACATGAAACACACCTTCATATCGATCGTATGACTGTACTTCATGTTTACTGGATCTTGCAGCCCACTTCAAAATTTTTTCATGTGCGTACCTAAATGTTTACTCACTTAGTATTACTAATATATTTAACATGAATTTTTAATTACTAAAAAAAAAAAATATTACCTGGTGTATTTATCTCGACGCTCTAAAACAGCTCTTATTTCTTCTCTTCTTTTTTCAAAATAATTTACACATTTGAAAAATGTTATCTGAGCGAGAGCGTTTATCGGCAACATTCGAGGTCCTTTGAGGACTCCGTTGATGCACTTTGATAGATTTGTCGTCATCCACCCGTATCTGACACCTCCATCATGTGCTTGAGTCCACTGCTCAATACCAATGTTGTCAAAAAAACTCAAACAACTCTGATTTATTCTTCTGATGTCCTCAATCGCTTTATTTAACTTGCGAATTTGAAATTGACATCCAGCCCGATAAACATAATTCTTTAAGTGATTGAATTTATACTTTTTGTTGAAATTGCTGACAATATGCCGTAAGTAGTATCGATGATGATGTTTTGGTCCCGTCCAACCATTTTCTGGATTGTTCACGGCTGAGATAATGCCAGCATGTCGATTCAAAATCAAACACACCTCTTCGTGTGTAATTATTTCCCTTAGATGTTTCAGAAACCATCCCCATGAATCTGCAGACTCCTCATCAACAACGACAAATGCAAGAGGAAGAAGATGCCCATTAGAATCAACTGATGTAGCAATCAGTAATTTTCCTCGATATTTACCATACAAGTGGGTACCGTCTATTTGAATAATTGGCCGACATCTATTAAAGGCTTCTATACAAGGACCAATGCCCAAAATATAGAAGTAAGGATAACATGTTCTTCAATAGGCGTTTCTTTTACCCTCCACTCCACGCGCGATCCGGGATTGGTCTGTTTAACCATATACAACCATCTAGGTAACAATTTGTATGATTCGTCCCAATCGTCGAACACTTTAGCCAACGCCTTTTTTTACCCTGCCACACCCTATGGTAAGGACTATGGTATCCAAATTTTGTTTTTATGTCGGACTGTAGTTGTGCCACGCTAATAGACGGTTTTTCTCTAACGACATCACAAAACTCTAAGGCAATCATTGAAGAATCTAATTGCACGTGACTTTTGTTGGGTTTTATGTCCTAAAACTCGTAGTTTGTAAACATTAACGTGTGTTCTATTTATCAATAAAGTTGTTATCGATGTTATTCAGTAAACTTGTTATTGAATAAAGTGAATTGTTGTTAATATAACTCTAAATCCAATAAACTAAGAACCCATGGCTTTAGTATGAAAACTTGAACTTTATGTAATGACATAAAAATGGATCAAGATCAAGTAAATAGCCAAAACGGTCTATAGTATAAGGATAAGGTTGGGTACCTTATCTTGGAGACACTATTGAATGTGGCCTACTTTGTATTTGATACAAATGATGTGATCCTAAATTATTCATGTGGAGACATGTGAGTGGGGGCATTCTATGCAATGAGTTTGCATAAGACCGGACCACGAAATAGTCACTATTACTTTATAATGCCGTTTACTGTCAAATACTGACTATTTCAACTAGATGACCTAGGTAACTCGATCTTAATCTTGAGCTAACTATGAACTCCTATTTATTCGGGATTATCCTTAGATCTGCATGGGTGAAAGTGGCCCAGGTGCGCCGACTCAATAAGCCTCCCATTTTAGGGGTAAGACCGAGTAGATAGCTGGGGACATAGTTTTGCGAGAAGGAATTCACTCCTACCCGATTTAGGGTTAGTAGATAGGTTGTCCCCTTAAGTACTGATTTCGGGTCTTGAACAAGGGGCCCCACCCTCTCATTGGCCCGAGAGGGACTCAGTTTAGTGATAGGATCACAAACCAATTGTTCATTAGAGGATCAGTGGGACTTAAGGAACAAGATGTAATCACAGGGGTAAAACGGTAATTTTGACCTAGCTGTGATTACGAACAACCTGTGAAGGATCGACTTACTTATTATGGTTATATCAAGTGGATAGAAATATATCTACAGTGAGGAGAGTGCAGCTACGAGCTTTAGTGGAGTGTCCCGTTAGTTAACGAATGTTGGTTAACTAGGTTAAAGAGTTTGACCGGTTAATCTCGGATCGTTGGAGCTCATGATCTGTAGGTCCATTAGGTCCCTCTACTAGCTCATAAATGGACTAAAATCTTAGATGTTGTGGTGAGTAAGTTTGAATAGTTCAATCTTGACTTAAGGAATGAAAGTCGAATATATACGATATATCGACGTTTAATTATGAATTAAACGGACAAATAGAGTTATTTATAATATTTAAATATGATTTAAATATTAATTATATGAATAGGGATTCATATCGATTTTTTTGGAAAAATCGAGAAAAGTGGGAAAAATAATATTATTTTATTATTTAATATTAAAATAATATTATATTTAATTAATTAAATATTAAATTATTTTTTATTTAATTAATTATTTTTTATTTTTAAAAATCAAACTAAAATTCATTTTTAAATTCATTTTTGGAAATTAATTAAAAATAGAGTTTAAAATTGATTTTTGAAAATTGGATTTTCCCACTAACTAAGCAAGTTGCTTAGTTGTTTGCTTCACATTAAGCCAACAATTTGAGAATTTGAGTTGTCAAATTTTGATGCAATTGGATTGCATGTTGTTCTTCAATAAATAGAGATTATTTTGGCTTAATTGGGGTTAAGAATTTTGTGAAATTAATGGTTAATTTTGCAAAATATCCTCCATAACTCTTTTCTTCCCCAACCTTCATTCCTTCTCAAATTCACCACAAATATTGGATCCCACCATCCAATCTAAGCGTAGAGAATAGTAGAGAAGACTCTTGTGGTGGTCTACAACCAAGTGGTGTTGATTTCCATTAAAAATTGAAGGAGAATTTGGAGCTTCAAGGGTAAGTGTTCTTGAAACTTGGTTTTTCTTTTTTAATTGCATGTTTAATCCTCAAAATTAAGCATCTTAGAGTGAAATTTGGTCAAATTAAATTCCGCTGCATGCTCATTTATCTTTCAACTTTGACTTAGTTCTGAGTAAAAACATGTATGTTGATCAACATACTTAGTGATCTCAAATAAGCCATGTGATTTCCTTTTTGTTGCACGGAGTCTCCATTTGCAACCTTCTTCCCACTTCTTACATTGAATTGCCCAAATAGCCGGTGTCGATTCTACTACCTCATATGGTGCGTGATGCCTGATAGAAAAACACTTGACCACATGTTGTAGCATTTCTTTATCTTGACAAATCATCCCCTTATACAATTGGGTATTGTCAACAACCACAGGGGCTACAATTGGGTTGTGTTCTCTAATGCTATCTATTACATCCATATCTAAATTACTGAATGTATCTGAAGGTAATTCATATTCACGACCATGAAAGTCCAAACCCTCAAATTCATCGTCAGTCTCTGTTCTAAAATCACTGTATTGATTATTAGCCACCATACCTTTATCATCATAGGCTGGTGCAACTGATTCAAGATCAGGGTCCATCGGGTCTTCAAATTAACTAAAGGGTTGTGCATTCAAGTTTATTTCAAACCCTACCCTACTCACATTAACATATAAATCCACTAAGTTTGGGAGTGACAGTGCGACTGAAAACATCATATTCATTGCTTGTTCATCAGGAATAGGGAATGACATAAACCTTACTGATCCTTATGGTGTTGGATTAGGATGTCTATATATTATTTCTAACTGATTTGCTCTCATATCTACACCAAGTGACATCCCTACCATTTCAATGAATTGTTCAAAAACTATTGTTCACATTTATGCTAAAACCTCCACTAGCTGGTTGGTCATATTCAACACCATGACCATTTGAAAATAACACAGATCCCAAACATTTGTCTGCCATTTTCTACAAGAAAAAAAAAGACAAACAATACATTACTAAATATTTAACTAATTATCAAACTTAAATCAAATATTATAGAAAATACATAAAAAAATCACTTAGTAATTTGTATTAAAAACTATAAACATCAAGCTTAAATAATAAAAAAAAAACTCAAATTACAAAAATATTATACTATAAATAAAAATATTCATAGTAAATGCAAAAAATCTAACATTAAACTTTTTTTTTCAAGAATAGCATAGAAACTCTAATATTAACAAAAAAAAAACCTAAGTTTTTAAAAAAAATGTAAAAAAATTTACTCAAATTATTAATTTTGTATTACAAAACAATAAAGTCACTGAACTTTTTAAATTAAAAACTAATACTAAAAATTAAATATTATTAAGAAAACAAACAAAAATACTAAACTTTTGTATTAACAAACTATAAGCATAAAATACAAAAAAAAAAAAACTCAAATAACAAAAATATTATACTATAAATAAAAATATTCATAGTAAATGCAAAAAATCTAACACTAAACTTTTTTTTTTCAAGAATAACATAGAAACTCTAATATTAACAAAAAAAAAAAAAAACCTAAGTTTTTAAAAAAAAAATATAAAAAATTTACTCAAATTATTAATTTTGTATTACAAAATAAATAAAGTCACTAAACTTTTTAAATTAAAAAACTAATACTAAAAAATCAAATATTATTAAGAAAACAAACAAAAATACTAAACTTTTTGTATTAACAAACTATAAGCATAAAATACAAAAAAAAAAAAAAAACTCAAATAACAAAAATATTATACTATAAATAAAAATATTCATAGTAAATGCAAAAAATCTAACACTAAACCTTTTTTTTTCAAGAATAGCATAGAAACTCTAATATTAACAAAAATAAACCTAAGTTTTTAAAAAAAAATGTAAAAAAATTTACTCAAATTATTAATTTTGTATTACAAAACAAATAAAGTCACTAAACTTTTTAAATTAAAAAACTAATACTAAAAAATCAAATATTATTAAGAAAACAAACAAAAATACTAAACTTTTTGTATTAACAAACTGTAAGCATAAAATACACAAAAAAAAAACTCAAATAACAAAAATATTATACTATAAAACAAAAAATAGAAATTTAATAGTAAATATAATAAATCTAATATTATTTACAATGCAAACGAAAACAAAGTAAAACATTTACATGGTAGATCTAACATAATATAAACAAGAATATTAAACTGTAAAAAAAAAGCTCCTAACATCAATCTATAAATGTTCTTGAATTTAACAACGATTAAAAACTAATTAAGAACATTAAATGGATTGTATAATATGATATAAATATATAAAAAATGTTAAAAAAACTAGTATTAAATTTAAAAAAAAACTCATAAATTCAACAACGGTTCTACTCTTTTTCTTCTTCAAAGTGGCAACAGTTTCTCCTTCTTTGTTGTTGTTATCAAAACAACAACAAAAACTATATATATATATATATATATATATATATATATAATATGAGAAGATGAATCTTAAAAAAAAAAATTAATTCAGTCAAAGTGTACCTATTTTTTGTTCTTTGTTTTTTAAACAGCAACAAAACTATTGAAAAAATAAAATAGTATGAGAATATAGAACAAATTTATAATTAATTATAAAAAATAAAAATTTAATAATAAATGTACAACCTCACAATATTAATTAAGCAAGAAAAATGAGAGAAAGCCGAGAGTAGAAAATGAAAGGTCGAAAGTGAAAGCTGATGAAGAAAGTGAAACCGAGAGGTTGAATTAAAGTGAAAAGGGAGTGAAAGCCGATGAGGAAAGTGAAAGTGATGAAGTGAAGGGGTGGGGGGTTTGGTTTATAGGAAGGGGGTCGAGAGTTGAAGTCTCGACCCCCAAGTGATGGGACTCTACGCTGGCAGATGTGAGATGTGCAGGTAGAGGCGTGAGGCGTGCTGAACGGTGCAGGGTAGCTGGTCGAGACTTCAAGTCTCGACTTCTTCTTTGACTGGCAGTGGCCGGCAGGTGGCAGGTGAGCATCTTGTCACGGGTGTTTTAGGATGGTCGAGACTTGAAGTCTCGACTTCCTTTGATGGTCGAGAGTTGGATTCTCGACCAAATGAGGTCGAGATTTCAACTCTCGACCCACTTCAACCTGCCAAAACGTCACTTCACCTGCAAAAAAAACTACAATATTTTTATAAATAGTTTTAAAACTACAATATTTCTCTAATTATTTCTTTAAACTACAATATTCATATAAAACCTCCCTCTTTAATATATATATATATATATATATATATATATATATATATATATATATATATATATATATATATATATATATACACTTTTAAAATTGTAGAACTATTGATAGTTTAGGGACTGTTTGGTAGATAATTCAAATTTTGTTTTATGTTTTCAAATTTATTGAGTTCAACAAATATGTGTTTGGCAGACAACTCAGATTCTATTTCTAAAAACTGTTTTTTAATTCTGTAATTCAAATAGTGCAAATTCCAATAACAACATTTTTATGTTTTATTTATATCCAGATTTGAATTTTAAATTTTAAAGTGCAGAATTATATTAAAATAAAGATAAAAACATTTAGAATTATTGAATTCATTTGTTAAAAAATAGAATATGTATCATGTAATGTACTATAAATTATATAATATTACAAAATAATAATTATATAAATTTTATTAATATAAATCATATTCATAAATAAATTAACAATTGTTTATTGTCAACTAAATATTAGTGGGTAACTACAACTAGTTTTATGATTTATAAATATATAGTATTAAACACATCTTAAACAACTGTTTAAATTAGAATCCAATTTCTAACACTGCCACCAAACATATATTTGAAAAATGAAATACAACTCTGTTTTAATTAAATTCTTTATTTTCAAATTCTCTACCAAACAAACAATAGATATTTAGTATCTAAGTCTAACTCAACTAATTTAGGCATACACATGAGTCAAAGATTTGAATTTATTTCTGAGATTAAATTACATGTTTACCCTTAGACTATATATGAACTTTCTATTTTGTCCTTTGAAAGATTTTTAAATTTCAAATATACCCATCAACTTTTGAATTATTTTGAAAATGTCATTTGACATAGAAGATGTTAATTACTTGTTAGAAAGTTTGACAGAAATATAAAGTGCCACGTGTAGGTATGTTTTAGATTTGTCCTTAAATATATATGACGTTTGAACTTTTGTCTTTTTAAGTGTAAGTAAAATTGAAACTTTATGGTTTATTTTATTTTATTTTATTTTATTTTATTTAGTACAATTGAAACTTTATGGTTAAACTATATATGAATTTATTCAATTTGATCATTGGACTACACGAAATGGAGTTCTTACAAAAACACTAATTTTGAAAGAATTAAAAAGTTGAAGGGTATATTTAAAAGCTTAGAAACTTTAAGGGGAAAATAGAAAAACAACCATAGTCCAATGGTAAAAAATATAATTTATCCACATTTCTAAAACATGGAGTATTAAATTTTCATCATCATGTTTCTATTGATATTTTTATATAATTATAGGTTTGATGTTGACAAATTACATGTGAGACAATGACATTTTCGTTATATTATATAAAATCGATAAAATATAAAGCATACCAACCAAACATCACTAGTGTGAATATGTGAATATTATGCTAATAATAAAAGTTTTAATTTACTTAAAGTTAAATTACAAACTAGTCCTTGAACTATGTATCAAATAAATCTACGAACTTTCAATATTGTGTCTAAAAAAATTCTTGAATTTTAAAAAGTGTTTCATAAGTTCCTATACTTTCGATTTTGTGTAATAAATTCCAAAGTCTCAATTTTGTGTCTAATATGTTCTTGACTTATTTGACTTTTTTAAAAAATTAAAAAATCCTTAATTTTATGTCTAATAATTTTGTTAATTTTAAAATAGATTGAACATGTCAGAAACCTATTAAAAATAAAAATAAAAGGTTAATTAAAGAACTCAACAAATATTTTGTAAAGTTTAAGAATTAAGTTTGTAATTTAAACTTTATTTAAAATGTGTGAAATGACCTATTAACATCTATGACGTATCGATATTAAAATAAAATATATCTCAAACATTTTCATTTATATCGGCATTTTAAACTAAACTCGAAATTTTTATATACATTTTTTTTATTTTTATAAAGGGTAGATTTAGGAAAACTGGAAAAGATACAACAAACCAAACGGGAAGAAATCAATTTGGTTCAACATGGTTTGTTTTGTTTTGTAATCTTATAATTATAGTTCAGTTCAAATTTTTCTTCAAAAAAGTCAAATCAATCAGTTCAATAATTTGACTAGAAATAAAATCAAATTAAACTGATGTACATTGCTGGTGAGAACATTATGTGTGGTAAATGATAATATTAGGGAAAATACTAATTTTGAGCTGGTGAAAATATTAAATATGTGTGATAGTATTAGGGAGAAAATATAATTTAGATAATTGCAACTGGTAGCACTTTTAGGATTATTAATTAAGTGTATAACAACATTTTTAAACAATCAGTGATAGACTTTGTTGCTAATAGACTCCTATTAGCGATATAATCTATCATTAATAAACTCCGAAAGTTGAATCTAAATTTTGCTATATTTAAAATAAAAATTACATTGTGCTATATCAACTAATACTTTGGATTTGATACAGTTTGTTCTTCAATTTGTTCTTCAATTTGATCTACAAAATTTATTCTTCAATTGTTTGATCATTATTTATTTGAAGTTAATTGAAATTGGTTTGACATTTTGGATTTAAGAGGTAACTAGAGAATTTAAATTTGAATTGGATGGTTATTTGGAGAATATGATGGATTTTGGGAGAAGAAAATGAATAATATTGTTATTTGGGAAATATTATAAAGTATGTTTAAGATAAGTATATATTTATTATTATAAAGATATTGATAATTATATATTTATTATAATATATATATTTATAATATATATTATTATATATTTATTTTAAATAAATATATATTTATCTAACCTAAGTATGCGTGCACTCAATTAAAGAAAAGATTCTTCTTCTTCCTCGCGTCGTCTTCTCCTCTTCTCCCCTGTGCGTTCGTCCGGCCACTCAACATCACGCCGCGCGCCGCCAGTGCCTGCGTCCAGTCTTGATCGCCGCAGCTCGTGCGGTCGCCGTTCGTAGCCCGATGAGCAGATCCGCCGCGACGCCGTGGGTTTCAGCCGACGAGCAGATCCGCCGCGACGCCGTGGGTTTCAGCCGCGCACCGCAGCTCGTTTTGTCCGCCAGCACTCACCGATCGCCGCTGCCGGTTTCCCTCTGCATCGCTGCTCGAGCCGCCGCTGGTTTTTGTCTGCACCTCCGCGCTGCCGCTACGTCGTTTCTCGCCGTTTCTGTTTTGGAGAGACTGCAGTGGATTCGTTGTTCAGTTCAGAGTAAGATTTTTTTCTTCCTTATCTTGGATTCCTAACAATTGTCTTTAAAATTGGTTTTGGGTGAAAGCCATTCGCTCGTGTTTCAGGGAAGAAGACATAGTGGCCACTGTTGGTTAATTGTAAAACTTGGAGTTTGCGGGGATAATTACTGTTTGTTACATGTAAGTGATCCTATTGTTGGTCTGGCCTGGCCAGACCTCAGCATTCTCAGCGCTTTTAGCATCATGTTCATGTTTTTCCTGTTTACTAGCATAATTATCTACTAGCATGACTATTTACTGGCATGCTTCTGGCTTTTGGTTGTTTAGGTATGCATGGCCATCTCTGCACTTATTACTTATTACGAACCTGATGCCAACGCCCGTTATGTCCCATGCTATGTGACCTGATGTGAATCGTCAGGTTCACCTCCAGTTTCGACGGTGTGCCATCAGGCCACTAGACATGTGTGGACTGACTGGTTCACCTCCATGTTCAATGGTGTGGGTCATCAGGCTCACACCTCAGCATTGACAGCGTGCCCTCAGGCCGCTAGGCATGGTGATGGGGCAACTTGTCTATACACCAGAAACCCCAGTAATGGAATTACTTACTGAGTTTTATACTCATTCAGTTACTTTTATGGATTTCAGGTAAAGGCAGGAATGGGTCGGCGGGCGACAGACAGAATCCGTGATCGGGCCAAATAGAGACACGAGGAGGCTTCCCCATTTTTTTTCTAATTTATTTGTTCATGTTTTTCTTAAATGAGTTGTCCAGTTTGATTTCTTTTTTGGACTAGTGAATTCGTTCGTTATTCAGATTGTTCGTTAGCTGTTTTGATTTAGTTGTTGGTTAGGGGTACCCCGATCCAGATTTAGGATTATGTTCTTTTTGAAAGGATTTTTCACTATTTAATTTAATTATTTATTTATTTTATGAATCTTCTTGGTTTTTAGTCAAATTACAAAAAGGGGTTATTTTGAGACGTATGCATGCATGAGTAATGACTTCTAGAAAGTCGGGTCGTTACAGTTGGTATCAGAGCCTAAGTTTTAGGTTTTGTAGACTGACTTACAATGTAAGTCCAGGTTGTCCCATTTGGCCATAACGGATTCTTCGTCGCCGCCAGGTACGTTAAACTAAATTTACTTAGTTAAAGTATAGATGTTATGTGTTTGGTGTGTGCGGGACTTTACCCGTTTGATTGTTATGTTGGCTGGCCTCCTTCTCTTTATGGTGCAGCGTTTCCTAAGGGTTGTAGTGGATAATTGTTAGGTGATGGCGCCAAAGGACAAAGGGAAGAAAAAGGTCAAAGTCACCCAGCAAAATCCCGTGGGCCCGAACCCCCCAACGCTGGAGGATTCCTCACCGCCTAGAGACCCTTCAGGGTCGGGTGGTAGCAGACACGAAGCAGGAGCCAAACGGAGGGTACGAGTGAGCCTACGGGTACTCCGACAGAATTTTCAGCTATGGCAGCAGCGTTGGGAGAAGTGTTGCTAGGAAAAATGAAAGAGATGATGGAAGAGCGACTGGCTCAGTTCGCCCAATTCTAGCAGCCAACCGCTCAACCAGCTCAAGCGCCACAGGGGCAGGTTCCACAGCAGAATGTGCAAGACCTATCTGTTGAAGCTAAACATCTAAGGGACTTCAGGAAGTATAACCCTCGCACATTCGATGGGTCACTGAAGGATCTTACGAAGGCGGAAATGTGGTTGTCGTCGATCGAGAAAATTTTTCGCTATATGAAGTGTCCAGACGACCAGAAACTTCAGTGTGTCGTATTCATGTTGACAGACAATGCAGAGATCTGGTGGCGCTCAGCAGAGAAGACTATAGACACGAACGGAGGGCTTGCATCCTGGGAGCAATTTAAGGAGCGTTTCTATGAAAAGTACTTTTCGGCCTACACCCGACACAGTAAGCAGGCATAATTCTTGAATTTGAAGCAGGGAAGCATGACAATAGAGGAGTACGAGCAGGAATTCGACAAGCTGTCCCATTTTGCCCCTAAACTTGTGGCCACCGAGAAGGACAGGACGGAAATGTTTATTCAAGGATTGAGGAGCGGAATACGAGGGTTGGTGCACGCGATAGAACCCCAAACCTTCGCTGCAGCGCTTCGTGCCGTCGTAAGGATCGACGCGGATGTCAGGGACGGAGGTGAGTACAAAAAGTTGGAGGCGGGGGTTTCTGTGGGGCAGAAGAGGAAAGTACCTGAGCTAGCACCGAGGGACCAGCCTTCGGAGAAACCCTTACAACACTACCGACAGCAAACTTTTGAGGCAGGCTGGGTAGAGAGGAGCCGACCTGTGTGTGGCACTTGTGGAAGGCGACACTGGGGACGATGCCTAGCTGGCTCTGGAGTTTGTTTTCACTGCAGACAGGAGGGGCATCCAATTGACAGATGCCCTAACAGGAACAGGTCGAGTAGTAGAAGTCAGTCTACAGGTTTTAGTCAAAGGGGTTTGAGTGCCCCACAACAGCAGCAGCAAGGCCGAGTATTCACTACAACTCGGCGAGAGGCAGACGAGTCTAATTCAGTGGTGACAGGTACACTCCTTATCTTGGGGTATTATGTGTTAGCTTTATTTGATTCAGGCTCGTCGCATTCTTTCATTTCATCTTTATTTGTGAGGCGAGCCATGTTAGAACTAAACCCCTGCATTATGTGTTATCAGTTTCGACTCCGTCAGGAGAACTTATGTTAGCTAGTGAGAGAGTGAAGGCTTGTCAGTTAGTGATAGTGGGGCACCCGCTAGATGTAACCTTGATAGTGTTGGACATGCGGGATTTTGATGTTATCTTGGGCATGGATTGGTTAGCTGCTAACCATGCCAGCATTGACTGTGCCCGTAAGGAGGTGATTTTCAGTCCTCCCACGGGGACCAGCTTCAAGTTTAAAGGGGTCGGGACTGTGGTTTTGCCCAAGGTGATTTCCGCCCTAAAAACCCATAGGCTACTTAATCAAGGGACTTGGGGTGTCTTGGCTAGTGTAGTGGATACCAGAGACACAGAGGTCGCTTTGACCTCAGAGCCAGTTGTCAGAGATTACCCCGACGTCTTTCCAGAGGATCTGCCAGGTTTACCACCATACCGAGAGATAAACTTCGGCATTGAATTGGAACCAGGTACAACTCCCATCTCGAAGGCTCTTACAGAATGACCCCTGCAGATCTGAAAGAGCTTAAGGTTCAGTTGCAAGAGCTGCTAGACAAGGGTTTTATACGACCGAGCGTGTCACCTTGGGGTGCGCCAGTTTTGTTTGTGAGGAAGAAGGATGGGTCTTTGCGCTTATGCATTGACTACCGAGAGTTAAACAAGGTGATCATCAAGAACAAATACCCCCTTCCCCGGATTGATGATCTATTTGACCAGTTACAGGGAGCGACTGTATTCTCCAAGATTGATCTTCGTTCAGGGTATCATCAGTTGAGGATTAGGGACAGTGATATTGCAAAGACAGTGTTCCGTTCCAGATATGGGCATTATGAGTTCATTGTAATGTCATTTGGTTTGACCAATGCCCCTGCAGCATTCATGGATTTGATGAATAGAGTATTCAAGGAATTCCTAGATACCTTCATGATAGTTTTTATCGACGATATTCTGATTTATTACAAAACGGAGGCAGAGCATGAGGAGCATTTGCGAAAAGTCTTGGAGACCTTGAGATCGAACCAATTGTATGCCAAGTTCTCTAAGTGTGAGTTTTGGTTGCACCAAGTGTCCTTTCTAGGACATGTGGTGTTGAAGGAGGGAGTGTCGGTGGATCCAGCTAAGATCGAGGCAGTTCTGAGTTGGCCTCGCCCTTCAACTGTCAGCGAGGTGCGCAGTTTTCTAGGCTTAGCAGGCTATCACCATCACTTCGTTAAAGATTTTTCCTGGTTAGCCACCCCCTTAACTCAGTTGACTAGGAAGGGAGTTCGTTTGCCTGGTGTAAGGCTTGCGAAGACAGTTTCCAGGACCTTAAGCAGAGGTTGGTTATTGCACCAGTTCTCACAGTACCAGACGGTTCAGGGAGTTTCGTGGTTTACAGTGATGCTTCAAAGAAAGGGCTGGGGTGTGTGTTGATGCAGCATGGTAAAGTAATTGCTTATGCCTCTCGTCAGTTGAAAATTCATGAAAGAAACTATCCCACTCATGACCTGGAGTTAGCAGCAGTGGTTTTTGCCTTGAAGATTTGGCGACATTATTTGTATGGGGAGATGATACAAATTTTTACGGACCACAAGAGCTTGAAGTATTTATTCACTCAGAAAGAGTTGAATATGAGACAACGCAGATGGCTTGAGTTAGTGAAAGACTATGACTGCGAGATTATGTACCATCCTGGCAAGGCGAATGTGGTAGCAGATGCTTTAAGTAGAAAGGCAGTTCACTCAGCAGCTCTAATTACTAGGCAAGCCCAGTTGCGCCATGAGTTCAAGCAAGCAGGAATCGCGGTAGCAGTAGGGGAAGTCACTTCACAGTTGGCACAGCTGACAGTTCAACCAACCCTGAGACAGAGACTCTTAGATGCTCAGGTCAGCGATCCGTATCTTGTTGAGAAGCTCCACTTGGTTGAGGCAGGGCAAGGTGGTGAGTTCACGGTATCCGCAGAGGGTGGGTTGTCGTATCATGGACGCCTTTGTGTACCAACAGATGATGACCTCAAGAAGGAATTGTTGTCAGAAGCTCATAGCTCACCGTTCGCAGTGCATCAAGGAAGCACCAAGATGTACCAAGACTTGAAGCGACACTACTGGTGGCACAACATGAAGAGGGAGATAGCGGAATTTGTCAGTAAGTGCTTAGTGTGTCAACAAGTGAAAGCCCCAAGACAGAAGCCGACAGGTCTGTTGCAGCCCCTAGGCATACCTGAGTGGAAATGAGAGAACATGTCGATGGATTTTGTACTGGGTTTGCCAAGGACGGCCGCAGGCTTTTCGGTGATATGGGTAGTGGTGGATAGACTCACGAAGCTAGCTCATTTTATTCCAGGAAAGCCTACATACTCAGTGAACAAGTGGGCTCAGTTGTATCTGAAAGAGGTGGTGAGACTACATGGGGTGCCAGTGTCTATCGTGTTCGACAGGGACCCTCGGTTCACGTCCAATTTTTGGAAGAGTCTACAAGCAGCGTTGGGTACTCGGTTAGACTTTAGTACAGCCTTCCACCCGCAGTCTGATGGTCAAGAGCGTTTGAACCAGATCCTGGAGGATATGTTACGCGCTGGAGTTTTCAGGGAGTTGGGATTCTCACTTGCACCTTATGGAGTTTGCATATAATAATAGCTACCAGGCTACTATTGGCATGGCGCCATTTGAGGCCTTGTATGGGAAGAATTGCAGGTCCCCGGTGTATTGGGAAAAGGTTGGTGAACGCAAGCTACTGGGACCTGAGTTGCTTCAGATTACAAACGAAGTCGTCCAGAAGATCAGAGCAAGGATGCAAACAGCCCAAAGCAGACAAAAAAATTACGCCGACATTAGGCGTAAGGACCTAGAATTTAAGGCAGGAGATAAGGTATTTCTGAAAGTGGCACCTATGAAAAGAGTGTTGAGGTTTGGGAGGAAGGGAAAGTTAAGTCCCCGTTTCATCGAACCTTTTGAGGTGTTGGAACGAATAGGCCCTGTGGCGTACCGGTTAGTGCTACCGCCGTCTCTTTCGGCAGTTCACAATGTCTTTCATGTTTCGATGCTAAGGAAGTATGTGGCGGACCCGTCTCACGTGGTAGATTTTGAACCGTTTCAGTTGAAAGGGAACTTAAGCTATGAGGAGAGGCCGATCCAAATTCTAGCAAAGGAGGTGAAAGTCTTGCGCAATAAGGAGATAGCGTTAGTACAGGTGTTGTGGCAGAGGCATCAGTTCAAGGAAGCGACGTGGGAGCGAGAAGATGAGATGAGAACTCAGTACCCAGAACTTTTCCAAGAATAACACTTTCGAGAACGAAAGTTCCTTTTAGGGGGAAAGAGTGTAATATCCCACAAAATTTGTTCTTCAATTGTTTGATCATTATTTATTTGAGGTTAATTGAAATTGGTTTGACATTTTGGATTTAAGAGGTAACTAGAGAATTTAAATTTGAATTGGATGGTTATTTGGAGAATATGGTGAATTTTGGGAGAAGAAAAGGAATAATATTGTTATTTGGGAAATATTATAAAGTATGTTTAAGATAAGTATATATTTATTATTATAAAGATATTGATAATTATATATTTATTATAATATATATATTTATAATTATATAATTATTATAATACATTTATTTAAAATAAATATATATTTATCTAACCTAGGTATGCGTGCACTCAATTAAAGAAAAGATTCTTCTTCTTCCTCGCGCCGTCTTCTCCTCTCCTCTCGTGTGCATTCGTCCGGCCACTCAACATCACGCCGCGTGCCACCGGTGCCTCTGCCCAGCCCAGCCGCCGTCCAGTCTCGATCACCGCCGCTCATGCGCTCGCCGTTCGTAGCCCGACGAGCAGATCCGCCGCGACGCCGCCGTTCGTAGCCGACGAGCAGATCCGCCGCGACGTCGTGGGTTTCAGCCGCGCACCGCAGCTCATTTCGTCCACTAGCACTCGCCGATCGCCGCCGCCGGTTTCCGTCTGCATTGCTGCTCGAGCCGCCGCGCTGCCGCTACGTCGTTTCTCGCCGTTTCTGTTTTGGAGAGACTGCAGTGGATTTGTTGTTCAGTTCAGAGTAAGATTTTTTTCTTCCTTATCTTGGATTCCTTATAATTGTCTTTAAAATTGGTTTTGGGTGAAAGCCATTCGCTCGTGTTTCAGGGAAGAAGACATAGTGGCCACTGTTGGTTAATTGTAAAACTTGGAGTTTGCAGGAATAATTACTGTCTGTTACGTGTAAGTGATCCTATTGTTGGTCTGGCCTGGCCAGACCTCAGCATTCTCAGCGCTTTTAGCATCATGTTCATGTTTTCCCTGTTTACTAGCATAATTATCTACTAGCATGACTATTTACTGGCATGTTTCTGGCTTTTGGTTGTTTGGGTATGCGTGGCCATCTCTGTACTTATTACTTATTACTTTTATGTAACTAAACCTGATGTCAACGCCCGTTATGTCCCATGCTATGTGATGTGATGTGAATCGTCAGGTTCACCTCCAATTTCGACGGTGTGCCATCAGGCCACTAGACATGCGTGGACTGACGGGTTCACCTCCATGTTCAATGGTGTGGGTCATCAGGCTCACACCTCAGCATTGATAGTGTGCCCTCAGGCCGCTAGGCATGGTGACGGGGCAACTTGTCTATACACCAGAAACCCCAGTAATGGGATTACTTACTGAGTTTCACACTCATTCAGTTACTTTTATGGATTTCAGGTAAAGTCAGGAATGGGCCGGCAGGCGACAGACAGAATCCGTGACCGGGCCAAATAGGACACGAGGAGGCTTCCGCATTTATTTATTTGTTCATGTTTTTCTTAAATGAGTTGTCCAGTTTGATTTCTTTTTTGGACTAGTGAATTCGTTCGTTATTCGGATTGTTCGTTAGCTGTTTTGATTTAGTTGTTGGTTAGGGGTACCCCGATCCAGGTTTAGGATTATGTTATTTCTGAAGGGATTTTTCACTATTTAATTAATTATTTATCTATTTTATGAATCTTTTATTTTATGAATCTTCTTGGTTTTTAGTCAAATTACAAAAATGGGTTATTTTGAAACGTATGCATGCATGAGTAATGACTTCTAGAAAGTCGGGTCGTTACATTGTATTTACAACTGTTTCTATTAATTTTGACTTCTAAACTTTCAAGTTCATCTAATTACATTTTTTTTAGTAATAAGAACCGGAAGATTCGAAGTACAAACTATTTTTTATATGTCAATTTAGCTGTGCACACTTTGACTTATCAAGTTGACAAAAGAACTGATAAAAAATTATTTTTTTGCCAACACGAGCATAACTCAATAGTTAAAGATAGAATTTAAGCATGTAGAGATTTGAACCTTTAACCTCTTGGAACATTTACTAATATCTTAACCATGAAACTATACTCAAGTCAGTAATCTTAATCACTAATATATTTACTAATTTATATTATATCATAATTAGCTATAACAATTTTGTAGCTTAGTTGAATAAAGACCTGTCTTATTTTAATGCCAAAAGAACTGTCCCAACCAAGGGAATGAAGTGGAAGCTCAATATTGGTTAATATTTTGCCTTAAAAATTTAGGCCACAAAGGAATGTCCCCACTACAAAATGTGGTCTCTAATATTAAGTACTGTCATCTTTTGCACCAAATGAAGTTTGTTACCTTTTTCCAAACTCTCTCCCAAAAAATTAGCCATTACTATTGATCACTTTTATATTTTAGTTTATACACTTTGTATATAAGGCTATTTTAGTCATTGTTATTAATTTCTCTTTTTTAGACTCAATATTTGATCCACTATATGTGAATTCAAACATTTTTTTATAACAGATATATGGATTGTTTTCATATATAGAAAAATGAACCAAACTATTTACAAATATAGAAAAATTTTAGGACTATTTTCAAATATAGAAAAATAAGTCAAACTATTTACAAATACAAAAAAAAATTATTGTTTATCAGCGATAGATCGCGATAGAATTATATCCCTTGAGCGATAGAATGTGATAGAATTCTATCGCGGTCTATCACTAATAGAAAGTAAAATTTTTCTATATTTGTAAATAGTTTGATATTTTTTCTATTTATAGTAATTTCTTAAAATTTTACCGTCTATCAGTGATAGACCGCAATAGAATTCTATCGCTTTCTATCGCTCAAGCGATAGAATTTATTTGCTTGAGCGATAGAATTTTATCGCAGTTTATCACTGATAGACAGCGAAATTTTTCAATATTTATAAATAGTTTGATACTTTTTTTTGTTTATAGTAATTTCTCTAAATATATTGATATATATAAAAAAAACATGATTATGTAGGATGATTAAATGAGGATTAAAATAATTTTTGTGGAAAGTTTAGAGACAAACACAAAAACACTTGATTGAGAGGACAAGTATATGTAACCTAACCCATCCATTATTTTAGAGTTAAAATAGTTGCAAGTTGTAAGAACAAAAAGAAACAAAAGAGAAATTAAATGAAGTGGGCATTTTTTATTTTTTATTTTTTATTTTTGAAAAAGGGGCCTATAAGAGTCAACAAGTAGGGATAAATGTAGTATCTGAATTTGGAAGTTAGCTTAACCACCATGTCCTTTTGTCTTAATAGAGGGGAAGATAATACAAAATGTATGGTCATTGCCAATTTGAAAACAAAACAAAACAAAATTTGGGTTTTGGAAGCATATTGGTTGGACTTTCTTGCATTTTCCCATCACTTACCCCACTAGTAAACAAACCCTTAACAATGGGTATCCTTTTATCTTTGTTATTACCTCTTTGGATTTATCCTTCTTTTGGGAATATTAAAACCCCACCCCTTGATTCCCTTTCCACCTAATATCAAAACAAAATTCAAGCAAAGTGGTTTCTTTTTAAAACCTGCCTTTAACTAGTCACATACATCTAAAATTATTCACTATAACTAGAGCTACCATAAGGACGAGTATATCTCAACTGACGTAGTGTTTGTTCTATCAACTTCGAAATTAAACATCTAAAATTATTCATTACAGCTAGAGATGTCATAATGATGAGTATATCTCAACTGACGTAGTGTTTGTACTATCAACTTCAAAGTTAGACATCTAAAATTATTCACTACAGCTAAAGTTGTCATAATGATGAGTATATCTCAACTGACATAGTGTTTGTACTGTCAATTTTGAAGTTAAACATCTAAAATTATTCATTACAACTAGAGCTGCCATAATGATGAGTATATCTCAACTGACGTAGTGTTTGTACTATCAACTTCGAAGTTAGATGTTTGATTTCTTTATCTCATATGTTGTCTAAAAAAACAATATAACTGATCTTTTTTACTGTTCTTCTTTTATATATTCAGTAATCCAAAATTATAAATGCATTGAAGTGGTGGTTTATTGTTGTTATTATTGAGTTTAGTTCTTATGTTTAAGTTTGTGTGTAAAAAGATTTCTGAACTTTAAAAGTGTCTAATATGTCTCTGATTTTTTTTAAAATCTAATAAGTCTATGTACTTCAAAAAGTACCTAATAAGTTCTTCAATATAATTTTTAATTTTGTGTCTTATTGAATGATTTATTAGACACAAAATTAAAAATTCAAACATATGTTTGAAATAAAGTTGAAAGTTTTAGGATTTATTAAACACTCTTAAAAGACCCATTGATTCCTTGAACATAAGATTAGAACTTTGACAATCTACGAAACACTTTTCAAAGTTTATTCATACACATAAGACTCGTTTGATAACTATTTAGATTTTAGGTTTTGATATTTGAAAATTAAACATATTTTCTCTCCATTTATTACAATGGCTTGCATCTTTCCTAAGTAAAAGATCTGAATTTTTAGCCAAATTCCAAAACAAAAAATAAGTCTTTAAAAACTATTTTTATTAGTTTTCAAAACTTGACTTAGTTTTTAAAAACAATGATATAAAGTAGATAACAAAACAAAAAATTCAAATAGGCTTAATTTTCAAAAACTAAAAGAAACAAAGGGTGTGTTTGGCCGACCAACTTTATAAGTTGGTATTAAAAAACCGAAACTTCAATAGTAAACACTATTAGAATTTGCACATTTATTTAAAAAAAAAAAAAAAAACTACCTTTTTTCTTTTTATCAAAAAAAAAAAAATAATAATAATCTTACAACTCTGCTTCCATCTTTAACTCCACAGTTCAGAGTGAACCCAAACACATTTTGTTTATGGTAAAGTTTCATTTCCACCCCCCTTTAAGGCTGAGGAAAGAAGAAAACAGAGGGTGAGGTTCTCAGAAATTCCATATTCCCCACTTCAGAGTAAAAGACAAGAAATCAATGAGGACAAAACCATCATACCACCACGCTTTGTCGAGAACGTAGTCATCTCACGGAGGACTCACACAGATACATAATTCAATTCACACTCTGATGATGGAAACAGAGCAAACCCATTTTCTCCACTCTCACAGATTCAAGTACCGACACTTTTTCGTTTTTGGATTTTTCCCCCAATTTTCACTCCTGTTTTCGCTTCTTTACAATACCCACTAACCCTTTTTTCCATTTTTCATTCCTTTTCCTTTTGTTTCTTCTTCTTCCTCCTCTCCTCCTCTCCTAATTTTATTCTTCTTGCTTAACTAGTTTGTTTCTGCTTATGTTTTGCTTGAATTCTTCTGTTTCCACTCACCCATTTCAGTATTTTCTGTGTTGTGTTCCCTTTTTTAGTTTTGTATTCTTTTGTCTCTCTCTCTCTCTCTCTCTCGTTTGTGTTTGTGTTTGTGTTTGTGTAATTATTCTCAGCAACAAACCCTTTTTGTCTTTTCCCCTTTAGTCTCCATTCTCACGTTTAATCTGATTTCATTTCTTGGATTCTACCATCTTCTATGAGTTTTCTGAGAAATGATGAGGAAAACTGAGGATTTTGCTCTCTTTTGTTCATGCAATTTGGTTCTTATGTGTGCAATATCCATCATAAATTGCTGGTTTATTCAGTGAAGTTGATTGTTCAAAAATCCTAGTTTGTTTTTTGCTCCTCTGTTCTAGATTCTGTTGTGTTCATCTGTGTTGAATAATGTTTCAAGATGAAGGCACATCCTCCATAACTTCCTCCCCTCTCCAATTCTTCACAATGATGTCTCTTTCCCCTAAATTGGGTTCTCCATATCCATGGCTTAGAGAGCTCAAATCTGAGGAGAGGGGCTTGTATTTAATCCATTTGTTGCTTACTTGTGCAAACCATGTGGCTGTTGGTAGCCTTGACAATGCTAATCTTGCCCTTGATCAAATATCCCATCTTGCTTCTGCAGATGGTGATACAATGCAACGAATTGCGGCGTATTTTGCCGAAGCTCTCGCTGATAGGATCCTCAAGACTTGGCCTGGTCTTTATAAGGCCTTCAACTCTACTAAGATACCAATGGTTTCAGAGAAGATTCTTGTTAAGAAACTCTTCTTTGAAATGTTTCCATTCCTTAAGGTGGCTTTTGTGCTTACTAATCAAGCTATTGTTGAAGCCATGGAAGGGGAAAAGATGATTCATATAATTGATCTCAATGCTAATGAAACTGCTCAATGGCTTGCTCTTTTGCAAGTACTGAGTGTGAGGCCTGAAGGACCTCCACATTTGAGAATCACTGGAGTTCATCCACAGAAAGAGGTTCTGGATATTCCATTTCAATTCAATTCCGTTATCAGCCAACTAGAGGATCTTGATATGGAAAAGCTTCGTGTGAAAACTGGGGAGGCTTTGGCTATCAATTCAGTTCTTCAGTTGCACACCCTTTTGGGCTGTGATAATGAAATCTTGCAAAAGCCATCTCCATCAGCAGCCAAAAGTGTAAATGGAGTTCAATACTCGAGATACCCGCATCTTAAACAAACCACCTTGAGCGAGTTACTCGACAATTGCAGTCCAAGTCCTGATTCAGTTTCGTCGTCAGCATTATCTCAGGCTAATGCGACAAAGATCGACAGCTTTTTGAATGGATTATGGAGTTTGACACCGAAGGTGATAGTCGTAACGGAACAAGATTCTAACCATAATGGCTCAACACTTATGGAGAGATTACTGGAGGCTCTCCATACATATGCAGCTATCTTTGATTGTTTGGAGTCTAACATGTCAAGAACATCCCTAGAGAGGTTGAAGTTGGAAAAGATGCTATTTGGAGAAGAGATTAAGAACATCATAGCTTGTGAGGGAGCTGAGAGGAAGGAACGACATGAAAAACGAGAGAAATGGAGTCAACGGTTCGATGTCGCGGGGTTCAGGCATGTGTCTTTGAGTTATTATGGAATGCTGCAGGCTCGGAGCTTGCTGCAGGGGTATGGTTGTGGTGGTTATAGGATGAAGGAAGAGAATGGCTGTGTGATGATTTGTTGGCAAGATCGTCCATTGTTCTCAGTTTCAGCTTGGAGATGTTGTAAGTAGAATGAAATATAGAATCTGGTTTCTTATTATAGGCTAAGGAATTCTTTTCGATTCGATTCGATTAGATTAGCGTACGAGAATGATCGCGATGTCTTCTTCTTACCCGAAAAATCCATGAGGCCTTTCGTGTTTGTTGAAACTTATAATATCATCACATTTGTTTTACTTCTTCTGTGTTGCTGAAGAGTACTGACGTTTTGGTATCATCATGGTTCATTCTTTGTATTAGAAAGAATCCAATCCAATATAACCTTTTCATGTTGGGTGTTTTTTGTACATTGAAACTGTATTCAAACTCGAAAAATACTTCGTACATCGCAGGCTACATCATCTTCGTACATTCTACCCAATTATAGAACTCTATGACAAACGCTTCTTACTTATTTATTTTATTATTTTTTTTTAGTGATTAAAGTGGGATATACAAAATATTAGAGGTTCAAAAAATTCAAAGACACAAAAATTTGATACGGTTTGGGTTGGGTTATAAATTTATTTGGGTTGGGTTGGGTTCAAATAAATGAAAATTTTATGAGTTGAGTTGGTTCATTGGTCACCTAAAATAACTCAACTCAAACAAACCCGAACTTCTTAATAATGTTTAAAAAGTATGTCCTTTACTTGTGATGATACAATTATATATACACATATTTATTATAATTTGGAGACAACTCCTAGAAATAATTTTAAGCACTTAAATTTTTTACATATTAACATTTTACTTATTGTTAGACTAAAAATTTAAATAAATGACTCGAGTTATTCGAACCAACCCAACTCAACCCAAATGTTTCATAGTTGAGTTGGGTTGAGTTTATTATTTAATAAGGTTTATTTGGGTCGAAGAAACTTACCACCCAAATAATTGGATTGGGTTTAAAAATTATTTCAACCCAACCCAACCCACGAGCACCCTTACAAAAGATTGGTGTATTTATGCACTCAAATATTTTTATTATTATTATTTTTTATGAATTAAGATTGCTCTGTCTTGTAACATTAGAACAAATACTACAATGGTGGATATCAATATCAATGGTTATTGCCTGAGAAAAATAATAAAGAAAACAAATGCTACAATGGACATCATTGGTTATATATAGTGTTAATATTGACATTTTCCCTCATTTTACTAATATAACCATATGTTTCTGTTTTCAAACATAACCTGAAAAAATATGATTATGTTTTTTTTTTTTTTCTAATATAGCCATATTTACTCTCTGTTACTTTTTCCAATAAAGAAAACAACATATATGAAATAAGAATTAAGAATATTATCAAATAACTATGAAGTGGTCAACTCTAATGTGAAATGTGAATTTATCCAAATGCAAAGTTGGTTCACAATCATGTTGTTCACGGGTGGAGCGGGGCGGGGATGGCTTCCCCGCTCTCCATCCCCGTTCCCCATTTCATTTCCCATCCCCTCCAAATTCTCCACAGAGATCGATGCGGGGATTTCCTGCAGGGATTGGGTTCCCCACTGCGAATTTTTTCCCATTTGATTTTTTTTTTCCAAAAGAAATCAATTAACATAAATCACTATTATGAAAAAGTTTAAATTAAATGATTAACTTTTATATGACTACTTCTACATGGACAATTAAAATTTAAGGGAAAATTACTCAAAATTTTCAAGTTGAAGGAAATAATTATCTATCAAATTATTCATATATATAATCTAAATTTATTAAAATTCAAACATATTTATTATTTTGACCATTAAACAATAAATTTTAAAAATTAAATATAATATGTATATAATAAAAATGAATAACATAACATTAATTTATAATAAATATATGAAAAAATGTTAACGGAGCGAGGGGACAGGGGTAGGGAGTGCACTCCCTGTACCCGTTCCCGTCCCCAGTTAGCTTTTGAGAATTTTTTTTTCCACCCCCTCTCTCATTCCCTGCATAAACGGGGAATCCTTACCTCCGTTCGAGGCAGGTTCCCACGGGTCTCCATTCCCGTGGAGAAAGTAGACATCTCTAATTATACATCCCTCTAACGGAACATTGTTTAAAAGGAATGTAAATAGTTTTCAAAAAATAAAAGAATGTGGAGAAAATTGCACAAATCACCCCTAAACTATAGTTTAGTTACAAATACACCCATGAAATTTCAATTTGATCAATTATATCCCTGTTAGTCTCTTAATTGGTGCAATTAGCTTGTTTTTGTTAAATTAACCTTTATCTTAAGATTATAAATCTGACTCCACATAAATGAAGAAGGCAAACTTGTAATACAAAAATTAAACTTGGAGAGGAAGTTCTGAGGAAGAAGAAGAAAGATGAAACAATAAATTCTTTTTTTGCAGCTTTTACATATAGTTGAATTCCATGAATAAACTATTAATTTGTAGCTTTTCTTCAAATTTCTGGACACTAATGTTTGGTGAAACATTCGGGGGAAGAGAATTCCATGGGATTTCCATGGATTGTTGAAGCCAGTCCGGATTGCTAGCTCCCATTCATGGTCGCTTGAACTGAACGAGAATGGCGCGTTTACTCTAAACGCAAATTCCTTCATCTTTGTTCGCGGTCGCTTGTAGGTGATGGTTTTCCATGGAATTGTTGAATCCTTCATCTCTGTTCATGGTTGCTTGCAAGTGATGGATTTTTCATGGAATCGTTGATGTTAAAACGTACGTCGCGAGAATACACCTTCATTCTAAACATAAATTCCTTCATCTCCAAAGTAAATCTTCCTCTCCAAGCTTTTTTTTTTCTTCATATAACAACCCATAAGAAACCACAGTGAATAATTGATCAAATTAAAAGTCGTAACCGCGCTTTTTCCAAGAATGTAATACAGTAGAAGAATTTTTTTAATAAAATGTCAACGAAAATTGACATGTGGCAGAGCCAAATGAAATTTTGGAAGGAATAAACAGCCCAATAAGATTAAAGCTTACAAGTCCAATAATTAACTTGGCATCCTTCAAATTCTTGAAAAGTTCACATACATCATCTTGAAAATCTTTAAAGATTAAAACTTTTCTGCTATTGAATTATAACTGATGTTTCTTCCTGTAACTTCAAGTTGACAGGTTCAGTTTGCAACCATCTTTTACTTGGCAGATTCCAAATAAAGATATTGCAAATACAATAAGGAAAAATTACATCTTCAACTCCTCTGATAATCTATTTTATTCTCAAAGAGATTTCTTATAAAGGATTCATCAGAAACTTCCATAGAGGTGAATGATAAAGAACATTGACAGTGACACAAATGGAGTTTCAGCAAGAACTATGAATCAGTATCCATGTCATTGCAATCAGAAACACAAAAAGGAATATGACATTTAAATTTTATTGACTGAAGTTTGCAATTTCAACGGATTCACAATGGAGTCCAATGTTACATACAGCTCCCCAGCCAGTAACTACAATCTTTCTATAAATCTATTCTACCTACAATCTTCAGTACTCGCAATCCCCATCGAATCCTGAGATTGACTCGATGAAAAGACGCCATCAGTATTTGTAAATCAGTAGAGTCTGTGTTCAATGAGGAACCAATTTCCAAGTTCCAATACACGCGTTAGAGGCCGAACTGACTACCTAAGAGAGTGTTAATGCTGACCGGGAAGTGGGAGGGGGGTGTTTGGAATTGCTATTTATATCTTGGCCAGCCTAATACAATGCCTATATTCATGTGGTTAGTTTATAACTGGAATAATACCGTCATCGGTACCTAAAAAATGAATTGGTCACTCCAATGCCACCACTTAATGATCAATTCGGCTAACTTTCTTGTTCTCATGTTCTGAGTTCAAACATGCGTCCAAACCATACCAAGCCAAGAGTTAAGAACTGTGGCATCTAGAAGTTGATGAAGGTCTTCACCTTTAATGAAGTAGATTGGTCCATTTTAATGTTGCTAGTTCCGAACCTGCATTTAAAACAAGACATCAAAAAGAATTCAGCACCATTTTGTGTACATCATAAACGAGAATTTATGAAAAGAATACATAAAAGGTTCATGTTGGTATCTCATTATTGTTTATCTAGAAGTTCGGGAATGAAATATAAGAATAGCAAAGATCTTTTGAAGAAAGGAAAAACAATGTACATTAAGATAATCGGTCTATGGGAAAATGCAATTTAAATTTTTGTTCAAAGCGTACACATAATAAAGAACAGGTCATCACGCTGTAGGGACTTCCATGTTCAAATAGATAGTCTGATATAAACAACAGGTACTGATATGAAGGTGAAAGAGTAAAGAGTTTAAAACCTCAGAAAAAGAATCTTTTCTATTTCTAGCATGTAAATTAGGAACAGAACTATGGTACAGAAGCAACCATGAAAAGCTATTAGCCCTCGGTATAAAGATTGAATTATTCAAACACTAAGAAACTTTCTCATACTCCATTTTCTCTTTTTCCATTTCTAGCATGTAAATTAGGAACAGAAATATGTTACAGACGCAACCATGAAAAGCTATTAGCCCTCGGCCTCAGTATAAAGATTGAATTATTCAAACATATAAATTTATAACATTAATCTCCTACGGGAGAGATAGCACTTAACCCCACAGCTCTGATATATCTTCCCTAAGATTTCAAGTATGTAGCACCGGAACGACCATCTGCCTCATCTTTCTGAATAGCATCTTCCAGCTGGCTACTAAGTGCAGCTTTTCACTTTCTTCTCCTCTCATTTCTTACAGAAGAGTTTTATTCTTCTCTTTGTTATCCAGGAAGATAACTTGTTGCAAAGTTAAATGCACATTCTCTACCACTAATCATGCAGGGTCACAAGAAGCGTCTCTCTATATTCAAAAGAAATGAAATTACATCTTCACTTTACCAAGTTATCGATATTCAGGTTCCAAGAAGTCAGACACAAATATATTAGATTATGTGAGAAACAAAACTTCATTACAAATCCAGTTAACAGAGAAGTGTAGAAGTCCTGATGAATTTTAATGGAGGAGGTGGCTTTAATTAAGAAAAATGAAAGAATACAAAGAGGACAACAAAAGATACAAGTACAAAATAAAAGACTCAGTAATAATCCTACTGAGACAAAAGATACAAGTCTAGCAAAGGAAACATCAATCCCGAAAAATGAAAAGGCACAAATATTTATTAAGATTCTTAGTCATAGAGGCTCGAAATGATACACACTCTAATCCTTGTTGTACACCCCAAATATCATTTGCTTCTATCCATTCAAATTTCCAAGGAATACAATAGATCATACATGTGTTTCGACATCCCTTCCAGTTAAGCATGCCCAAAAAAAAAAACTAACCATACAAATAACTGAGTAAGAATGCCGTCTTGCTTTCAGTGTGAACTTCTATCAGTGGTCAAAATGAAATCACATATTTGAGGCTGTGGTATAAATAATAAGTGGTTATCAAAGTGCACTAAGAAGACGAAATAGGAAAAGGCTGAATACATAATACACCTACCAATAGAGCAATGGCCACGTGGGGGCATAATACTAGAAAAGATAAAATCTAAAAGTCTAAAGAAAAAATTATGTTCTTGTTTAAATCTCTAGGCAGGGAAAAATCCTAAGCAGAAGTAGAAAAAAATAATAATAATAATAACAGTTCTATTGGAAAAATATGGCAAAAAAAACTTAAACTACTATATAAACAATTTATATGAGGAAATCCACAAGTAGGGGCATTCATAATGAAGTTTCAGTTAAACGAGGTTGTTCAAAGGGGTTGGATAGTTTCCTCGTCTTAATGTTGTAAAAGAATTCACATATGTCAAAGGAAACAGGATAAAACAGGCACAGCAAGAGTTTTGGCCAAAACTGGGAGAACAAATATTTGATAGACGGATTTACAACCATTCGGGAGGAGGAAGTAATCAGGACAGGACAAAAACTATCCCAATTTAGAAAGCTTCAGGCCATTGTACCACTAGAATCAACTAATTTTGAAATCTCAAGTTCCTAAGTCGTTTCAGTAAATACACTAGATACTATAGAGTCATTTCTCTGAATACAGTCAACTTTTTCCTTTTTTGTCATTTTTCTTTCTTTGTATATCTTTATATTTTCCTCATAAGAAACATAGTACTCTCTCCTACATTATTTGATGTATCACATCTATAAAGGGGAGGGCAGGGGTTCCTCAGAACAATAAACCACAGTACTATTTTGTACCTCAGAAACCTCCAAAATATCAGCCTTCTGATTCAATTGATGGGGACAGACGGGAGGCATCCTTTTCCGACATATATGACACCTAAATCCAATCAATTTATCTATTTTAGTCTGATCAAGTCCAAAAGCATCTCCATGAAACCACACTGCACACAAAGGGGAAAAACATATTATTTTAATGCTTCCACACTACTTACCGTATAAGGCAAGAGAAATCGTGTTAAAACATTAGCAAAAAGAAGTCTCAATATGAGAGAGGAACAGAGGGAAAAAAGCAATTACCTCCACAATTTTGACAAGCAATATAATTCAAAACAGATGAATGTTCTGCTTCAGAACAAAGATTGCATTTTGGTTTATCATGGTTCACAAAAATCCTTGGAGTTAAAAGAAGAAGCTTTTTCTCCCTGAAGTGTGTCACTCGCTCGTCACCAGGCTTCCTAGAAAGGAAAAGCCCATTAAGCCAGAAGCTATGACACGTCAGAGTTCTCTTCTTCTGCAAAGAAGTCTCTCTTTTGCGTTTTTTTGGTGTTCCCTTCCTGGACTTCATCTTTTTCCTTTTGACACTTCCTCCAACCTTTTTATCTTGCTTTTTCTTTTGAAGCGATGAGTATTTAGCTTGTCTTGCTGAACGACGTAGAGGGATACCTGTCGGAACTTTGGACTTGTTTTGTGTCTGTGCTTGTTTTCCAGCCCTTAACACTTTTTTTCTGTTTTTCAATCGCAATGCACGTTGATCATTAGAAGGTTTTTTACCTCTTGCCATGTGCAACTTCCCTCCTTTTACACCACTTTTCCCTCTTTTTCCATTAGGCTTCACAGATATACTATCCCAACAACTGTGGCAGGTATATGTACATTTTGCAGCAACGGATTCCACACACTTCTTGACATGCTTTTTGTGAAAAATTCCTGAAAGCATAATAAGAATAATTAGGAACTGAGCTTAAAATAGAGATTCAAAAAGATTAACTTTTCCAAACAAATTTTATCTATATTCTTAGTTTGGTTAATATTTAATAATTTAGACATTCAACTTGTAAATGAGCAAGCATAGCAACAACCATGTTTACATCAATGGACTCCCTAGTCATCAAAGAAAAAGTACTTTTTCTTCTAATTATCTGGATTCTTTTTCTAGGGGGAGATGATCTAGAACTTGTCAGGCAAAAGAAAAAAAAACAATAACAACCAACCGACCCACAACAAACAAACATTATTTCCCAGCCATTAGTTTATGAACAACCTTTATCAATGCAGCATATACAAATAACTTATATGTGTTGTATATCATAATTCTTATCCCAGCATTTCAAACAACAATGTTGTTTGTTCCTTCCCATCAATTATTCAAGTAACAACATTCTGTCCCTTCTCTGCAAAAGGTTAGAACTTCTAGGAAGGTAAAAGTTTTTTGTGTGGCAAGTTTTATATGGGAGGCTCAATGCTGTTGATTGTGTTTAGAGACACTTTTCTTTGGCGATGAACCTGCAATAATGCATTCTTTGCAGGCCTCCACATCACTTGTTATAGCGTTTTCAGTTTGCGCAGTCTCTCTGGTTTTGGTAGATGAGCTCGTTTGGTTAATGTTTTTCTTTGAACTTATGCTATGATTGAGGAGATGCTTCTGAGTCTGCCATTTCAAGAGAAGGGCAAAATCTTGAGACATGTAGATTCCTGTTCCATTTTGTAGGACATGTTGCTTGAGATAAATAATAGACTTTTAAAGAGGCGGAGAGATCATGTGATGAGGTTTGAGAGGCGGCAAGGTTTAATGCTTCTTTGAGAGTGTTGATCACTAGGTTGTTTTGTAATCATCATCTTGGTTTGATTTTATAGGATTGGAATCCTTATTTTAGTAATTGTTGGGCTTGCTTTTTGTATGCCCTTGTAAATACTTTCCTTTTTCTCAATAAAAGCTCGGTTTCTTACCCCCAAAGAAAGTAACATTAGTTATTTTCAAACAGAAAATCTAATAAACACATATATACTTCAGTGGGTGGGGGGGCTCTGCTTGAAGGCACTGTCTTCATGGGATGGGAAATGTAGAACACAGAACCATACTATCAAATGGGGGACAGCAGGTAACTCAGTTCCACAGGAGATCTGAGATTCCGAAGTACTAGACATTGATTATTTAGAGAGAGAAACAGAGAGAGAGAGAGAGAACCTAATCCTCACTTGAAAAGCCAAATGTAAAGAAGAATAGAAGGTAAAAATACTGGTAATATATCACAATCCTTATCTGAAAATCTGATATTAACATCTCAATGACTTGTGGCTCCCAATACAGCAAAACAAAAAGGTTAAGAAAAGAAAGCCGTGCATGTACCTTGACAATATCTGCAACTAACAGCTTCCCTACAAAACAGTTTAAAGAAGAGAGAATCAATAAAGTGAAAGAATATAGATATGCAAAACCCAAGTCAACAAAGTTTCAGACTGTATGTCTTTGAATAATAGTACTAATGACATTAAAGGCGTTTTCCATATTTACAGCATAAGAGCAATCAATTCATCATCCTCTACATTCATTCAAAAGCCTACTATTTGCATAAACCTTGAAATCAATCTAGCAGCCGAACTACATCCCAATGTGATAATGTATGAAGCTCATAATCTTATAAAGAAGAGAATTAAATGGAGCAACAGAGATGCTCATGAGAAGGTTGAAGTATTTTAGAAAAATATTAGAAAATCAATAATAATGTATTACTAGAGACAATTGGCCCTTTTCAAGCCGAGGGTAAAGTAAAGACAAAGTTCACTCCACTTTGCTCGTCAAATAGTGAAAGATAAACTCTGTATTGCTTTCTGACAACTAGAACTATTGTATCTTCTCATTTAAAACACCTTAAAATTATCTTAATTATTTGAGCACTCCACAACTATATAACACGAGCTTTTTTTTCTTCTTTTTTTAAGTAAACAAATACATATATTCAAAAGTAGACAAAAGGAGAGCACAACCTAAGGGCAAGGGTTAAAGATTACCCCTCCCCGACAAACCTAGTAAAGAAGAGTCTTCACATGTTAATAATCATAAGAAGGCTATAATTACAAAAAAACAAAAAGGAAAAAAAAAAAAAAAAAAAAAAAAAAAATGATTTGTACACCATCAAGAAGCATTGTGTTGCACTAAAAGCCAAAAAGACTCAAAAGAACTATTTAAACACAAGTTATTTCAGATGTTTAATTTCCATCCACCTCCCTAAAGATGTTAATTCTGCCTTTTATCCCTATAACTCAGTCCTAATATGAGGTAAAAATTACTTGGAATGATGCTATCTGGGCTCTTCATCAATGGATTGATTGCTTAGGGAGAAGTGAAAGATCATTCAGAATATTAAAAGACGGTGGGAAAACATTTGGAATTGCAGATTTTTTGGGTTCTTCTCAAGTTTGCTTTCAAATTATTTTATTTCATATATAGTTGCCATTGGACTGGTTTTTGTAACCCTTTGGCCTGAAGTGTCTGGAGAGCATTCTCCTCTTGCCGCATCTTTTGTAATGTTATTCATTCAAAAATACCTGACAGGCACAACTTTGTTACAGCGGCCACATTGATATAAAGCAAGTTTTTCTGCTCTTGAAAACAAATATGCAAATCCCTTCTTCCTGGAGGACTTCACTATACCCAACTCCGCAATTTTGGGCTTGGCCTATATAAATCAAGTTTTTCTGCTCTTGAAAACAAATATGCAAATCCCTTCTTCCTGGAGGACTTCACTATACCCAACTCCGCAATTTTGGGCTTGGCCTCATTTGCTCTGCGAGCAATTCTTTTCTCCTCAAAATTCTTCACCAGATGCAGAGGAACATAAGTCTCATTTAGCCAATATCTCTTTCTCTCGTTACTAGCATCCTCAAGCATAACCCCATGTTTTTTAACGACGTCAGGAATACCTCTTCTCTTTCCAAAGTCAAGGAGATATTTTACCAAGTCCCCTTCAACCGACTTACGACGCACAATTACCTTCTTGAAAAGCCTGATTGATTTTCTTAATTCCTTTTCAACCGTAGGAAGAGGATGGGTATTTTCAACATCATACCACCGAATGTTTGAATAAAACTCTCTAACCTGAAAGCAATGGAAGAACAAACAGGTCACCAAACTTGAACAAAAGAAAAATACATAAACTAATAAAACCATCTATCACGTACACAGATCAGATTTTCAACAATGTATTGGTCATTTGTAAAGGATTGTTTTCTGTTAACTAACATTTACAGGATGATAGTCAAAGGACATTTTTTATGGCAGTTAAAATGATTGTTTAGTAGGCTTTTACTTTAGTTTTTCTGTCCTTTTACAATCTTTCATTTCTTTCAATGAAAATTTTGGTTTCATATAGAAAAAATAAAAAATAAAAATTATAAAGTCCTGCTCCTCCCACAAGGAAAAAAAAGAGCAAAAGTATGAAGTACCCAAAATTTGAATTGGAAACTCTTCCTGCTTTTTGGCACTAGAAGTTCCTACACTACAAGGAAGTTGACTTGATGTGGATATAAACCATCATGGGTTGGCCTAGTGGTAAAAAAGGAGTGGTGGCCACCTACCTAGGAATTAATTTCCTACGAGTTTCCTTGACACCCAAATGTTATAGGGTCAGGCCGGTTGTCCCGTGAGATTAGTCGAGGTGCGCGTAAGCTGGCCCGGACACTCACGGATATCAAAAAAAAAAATAAATAAATAAACAACAGGGAGGCGGGAAAAAACAGAAGTCATAGCAAGACAAAGGAACTACTATCTAAATGCATAGATTCAAATTTAAAACCTGGAATGCAAGCTGCTCCACACTTGTTGATGCTTCTACAGCAGCTCGCCAGGCAATACATCTGCTCCTTCTCGCACAGTCTGAACCCTCAGGATATGCAATTCCTGGTATCTTTGTACAGCCAGCTGCAGAATTTTAAACTTCAAAAGAATTCAGAATTACTACTCAGTTGACTTCATTGTAAATGATGTCAACTGTTTAAGAAATGATTAAAATGTTACAAACCTTGTCGTGCAGCCTTTGAAACCAAAGAGCGAGGTAAGACCTTCCAGTTAAAAATGCAACGAGAAAGCTGGCCACCCCTCCACCAAAACATACTTAATCCACTAGAACCATTTGAAGAGGCATTTGACTCAATATCTGAAAACCTAGCCCTTTTTCTACTAATTCCATGTCTAGTAGCACGTAATGAACTGGTAATGAAAAGAGAAGCTGAACCCAAGGTGTTAACAGAGTCGACAAACTTAAACCACTCAGCTGATATAGCAGGATGCCGTAAATTTGATTCTATCTGTAAATTTTTTTATAACAAATTAAAATTAGCATTCAAAAGAACTCAAGAATGGAGGCAATACAGGTACAATCGATGCTAACTGTGAGGAAGAGTGAGGAGTTCAGAAATTTGCAGTATTGTTACAAATCACACTTGAAGGGCATTTGTGTTCAAAGATAACCGTTACATAAAACAGTAAATAGTGTTATGCAATTGTTCTTTTTCTATTGGCAGGAAAAATAAGGGTGATGCTTTCCACTACTATTGTCAAGGAGAATTTATCACCACGAGACAGATCCTGAGGTCCATATTGGTTATGAGGCCATGAAAGATTAAGAGACCCAAAAGTTAGAGGGAATTATCTTCAAAATAGACTTCAAGAAAGCTTCGCTACAAGATAACATAAGCTGTGATCTTGAAGGGGATGTAATATTACACCAAGGTCCAAAATAGAGCAATAAAGATAGAAGAATCTAGGATGTCTTTGGAGGGCTTTGAACTATTTTTAAAGATCCGATCATTTCTTTCCTACCAAATCAAAACCGCACAAACGATGTTCCAATAGACTGCCTTGAAATCTTTGAAGGGATGATCCAGTAACAGCATTCTGATCCACGCCATAGTGTCATGAGGGTGGGCTGTGCTCCAACTAAAAGCCTTGAAAATTTCTGTCCAGATAGCATATGCAAATAATGGAAGAAAAGATGATCCAATGATTCACTGCTATTTGGCAGAGGCAACATCAAGAAGGAGAGAGGTTTATCTATGGGAATCTAGCTTGCAGCCTATCCATAGTATTTAGGCAAGAGTGACTGGTTTCCCATATTAGAACTTTTATCCTTTTTGGACAGTGAGACTTCCAAACCTGTTTGTAAATAGCACTATCAGTGGAGGGGATGGTAGTAGCTAAATGAGACAACAAGAACCTTGTGGTAAAAAGGCCATTTGATTCCAACTTCCATAACCAAAAAAACTGGCTTGTTGGTGAGCTGTATACCCGGCATGAGATGTAAAAAGTTGGCCCATTCTTCGATCTCATAATCTTTAAGGAGCCTTCTAAAATTCAAGGACCATGAATCATGAAGAGAGTTCCAAACATCAGCAATGGAGGCATCTTTGCTGTTGGCAATGGCAAACAACCGGGGGGAAAATAAGATTGAGAGGAGAGGAGCCAAACCACACATCAGACAAATGGCAGTGATGGTACCATTCCCAACTTCGCACTGTATATTGCTGTAAATGATATCCTTATGCTTCATAATATGAGCCCATGGACTTCTATTTGTGGATTCCCGATGGATGGAAGGCTTACAGCCAAAATGGTGGGAACCATACTTTGCCATGATGAGATTTCTCCATAAGGCTCCCTTTTCTAGTTGAAAGCTCCAAAACCACTTAGCAAGGAGAGATTTGATACTATGCTTTATGTCAAATAAGCCAAGACCACCCTCTTCCAGTGGTTGCAAATGTGCCATTTAAGATGGTAAGCGTGTTGTGGATTCCGATGGATGGAAGGCTTACAGCCAAAATGGTGGGAACCATACTTTGCCATGATGAGATTTCTCCATAAGGCCCCTTTTCTAGTTGAAAGCTCCAAAACCACTAGCAAGGAGAGATTTGATACTATGCTTTATGTCAAATAAGCCAAGAACACCCTCTTCCAGTGGTTGCAAATGTGCCATTTAAGATGGTAAGCGGTGTTGCTCTTTCAGGTCCCTCGCCACAAAAAGTTCCTGAATCTCTTATCAACGAAGTCAGCAACTTTGGTTGAAATTTCGAAGAGAGACAAGCGATAGATGGGCAAGTTCATTAAAGTGGCCTTCAATAGTGTTAATCTTCCTCCTTTAGAGAGAAGTTGTGTTGCCAAGAATGAAGCCTCTTGTCAATAGTATCCATAATGGGTTGCCAAAATGAGGTAGAGGATGGCTTACCCAAGAGAGGAAGCCCCATGTATTCAGCTGGCCAAGTACCCATCTTGGAGTCATATCTCTTTGTAATGTTTTCAACCATAAAACTCACAATTAATACCCAAAAATTCTGATTGTGACGGTTAATGTTTAGACCAGATACTCCCTCAAAGAAACTGACCAAATAAATGAGATTATCGATGTCTCCTTTTGTGTTGATGAGAAAATTATAGTGTCATCTGCGAATAATAAGTGGTTAATATGGATGGATTCAAGATTTAAGGTGTATCCCTTAATGAAACCAATGTCGGTCGTGGATGATAAAATTCTACTAAGAGAATCCATAACAATAATAAAGAGAAAGGGGGATAAAGGGTCCTCCTGCCTAAGTTCCCTCGATACTTTGAATTGCCCTTTGGTTTACCATTGATGATAATTGAGAAAGCAGTAGATGAGATACAACCTCTAATCCATCACCTCCATTTGTCACCAAAACCCTTGACCTTCAACATTTCATCAAGGTAATCCCAATCCACCTTGTCAAAGGCTCTTTCAACACCTACCACTCCTTGAGTCTTCTTTCTATGTCAATCTTCAATGATTTTGTTGGCAATAAGGGAAGCATCCGAATTTTGTCTTCCTTCCAAAAGAGCAGATTGGTATTCCAAAATGGTGGTTGGTAAAACTTTCTTAAGTCGGTTTGAGAGAACCCGTGCAATGATTTTGTACAACCAAGTGCAACATCAATCTTTTTTGGGATGAGGCAAGTGTATGTTTCATCGACATTGCCAAAAAATTCTTGGAACACTCTAACTAGGTCATCCTTTAGGATGTTCCATGACTTATTAAAGAATTCCGCAATGTAACCATCTCGCCCCGAGGTTTTGGTGGTGCCCACAGCCTTAACCGCTAACCAAATCTCACCTGTTGTGAAGGGTTTGTCAGGGAACCTACTTTGTTCATTATTCAGGCTTTGTGTTTTGGGCATTGAGAATCCCTATGATGCTTTTCCTTCTCTTTGCAGCAGCATATTTATGAAAGACGGTAGTGTTCTCTTTGCAGCAGCATATTTTTAATTTCTAATTCATTGAATCCTTCTGGAGTTCAAATATTTGGCTGGTCTTTTGTGGACTCTCTTGGCAAATCCGGTGGGTTATTGGTTATGTGGGATGAAAGAAAGATGTCAGTTATAGAATCTCTCATGGGAGGATACTTATTACCTATCAAATTCTTGACTCATTTATATTGCAGATCCTTGGTGCTTAGGAGGAGATTTCAATATTATGAGATGGGCTCTTGAACGATTCTCGCTTGAAAGACTAACTAAAGTTTTTTATTTTCCAACGAATGGGATGTTTTGTTTGCAAATATCAGAGTTTTGAGACAACCTAGGACAATTTCAGACCACTTACCATTACTATTAGAAGCTGGCATTATCCTATGGGGTCCTCCGTTTCGTTTTTTTAATAGTTGGCTGTGGCACAAGATTTGTAGAATTTGCTTGAATCTTCAATTGATGGGTTTCGGTTCCAAGGATGGGTGGGGTTTGTCATACGTTATAAACTTAGAAAAACGAAAGAGGCTTTGAAGTCATGGTCTGCAGATTCTGAAAAAGAAAGGAGAAAGCCTCCTTGCTGAGAGACTTCTTTGATGCTATAGCAGAAGCAATGAAATTTCCCTTCTTGCAAGCCTTGAATACAAATCTACAACCGCCATTGCTAATGGGTCAAATTCCTCTCATGGAATATGTCAACCTTTTCTTCGAACATTATCTTCAAGAGGTTATTGCAAGAGATTAAAATGGCCGTTGGCCGATTTTGGATTTAATTCCTTTGTATTTTCAACATAGTCCTTTTGCTCTTGTATTTGTACTCACTGTTTTGATTTCTTTGTACATTGAGCATTAGTCTATTTTCATTATTTTAATGAAAAGCTTCGTCTCCTTTTCAAAAAAAAAAAAAAGAAGGTAGTGTTCTCATCCCCCTCTAGATACCCATTTGCCTTGCATGTCTGTCGCTATTTAATTTCTTCTGCAGCCAACAGGGAGAGCAAATGTTCTTTGATGGAATTGTGCATGTCGTGCGTTGCCTTGCTGAAGGTGTTTTCTTCTGTGCTGATTTCTGTGATTCAATGATTCCAAAATTTTGCCGGTTCCATTCCTTTTAGATCCAATTAAGTTTGCTGGTTCCATTCTTTTAGATCCAATTTCAGGCCTTTGAGTTTTTGTATGAAGCCATAGCCTGGCCAGCCTATGAGAGGATGTTTTTTCCACCAATCTTCAGGCATAAACCATTTGTGACTTAGCCACATGTTCTCAAACTTGAAAGGTGTTGGACCCCATCTTTGATTGCCTACAGCCAGAAGCAAGGGGAAATGGTCTGATGTAGGCCTATCCAATCTTCTCAAGGATGCATCCATAAATTTTCCAAGGACATGATTGGTACAAAGGACGCGGTCAATCCTTGTATGTGTAGGAGGAAATCTATTATCCGACCAAGTGAACTTGCCATTAGAGAGGGGAATGTCTATGAGTTCACAATGCTCAATGGACTTCACGAAAGCTTTAATCAGGGTCTTTGAATAAGTCTAGAGAAAAAGGAGGTTTTGGGTTTAAGTGGAGGCCCTTGATTTGAGATAAGTCTTTGTTCAATTAATTGTTCCATCATCTTTAATAGTAAGCCTACGAAAGATCTTTTCTACCTCATGCCTTGTGGAGTATTAGACAGGATGGTTGTATCCTATATGGTTGTCGATGTTCATATTAGATTCTTTGGAGAATAAACCACCATAGATTAGCCTAATGGTCAGCAAGGGTGATAAATAGTAGAGTGTTTAGAGCAGGAATGAGTTCAAGTCATGGTGGTCATCTACTTAGGGTTTAATATTCTACAAGTTTTCTTGACAATCAAATATAGTAGGATCAAGCAGTTGTTCAATGAGAGGTGCATGCAAGCTCACTCAAACGCTCATGGATATAAAAGAAAATAGAAAGTATATAGGAGATTAATAGAAGGTTCTCATATGGGAAGTGGTAAGGTTACCTTGCTCACCTCTAAGGAGAAAATGTATTTTTTTTTTTTAAATGGAAACAAGACTTTCATGGAAATAATGAATGTCTAATGCTCAAAGTACAAAAGCTGAAACAAAATGTTATCCTTTCTTTTGTTCTTTTGTCTTACGAGAATGCTTTTTGACAGATTGTTCTAGAAAAAGGTTTCCAATCACAGTCGGGTTTTATATTTTGTTGCAATTTTTCAGGGTTTGGGAAAAAATGAAGACATTGTATCTTCAATAAAAATCTTCAAATACTATACAGTACTCTGATCTTACTTGGAAAAAATAGTTGCACTTGAGAAAGAGGAAGGCAAATTAAAAAATAGAAGAAGGCAATTTTGTATGTGTTTCTCTCAGTTGCTTCACATAGCAGTTCTTTTGTCCTTTCTTCAAAGACGGACCTATTTTCTTTAAATAAATTAATTAAGAGTTTTAGCGGCTCTACTCACTAACACTATAACTTGTAATTTAGTGTTTCGGTTTTTTAGGAGGATGCAACATCCTCTTCTTGTCACCTGTGCTCGTCTATAAAAATACAATTTCCTAAGAAAATATAGTCTAAGAAGCCTTATAATATTAACAAGCCAAATATAAGAAGTAAAAGATAACTAAAAAAAGTTTGTTTCTTGTTAAAAAATAATAATAATAATAAAAGAGAGAGAGAGAGAGGAAGTGCAACATAATAACAAGCAAACTTACCATTAATAATAGGTGTTTGACAGAATTAAAATCAAATGCCAAAAGACCTTCACGCCAAAGCTTAGAATGATGAGAATTCAGCCATGGACCCAAGAGTAACCCTTGTAAACGATTCTCAATCGACAGAATTTGACATATAACATCTTTGAGGCGGCCTTTTCCTTTCCTTTTGAGTTGAAGACCAGGAACATCAACTGCCAAACCCTCCTCAATCCGACCATTGTTTGTCTTAAACAAGCAGTCCCACTCGTCACTGGAAGCTTTGCAAGGAAAGCACCATCCACATTTTTCTTTCTGCGTAGCTGCATTAATATTTTGAATAAATGGCCAACAAAAATTGCTTGTTTTCCTCAAAATTACCTTCATCTGCGCTGCAATTATTTCTTCTTCTGACATAGCAGATTTTTCTTTAATTTTATCTTTCTCAGATGATTTACGCATGAACTCATCAGCCACTAAATATGCTGTTTGAGCAAAACTATAGAAGTTAGAGTAACCATCATCATTTGTAAGTTCAAGGACATCCTCTTTTCCAATGCTCGTGGATAAGGGATGTTCAAGACCTGCACATCTTGTATTGCTCTCTTGCATCCCATCTAGGGTAGGATGTAATAAAGAAGGATCATCCCCAGAAGAGAACTTGCCTAATACTTTTGCCTGATTTATAAATTCATAACCATTTGAAACAGTAGCCTGATGCTTCTGAATATCCTGAACGCTAGAGTTTAGCTTACTATCTAGAGCTGATTTACTCACAGCAGAACCTTCCAGTATAGTCTCCGCTTCAAACAAGTTTGCTGACTTTGCACCTTCATGGAAAAAATTACTATAATATCCATTTGTACAATGCAGAGAATCAGATTTATTAATTTTTCCGTTTAAGGTGAAAGTAATATCCCAGTGCTTGTAAATAGCCACTAGTATGTCACTGTACGATGAATATGATGACCTAAGAGCTTCAATAACAACATCCAGATCATTTCTGTGGTAGTACCTGACAGAGGACTCAGTGTCACATGAATCAGACCTGCAAACATTTTCAGTACAACAATAATCTTAAATTAAAAAATAAATGAGAACCAACCAAGTCTATACAGAAGAACTAATGAACTCTTGGCCAAGTTTTCTTTTGTCAGGGACCTAGCAGTCTACTTGGATACTTAAGATGCAAAAAGCCATGTATTATTGATTTAAACTGCCAGAATTTTATCCTTGATTCAGCCCAAAAAAGGTTGGAAAAAAAATTAATAAAAAATTCAACAAGAAAAGTAAGAAGTAAATGTGCCAGTTTATTAACTTAAAATATTAGCAGACAAATTAAAGGGTCTTTATACCCTTTCCCCTTCCCTGTGGAGTTTCATGATTAATATGCATAGAAGAATTGATGCAAGGGAGGACGACCTATGCCAAAAAGGAGGATGGGAATTCAATGTGGCGACAGGCTACCTCATTGATAGAGGCAATATTTATATTTCCTATCTCTAAATCACTGAAGGTACAATGACTAAAAGCAGAAAATGAAGTAACAAAAGTATGCGACATCGAAAAACTAGGAATTAAAAAGTTTTAGGAATATTCAGCTCTGCACTAATGGTCAAATAATGTCATCATATCCAAAGATTGCAAAAGTAACAAGGAAAAAATAACATCACTTGAGAGGAATAAATTATCAAACTTACACCAATAGGTAGCCACAGCTACTAAAGTATGTACGACCATGAGGATCCACTCCTAAAAATTCAGCTCCCCGAAGTGATTTTTGTGTTTTCATCCAGGACTTGTGCCTGTCAATGGCACACTCAGGACAAAACCAATCACCCACTGGCAAGAGATCATTGGCTATTCCTACACACTTCAAGTGATATGCAGCAGGACAGCCATCACAGCATATTAAGCTACCATCCATTTTGCACAGACAGCATTCATCACTATTCCAGTCTGCGGTGTCATCCATAGTGTCCTCTGACTGACAAGAATTAATGGAGGCATTTGCTGAAACTTTCTTCTTTTTGTAGACTTCCGACTTCAGGCTTCTATCACGAATAATTTCTGGCTCGGCTGCCAAAGACCTTCTGTTAATCTCTGACCTAATGGCTTCCACTTCAATCATATCATCACATAGACAGCGAAGAATTTCAATCTTAATGCCTGTAGGTAGTTTGTAGTAATCATTTTTTAACAATTTCAACTGACATAGATCAATACCAGGTTTCAAACCTGAACCATGAATCAATAGATACTCAACCATAAAAATAGGCCACGTAATCAAGTCTAGCATATCCCAGTTAAGACTCCTGATCACAAATTTCAAAACAGAAAATATAACAAATAATTAAATATGCATTTAAGTAAATATATAATCTAAGAGAAAGGAATGCATAGATATAAATTATAATCATTTTAACAAATAAAAAGTGATGGGGAGAACAACTTCTACCTTAGACAACTGGAAGCAGATTCAGAACCTTCAGTAGAGAGATCCTCCAGATGCTTTCTTAGAGTTTGCAGAACAGACAGATGTATATTATCAAATAATATAGTAGGAGATTTGCAGTTAAGGGCTGCCACAAAATCATCCAACTCAAACGGGCTAAGAAACAATAGCGTACTAAATGATCTCAAACAGGCATAAATAGAGAATAAGTCAAGGATGGGAATATCGTCAAGATCCAAGTTTTTTGAAGAGGGTGGTAACTGCAACTTAAAAGGAAGGCCAACAGGCATGTCAGATCCATCATAAGCTACCTGTTTTTCCTCAGTTACCACACTAGCTACAGGGGAAGATATATCAGATGATGTAATTGGGACAGTTTTCTGAATGATCCCTCTACGTGCACTTCTCCTCAAAACTGTATCTGGTGTATTTACACCATCCAAAACCTTTCTTCTCTTCCTTCTGCCACCACTCTGTTTGCATTGACCTTCAGAATTCCCTTGGCAACCATCAGTTATTTGAGGACCAGCCTCAGAACTCACATCCTTCACATCAATATTGACCAAATTACCATCACTAACACAGTTAAGATCCAAAACCCTAAGAGAAGCTTCAACAGTCACATCTCCACCGGAACTATAGCTGTCTTTTGGTAATTCTTCCTTGATATCTATGCGAACTTCTTGTAAATTTCCATCTTCATGCTCAGACTCCATAGTTCTGTCTCGAAGTCCTTCAACATTATCATAAACTTGGTCCATTGCTGCTTCATCACAAACTTGGTCTATTACTGCTTCATCACAAATTTGGTCCATTACAGCTTCATCACAAACTTTGTCTATTATTGCTTCACCCATCCCAGAAGAAGCAATTTCTTCTCCACCATCATTGTTAGTATCCCCATGTACATCATTAACCTCTAAATTCAAGTCAAAATCCCATTCCCTTTTCTTTATTTCAACCTGCGAACAACTTACATTGCCCCCAATAAGATTCTCGTCAAAGTCAGTATTGACATATAGATTCAAATCAATGGAGCCCCTTCTCTCTAAGTTAGCATTTTTACTAGGACCGGCATGAAGATCACTGCCGTCATTTAAATTCAACCACTCATTTGAACTAGACCTCGCATTCAAATCAAAACCGTCTCTGGAATCTTCATTTCTACAAAGATTCCCATTGCCCGACCCATTTCCTTCAAAATTCTTCTCAGACTTGCCTCTCCTTTCTAAAATATCTTCAACCCCATCGCTAAGATTAACATTCATATCCAAACTCTTATTTCCCTCGAGACTCCCATTCAAATTCCCACTAACCTCATCTACTATCTGTTGGTTTTTCTTGACTTCATCATTCAAGTTAAAACTCTCATTTAAATCCTTAACACAAACAACACTAACCTTAAAGCCCATTTCTAGGGTTTCATCTGGATTTCCTTTATCTAGCACCAAACTCCTCCCAGCATTAGCCGACGCACCGCCAATTTCACATTTGCTCTCAATTCTTCGACGCTTCTTGGGCTTCCGACCTCGACAAGGCCTCTTCTCCACTGGTTGAGATTGACCCTCCAAAAGCAAAGACACCTCAGACAAATCCAATTCTTCAGAATCACCACCTTCGAACTCCACCTCGAAGAACCCAGAAACGCTGTCGAAGGATTTCACAACACCCGAATGAATTCCACGGCCTCTGAACTCTTTCTTCACAGCTCTGCCCACAAACTCCATCATGGGTGTAACAGAACACCCAATGAAGAACAGAACCTGTGATCTACTGGGAACACCCACTTCAACAACCAAGTATTACAGAAAATTGGGTTCTGGGTCTGAGAGAAAAGAGGGAAGAAGAGAATTTTCCTCGCTGAAAATGCTCAAAACATGCATACAGAAACGGGTTTTGTGTCAGTTGAACCAATAAAGTCTTTTGAAGGAAAGTGGGTCGTGCCCTCAACAAGTGCTCTCAAAGAAAGAAAGAAAGAAAGCAAGCAAGCAAGAAAGAAAGAACCAAAGAGCAACGTGAACTGACACAAAATCAAAATAAAAAAATTATATTCCCTTCGATTCCAAAGAACTTTGCAATTTTGTAATTGGACCCAAGAAGGGGAATAAAGAACCAACCACTCTAAACCAAAACGGATGCGTGAAGAGAGAAGGTGGGTCAGATCAGATGGCCAGTGGGCAGTCAAGATTTGTTAATGCAAACAACTTCAATGTTCTTAACAAGATGCAAATCATTATTTTGCTGTGATCTTAAAAACCATAACTTGAACTGGATCTCATTGAAAGATTGAATTTTTCTCAATGAGATGTATTTTTGTGACTACTTTCTTAGTTATTTGAGTTCATAGGCTGAATATTACTAAAAAATTATATTGATGTGATTTGTTTTAACTAGATGCCATTTAGGACATTGAAATAATAGTTGATATCACGTATAAAGGTAAGAGTTGAGCTATTTTTTCAACTTTTTTATGTTGAAATTAATGACAAGTAGAGGTGAGATTTTGAACTTCTAACTTTTTAGATAGGTAAAAACTTTTAACCACCAAGTTTTTTTCGTGCTAGCTAATAATTGAGATTCATAAACATGCCTCATATAATAAATGAATCATTAGATAATATTTACTAGAAAATAATTCATGTTCTTTGTTGTAACTAATTGAGCTAAATTTAAGTAGAAAAACTTGCATTGTTTATAGATTCTTTACCGTTGACAAACTAACTAACTTTTATGAGTTGAGTGGTTTGTGGGGGGCCTCTTTTGTTGGCTAAGTGTTCTTTCTTTCTTTCTTTTTTCTTTTCTTTTTTTTCCTTTTTTTTTTTTTTTTAGATTTTGATTTAGAGAACATTTTTGTGATTCAACAACGACTATTTTGATGAGTGTTAATCTTTTCAATTGTTTTGCGAGTATTCTTTTAGCTTGGTATTTTGGTACTTCAATGATGGTTTGGGCACTCTCTAATTTTTTATTTTGTGGTTAAATCTAAATATTTTTTTTAAAAAAACAATGTTCTTATGATTGGATCACTGATAATATATTTGTGGGGGATTCGAACCACACACTTCCGGGTCGCTAACACATATCGCATGTTAGTTGAACTATGTTCTTTACCGTTAGACAAGTTAACTAACTTTTATTAGTTGAATGGTTTGTGGGACTTCCTTTTTGGGGCTAAGTGTTCTTCTTTTCATTTTTTCTTTTTTTAGATTTTGATTTAGTGAACATTTTTGTGATTGAACAGACTATTTTGATGAGTGTTAATCTTTTCAGTTGCTTTGCAAGTATTCTTTTAGCTTGATATTTTGGTACTTCAATGATGGTTTGGGCGCTCTTTAGTTTTTGGTTTTGTGGCTAAATCTAAATGTTATTTTTTTAAAAAAAAAAACAATGTTCTTATGATTTGATCCTTGATGATATAATTATGGGGGATTCGAACCACAAATTTCTTGGTCGCTAACACATAATTGAACTATGTTCGCTTTGGCAGCAATATTGGTTATTAAAAGAGTATTACTTTCATCGATTTTCATTTAATTGAGAGTTTGATAGGGATGAAAATAAAACTTTTAATGTAAGTTATCGATGGTCTCTTTTCCTCCTTAATGTATATGAAGCTATGAGATTTAACTAATCTACATTTACACATACAATGTAAGTGTAAGGTGAAGTTATGAGGTTTTAACATCATTATAACAAAATATTGTATCTTCTTGATTTTCCTCCACCAATTGATATGTTTCGGTAATTAATTAATAAAGCTATGAGATTTAACTAATTTTACATTTAAACATAATGTAATTGTATTATGAAGCTATGAATTTGAGAAGAAAAAGGATAAGAGTCAACCCTAATTGAAATTAAATAAAAGAGAATTTTTTTTATTTAATTTCAAAAAAATCGCATTTCTTGTTTTTTTCTAGAAACTCACGCGAGCCCCAATCCCTATCTCTTTTTATCTCTCACCCTCAATTTTTCTTTTACGCATAATAGAACCCACGCCCGTCATCGCTCAAACAACGACTACTGTTCTCGATCCGCCATGCTTCCACCGTCATACATCATCGGGCCCTTGGTTGTGGGTAAAGATGGTTTTTTTTTTTAACTCTTGAATACCCATTGGTATATTGGCCTAATTAATGTTTACTTGTTAGAGTTGCCCATAGGCAGGGTCGGGCCGAGGGGTCATTCCCCATCTCCATGGGGAAATTAATCATCATCACCACCCTTATCCCCGCAAATTGAAGTAAGAGACAGAAACAAGATAGGGACTAACGGAGAATTGGGTATCCGCAGGGACCCATCCCCAAAATATTAGAAAATACCACTTGTATAAAAAAAATTATTTAAAAAAATAATATACTTACTCTTATTAATCTAGCGTATTTGTTGAATAAAAGAACAAATTTTTATTTATTAAAAAAAAACTAATAAGTTAATCTCATCCATTTAGATTTTTTATTAAAAAAATCAAAAAGAAAAAAATTGTAATTACAGGCTTACAGCAAAAAAAAAATTTAAAAATAAAAAATAATAAATAATTTAAAAAATGGTTGTTTTCAAATATTAAAAAAATTAGCCGAACTAGTTACAAATATAAAAAAATTTCACTGTCTTCCTGCGATAGACAGTGATAGACCTCTATTGCTCAAGCGATAGAAGTCTATCGCTGATAGACAGTGAAATTTATCTATATTTGTAAATAGTTTAATATTTTTTTGTTTATAATAATTTTCCTTTAAAAAAAAGTAATTTTTTTCTAAATTTCTTAAAATTTTATATAAATAAATAAATAATATATATATATATATATATATATATTAAAAAACTAAACGGGGTGGGGATATTCTCCCCATCCTCACCAGGGCAGGGACTTGGTATTTTTTTGCCAACCCTATTACATGTGATGTTAGGATAATAGATTCAAGTTTTCAGAGGCCGTTAGCATATTGTTCAGCAGATTCAAAGTGTTTCGATAAGTTTTTGGCAAGTTTTATGGATGACTTGTTTAGTTCTTGAATGTCCATTAAGTTTTTGCCTAAATATTAATTTATAATGTTTGGATGTTTGATTTGTGGGTTTCTTTTCAACAATTTTAAAATACTTATTTGTGTTAGTTTAGTACTTTTTGGATTTTATTAGTTTGTGATATTGGTTTTTATCAAGTTTAGTGTGCATGGGCGATTTGGACATTTGTTAATTAGTTTTTATTTTTTTTTTAATCATTTTGTAATTTTTACAATTTTAAATTTTTTTTTGCTATTTTTTTAAATGAAACTTTAACATTCTTTATTTGTCTTGTCAGCCCTAAAATACAATAGGCTATTTTATATATACATATATATATAGTTATATATATATATATATATATATATATAGTTATAGTTATAGTTATATGTGGAGTACAGATTCAAACCTCTAAGCTTTGAGTGGAGAATATACATCTATTAATCATTCAAAATCAATCTAATGTTTGAGTTTACAATTTTAAATGTGATTTTCATATGAACAAAAAAAAATTAGTACAACAAGTAGAGTATGGGAATTTGAACCTCCGACCCCCAAAAATGAGTACATGTCAATTATCACCGAGTTATGTTTACTTTGACATTATTTTGAAGGATTAAAAACATGTTTTTTTAGTAATTTTGGACATAACAAAAATCATATTAACTATTTCAAAATTACTATTCGCATTTGTCATGATAAGATTTCTCAACACAAACAATCTCCTCAGTTCTTTCTAGTTGAAAAATATTTCAAAAGAAGAAAATAGTTCTTTTTTTTCTTGAAATTTTAGAAGCTACTATGCAACTATGATCCAATGTAGCGAGAAAAAAGCTTTGTGAATGTCTACAAGATTCTTATTCACAAAAGGATCAATTTATTTTCCTATAAAACATTTTTTAAAAAAACCAATATTGGTTGTCCATTCCAATCAAACTTACTTTCAAAATTATATATTTATTACAATTGATCAGCCAACATAAAACAACAAAGATCATAACATGCTTATGATCCCTAACTTTCATGGGCAATCTTTATGGCAACTCCATAACAGAATTATCTTTACTCATTTTCAATCCTGTTTTGCAAGGGAAAAAAATGTATAGTCCTTTTGAGTTATTCCATTGTTGTTTTATTTAATTTCTTCTTAACATTAGTTGTAATTTAATATTGATCACTAATTGTCTCTATTTTCCAACCCTTTTGGCATATTTTAAAGTACGTGTGCTCTTTTAGTACGATGATTTTGTCTTTAAATTGAATCATCTATCATTTTAAATAGGTTAAAGAACACTTCTAATCTCTACTTTTATGAGTCTAACAAATTAATTTTCAAACTAAATTTAGATACCATTTAAGACATTGAAAGAATAGTTGAATATTTGTAAAACATTACACCACATATAGTCAGTCGTAAGAGTTTGAACTTACGACTTTTAATTCTTTTTCTAAATATATCGTATGAAAAGGTAAGGATTCGAACCAAACCCTTGAGATAACGTAAAGATGTTTTAACTTTAAAACACTAATTAGACTTCATAAACACGTCTCATATAAAAGTAAATTATCGAATACATTTACAAAAATCTATCATTTTTCTTCGTGGTAACTAGTTGAACTAAATAAAAAAGGTTGCATCGTCTATTATTTTTTTTCCTTAATAAAGAAAAATGAAAGTAGAGTTTTAAGTCCAATTTAGCCTTCAAACTTTAGTTCGTAACCATTAAGTTTGGATCCCCCACAATAGTCTTCCAGCGTTCCGTCCCTGTCAAAATTTACACAATCCCATTATATAACTACAAAGGCTGCTAACATTTTTCACACTTGATAGAAATTTGTCATCTGATATGAAATAAATGGTTGTAAAACAAAAGCGATTAAGATATAGATATTATGATACAGGAATCCATGAACATAACTCGACAACAAGTACAATTAAACTGGCATCTACAACGATTGGCTAGTCTAATATGTATTTTTCGTTTACCCAAATGTTACGTAACATTACCGAGTGATCTATCCACCTAATCTACAAAAAGAAAATGGAAGGATTGAGGAGAAAATAGAAAATGTTGAATACTACAAGAAATACGATTACGTCAGTTACATCGAGTCAAAAGATCTTCGAAGGCCACTGTAGACTGCTTTCCTGAAAAGTGGGTGACAATCTTCTGATAATAAGACTTCTGCATCCAACTTCTCAATGTGTGGCCATATCTGAGTAAATCACACAATGAAAATGGTTCGAGTGAGAAACAGAGTTCAGGTTGCTGCATGTTATTCTGATAGTTTCAGATATTAATCATAAATTTCTTTTGCATCATTTTTAGTTTTCATGATTGGCAGTCTTGAAGTATGGCACTGTATGAAACGAAAAATACCTCAGACGCGTATTGCCTCGAAAAGGCCATGACATATCCCAAGGTGGTTAAACACCATTGTTCATTTTCACCAACAGTGTAGGCATGCTCTGTTCTACCATTCAAATGACTGCAAAATAAAGAGAACATAGTGAACTCATGATTAAGATTAAAGGAAGAAATGAAAACGATCATGGATTGAAAACTTGGCAAAAAGATATTGGATCGTTGTCCTCTTGACGAAGAAAACCTTTTTTCAGGTCTTGAATCTACATTGTCCATCTCCATGGCTGATGGTTCTTCAAGGTCCATGGCATTAGCATCAGCAGGATTAATAGACTTCAAATCCTGCAGAGTTTGTGCACTCGATGCAGCTGGAAGGCGTTCTGTCAATATACTGGAAAAGCTTTTGTACAAAGATAGAAATAATGTCTGCATATGGAAAAGATTAGTTAAAATGGGAAAGACGTATGCTGTTAAGTTCCTACGGCAGAAGCAACAGAAAATCGAGAACACCGACATCAATGTTGGCTCAGGTTAATGAAAGAGGTGCAAATTATTTCTAGTCTTGTAGTTAATACCTCATTCTCCTCGAGAGCTCGAGCAAGAAGAGCATCTTTGGCTTCTAAAGAGTCCCGTATCGATATCTCCTGCTCTTTTGCTCTTCCAGCATAAGATTTCAATCGCTTCAATCTCACGGGATTCTCTCCCAAAACAGGTTCACCATCCACAAGTGCGAGTTTTGATTCAGCAGCATTCAACTCTTCCTGTGTCTTAGCTACAGCTTCTTCAGCTGCAACAATATCTTTCTTCAGGAAGGATATTTCTTTTCTAAGATCAGAAATACGATTATATGTCTTGCACAACGCATTCCTTAATATCTGTACATGAGATAATAAGAGAGAAAATTAGTTAATCATGCGATAAGGAACTTGAAGCAGTTAATTGAAATTATCAGTAAAATTTAGGTGCGACTGCCAATGAACAAAGTAGATATCCTTATCAGTAAGATATAATGTATAATCATGTCCAGAGAAGGTTAAGCATTTTAAAGGTCTCAAAAAATACAGTAGATATATATGCCACAGAATCCAAGAAAACCGCAAACTTGTACTGAAGATTGAAGGAACAGAAATAAAAATTGAGAAAAAATTCAGAAAAGGACAAACATAGATTAAATAGAAACAAGTGGCATGGCAAGCAAACCTGAAAACACAGTTATCAATGGATTCATTTCTAACGTAAAATAAAAATGAGCTTTTTAGGAAACAAAGAAAATACATTATAGGAAGTATAATAAATAAGCCATAACATATCAATCTAATTGAAAGGGGTGAATCTATCGATGACAAGCATATCCCTGGTCATTAGTAATTTATTTATTTATTTATCGAAGGGAAACAGCACAGACACACACATCGACTCTATTCAAAGAAATCGTAAGAAGTGTAGATTCCTTCTAACCATGCTCCTAGGAATCCATGCTCCTCAGAAAGAGGTAGGACCATAACTGATAGTAAACTTTCCTTTTAACCAAATACTATCAGTTAAAACATAAGGTGAAGTAAATTATTTTTCAACCTTCAGCTGGATTAAATTTTCAAGAGCAGGATGAAATTCTCGTGACTTTATTTTTTATTTTGAAGTTCAAGTTATATCTAAGCAATATGATTAATCGCAAATGTCATATCATAATGCAATAGCTACCATCACTTGGTCCAGAAATCTTGAAGGAAATACGTAAATTAGAACATATGATTCATGTCGAATTCAAAAAAAAAATAACAATGAGTCTACAGGGAAGTAGCCATAAAAAACGGCAATACATACCTCCCATGGACGATCTGATGTATGATATTGCTGAATGTTTTCTGGAGAAAAGATCCATTTAATGATGGACAAATTGGAAATTAACCTATAACCCATCATTCTATCAATTGCTATTGCTGTCATTTGAGTATTATTCTTCCAGTAAGAACCCACTTCAGATATAAGCAAGACCTGCTTATCCTGATCATGGCATATTCTTGAAATAACTTGTCCATATCTCTCCAAGACTGTTATCAAATGAGTGAAACTCTTTGACCCGATGTCCAGAAGAGTTTGCACCACCACCACGAGAGAAACATCTAAACCATGCTTTGGAATTACACTTTCATCCAACCATGAAATTACTTCACGTGCTGGAGCCCGTCCTTTCACCATATTGTATAATTCAGCAGAAAGTGCATGTTGTTCACTTTTTTCTCCGTCTTCTTCAGTGGAAAATTTGAAGCTTGGTCCACCCTTGGGAGGTAGTAACTCTTCTAAACCAGGTGCATTCTCAATGCTCTACATACGCACAAGCACAATATACTTGACATGTCAGGTAACAAAGTGAAAACTGAGGAAGGGTTAGCTCATATTTACTCCATTATTCTGATTTCTAAGGCATGTACAAATATTAGGTTGAAACATCCCACAGCAGGGGCAGATGATTTAGTATAGGCCCGGGGTCTCGAGCCCCCCCTCAACTTTATCTTTATATAATATACATATATAACTAACATAGTATCATTACCGTTAGCTAGTCCAGTGGTAAATTTGTCTTCCAACCCCCTCCAAACTCAGGTTCAAGCCCCCTATCTTTACATTTGTTTTTTCAGATTATTTTTACGGAATTATAAAGTTCCCGTTAACAAAATTTCTGGATCCGCCACTGTCCTACAGGACTATAGTCACCATTTGGGGGTTTCTCAATCACTCATTGTTCTTCTCATGTTCTCCAATAAATCAAACACTCCATATTGTCTATGAAGGACCATTTTATTTTACAAACATGCCAATACAAATATCTGAATAATAGAAGCATCTGTGACAAAAATGTCAATAGTTTCAAGCATGATAAATACCTGTTTTACTTTATCCCAATATGATAGACGGACCTCTCGATCCAGAACCTCCTTCACAAACACTCTTTGTGGGGCCCATTTTGGAAGTTCTAATACATAAGCCCATTCTTCCCATGGCCATATAAATTGAAAGTTTGATCTGCATAAACGGTGGCAGAAATAGTGTAAATATTCAGGAAATCTAACCTTAAAAGGAGAGCATTATTTCAGTATGATGCAAGCATCCACAATATTACATCTTGAACATAACAATGGTACACATTCGCTGTTGTAGATCACTTCAGTAAAATGACACTAAAAACAATTAACATGGTACATGTAGCAAAATTGTTTTTGAAAAGAGATTGCATGCCTGAAGGTAATCCCAAAATCTCTCACAAGTGATCAAGACACAAAAACTTCCATGCCATGTCAAGATGTTTATGGGAAGTTTGAAACTCATTTTAAAGTATTTCACTATTAGAAGGACAGGAAAATAGAAGCCACAGTCAGAACTGTTAAATATTTAATTGCATTCTTGAGAAATGGCATGACAAAGTAATGGAATATATGCATTCCACGAGAAAAATTCACATTTAGTGACAGAATAGGTTTACCGACAAAGCTTCATATTTGAGGTTGAACTCATCTCCCTCATTTAATAGTTGAACAAGCAATTTTACTTTTTGTAAATTTCAGTCAAAAGCTTAGGCTCTGGTTGTCAGGTATAGAAAACATATGATGAGGTCATCAAATTTTAGGCTCTTTTGATCGGATGTCTCATTCTTGTATCATTGCCAATTGCAAAGGTCAACACTCCACCAAGAGGCAGAAGTCTGGGGCACCTGCTACCGGATCCCGTTGAAGTTTACTTTTAGAGTTTGTACCAAAATGATTTGATATTATGAACCACGGTATAGTCGTAGTAGGTTTTGAAGCACATGATCTTTTTTATCCCTCCTTGAACCCTTCTTATTCAATTTTCCCTTTTTTTCCTTTTTTTCTACAGACTAGATATTTGATATGTTAAAAGATACTAAACTCCTAAAACAAGCCTAGTGACAAAATAAACAACCTATACAAAGAACCTATATAAGGAACAACATTCATAAACGCAAGATATCAGACTTCTTAAGACTTTTTTTCTTTAAAGAAAACGAACGACTTTTTTTTCTTTTGGTAAGAAACTGGGTTTTCATTGAGAAAAAATAAAAACATATACAAAGACATACAACAAGAAGGCCCACCAAAAGGAGTCCACAACTACCTAAAAGAAAGGACTTCCATCCGAAATAATAATACCAAGTTGACAATTACTAATGACGCCCATACAGATGCATTACATTTCACAACCTCCCGCACCTCCTCTAAAGACCTCCCCGCACCACTCTAAAACATTTTGATACTTCTCCCTATCCACACACCTCAAAAGATAGCAAAAAGATAAGCCTCCCACAAGACTCGCTCTCCATGTCTCAAAACAAAAAGTCCACAATTTCTCAACCTTACAACGACTGTCTAAGGGACTAAAGGACAAGGGGATAAGGCATCTCCCTCCCGAAGGAAGGATTTCATAATGACTTTCCAATCTAAGTTGATGGTGTCTTTCAAGTAGTTACAAAACAACCTTTGTTGGGCACTCCAAGTAGAGGTCGTAAACTATATACAATATTACGATCACAAAAAGAAAGGAGAGCTCGACTTATCTGAAAACACTCTAGAATTTCTCTCTTTCCAAAGAAGCCCAGGAATAGCCCTTGCAAGATTAATCCTAAGCACTCTAGCTTCGTCTTTCAGCCAAGCCCTGAGAAGATTTCGGCCAACACCACGATAACTCAAAAAAGACTAAAGCATCGACTCCAAAGGAAAGAAGAAAATTACCAACCCCACAAGACATGATCCATATCCTTCTCAGTCCTCCAAAAACTTTTCAAAAGCCATTGAGGCTTACACCTTGAGACTCGCCTCAAGGCAAAGCTCTATCTTTTAGCCTCAAGACTTGCACTTGCACTGAACCATAAGAGACTTATGTCTTTGTGAAACCACTGGGGCTTAAAATCTCTACGCAAGGTACAATTCCAATGACTAGAAGAATAATATCGATTTGCCACATTCTTCATAAATATAAAGCTTTGAGTTGGGACAATTTGAACTATTACTACTTTTACTATTGCGACATTAAAAAAATTAAAGATAAAAATTTATAGTATAAGTTAATCCTATTAATACCACTAGTAATGATATTAAAGATATCTTTTTAGAAGTTTTATTTAAGTACTCATTGTGGGGGTGAATTTTTTTTATACTTTTATACATGACTATTATGTTTAGTCATACTTGATCATACCAATTTAAGATTTGTAAAATGTTTTTGATTAAATTTAAGGCATGTGCCTCATACTGCCTTAAGGCTTATGTCTCACCTCTTCAAGAGGAAAAACTTCACAGCCTTCTTTAGCCTTTTAAAACCTCTTGTTGTCTAAAAAGAAAACACCGTTGAGAATGCAGAGACAACGTAGAATGCAGTTGAATATGAATTTGGGTGGAGGTTGCTCGAGGAGTGAGGATTACTTTTAGGGAAGAGGCAAGGGTGAGACAGTTATGTGGTAACATGGCGCTAGTAATTTCTTAGAATATCCAGCTAAAGGCACGTCTTCTAGAGCTCCCTTTGCGAGAGAATGCAAGGAGTTTGGCTTTTTCAAACCCTCTTTAGGATAAAGTTCAAAAGAGATTGTCTACCTGGAAAAAAAAAAGTTTTTTTTCCCTCTAAAGGAGAAGACTTACACTAATCCAATCAATGTTGAGAGGGATCCCTAACTATTTGTCAATCTTTGGGATTCCAGTCTCAATGAGTAAGTCTATTGAGAAAGTGTTAAGGAACTACTCTTGTGGAGTTGACAAGGGGGGAGGTGTTAGGTACAAGAAAACACTAAAGATAACTACATTGCAACATCAACGAAGAAATTCTAATATCAATAGCCTTTCGAGAGGACTGTGTCTCTTCCACAACCCGGACTGACTTACCAAAATGATCCTCTCCTCCTAAGGTGATCAACTCCCCTCATTTATAACCAATGCACCACTATCTAATTTCATTCAACTAATATTCCAAAAACATTCTCTACTAGTACTCTCATGGGAGAGTCCTACCTAGTTATGTAGGAGGTGGTCATGATCATGAAACTAGTAGATCTAGGAGGTTTAGGACTTGAGAGTTTGAGGTTACGTAACAAGACTTTCCTGGCCAAGTGATTGTGGCATTTCTTCCTGCAGCCGATACGTGACATAGGGTTATTGTGAGCATGTATGTCCTACACCCTTTCGAGTGGTGTGGGTGTGATGGTTTTAAGGGCCTTAGCAAAAACTTCTAGAGAGCAATTGCTTCAAGTTTTCAATTTTTCTCTTTTTATTTAATAAGAATAACATTTTTCATTGAGAAAAAATGAAAGAATACACGGGCATACAAAAAACCAAGTCCCCAAAAAGGGAGACTCCCGTTACAAGAAGGACCTCGATTATTTGTTATAAGATTGTCAATTTGCTCGATTTTTTTTGGGTTCATTGGAAAGCCTTGTTTGGTCTGTGTGGTGCTCGAGGTAGATCCAGTTGTTTGTGGTTGCTTGGTTGGAGGAGGTGCTTTTGAATCCCCTTTTAAGGGAATGGGCACAATCTTGTGCAAGCAGGCTTCTCTGTTGTTTTGTGGTGTATTTGGTTGGAAAGGAACATTAGAACTTTTAGGGAGGTAGAGAAATTGGTGAGGAGGTTAGGATTAATGTCTCCCTTTAGGCCTCTGTCACTAGGCCTTTTTGTAATTATGATCTTGATCTTGTTCCTTTAGACGAGAGTTCTTTTCTATAATTTATGTAGGTTCTTTCTATTCGGGCTTGTTATATACATAAAAATTAAAAAGGTAGAAGTATCCATTAATTCTGAAAAAGACAATGAGCTTAAAATAAGGTGAGAATAAATTGAACTCCAAATTTGAGGAAAAGAAAACAAGATTAATAATATGAGCATTCCAAAATCCCTAAGGCCCCAACACATTTATTGCAAGAAAGTTAATGCAAGCACACATGATAATGAGTTCTTTAGTGTTTGTAAAGTTCTAACTTACAAATGGTGTGAAAACCAAAGTATCAACCGTATGCGGCACTCCATGTCTAAATCAGCTATTTTCTCAAATAGGGCACGAACTGCACCAGCTACAACTGCAGGAAAGGCCCCAGGAAGAGCCTAAATATACCTCATAGTCATATATTTTCACACAAGACTTTTTTGGTCAAAAAGAAAGAGAAAAAGGAACCATCCACACATATACTAGCAAAAAGAAAGGAAAACAAAATAGAAGAACACGTTTACAATAACAAAAGCTCGTACCTTGCAAAGGTCAATAATGACCAGCGTATAATAAATAGGCTTGAATGGTGGTTGTGGTAGCATGAGTAGCTGCAAATAATTTCATTTTTATTTTTTTAATGTGGAGGGAATCAACTATGAGTCTGACACTTCAAAAAATCATAAAAACTCAATACAAAGAGAAAAATAAGAAAATGAAATTTTAAAAAATGAAAGAACACTCTACATTAAAAGAGCTCAATCTTTGCTTATGGGTTTAGGGATTAGGGAGAAGTCCACACTCGAATCTACCAATCAAAAAAAAATCTCCCTAATCAAACTCAAGCCAGAAGCTTTAGAATCCCAAACATATTTTTTTTATAAGAAACAAATTAATTAACGTGTTAAATTTACAAAAAAGATGAAAGATCCATGGCAATTATAACAGTCTTTCCTAAATTCCTGATTAGCCAAAACAGAAGCATAACTATATGTATAGAACAGATTGGTTAATTTACACCAAGAAAAAGCACAGTAGATAACAAGATCAAAAACCATATCAAAAGGATGATCTTGATCAAAAATAAATAAATAAAATCTATGGACAATGATGGGAGTTAGGGTCGATCCTAACCATACCTCAACCAGCTTTCGTCCTTAAAATAATGCCTTTCCCTAGAAGCCTTAAAAACTTCTTCATCCACGGCCTTTGTGAATGCTAAATTAGGAAGAAATTAAGTCTTTGGGAAATAGTTCGTGTTCCCAAAAAGAATTTTGAATAGACAGAATTCAAAGATCTTCAAAGACACTTAAAGAAACCTCGGAGAAACTCATGGTCTAATTACTTTTGATTCTTCCTCTCAGTGCACTAAATCTGCACACTTTTATAATTATCCCTTCCGCTTTATGCCAATAAGAGATCTTTAACTTTGCCTTTTAAGCTCTTGCCCTTTGTACATTTCATTCAATCATAAAATTGAAAAAGAGGGAGGGAACGAATATTTCAATAATTAACAAGAATGATAGTTGCATACCTGTGAGAAAATTGTCTCTGCCATAAGATACTCATATCTAAAAGGTACAGGAAGGCCAACCATGAAAGATGCACATTCCTTTCGACTAGCTTTGCATGAAACAAGAAAAAAAAAATAATTGTAATATGTTGCATCATCGAAATGTAAAAATGTTATATTCTATCAATAACATTTCATTCCATAAAATATTAAAAGAACTCTACACTTTGTTCTTAAAATAGAGCTAATTGAATAGTTAAAGAATTTACAAGCAGACCAGTCGCTAAAAGGTACAAAAGCCGAACTTGGAGGACCTGTCCATTCCCTTAGGTGGCTTGGGACTAAAAGAATACGTGATATCTTTGACGTTTTTAATATAAGAAATAAGAGAATGTTTGAATACAGTGTAGAAGAGAATGCACAATCAGAATGAAGCAACAAAGCCTATGAGGACAAGACATACAATCTGTGAAAACTATAGTTAGGAACATTTTAAACCTCTTTTGACAATGACATGAATGCCAGATAAACTAATTTATAAGAAGTTTCTCGGTTGAAGTCTCATTTGAAGTCTTCCAGTGATTCTTTCAGTGGGTGCTCTAGTTTTAGGCGTTGGTTCTCCTTTCTTCACTTTCAGTGGGTTTCCGATATCTCGTTTAAGGCCAACAGTTTCCAATTTGATTGGGCTCTTAGAAATTTTCCCTCGGTTGTTTTGTGTTTGTTTACATTGAGTAGGTTTGCTTTGGGAGAATTCTTCGAGCTTTTCAAGATTAGTTGCTATTTAGATTTTTATTTGAGATCAATTAGAGTTTCGTCTTCTCCATTTTGTTGTATTTGGCCGTAATGGTTGTAATTGCTATATTTGTCTTATTTTGTTTCATTGTATTTTGGTCGTTAGTCTCTTTTCATTTAATCAATGAAAAGTCTTGTTTCCTTTTAAAAAAATGATCCTAGTGTTTGTTTCTTCCCAACTAAATCATAAAAGAGCAAATCAGCAGAGTCTTTCCCTAATAATCCTTCGTATCTACAATAACATATGACCAAGAATTTTGACAGTATTTCAGTAACTTGAAAGAATATTTTATTTTCCTTCAATTTGTTTTCACAGATAGCTACTTTGAGAACAACCGACAGCTTATCTTTGGAAAATGTGCTAATACATAGTGATTTTAAGTGCCTAATGACCTTCCCTTTACAGGCTAACTGATCATACTATCAAAAACAACGTTCTTAAAATATCCCTCCATGAACCAAACTGATTAATAAGCCATAACTTGAAGAGATAATTTTTCATGCTCTTGTATTCATTCTTAAAATACAGATTAAAAAACAACGTTCTTGAAAATATCCCTCCATGAACCAAACTGATTAATCAGCCATTTACTCATCAGGTTTGGAGAAATTAACGAACCAGCCATTGAAGAAAAGAAGCACATCTAAAAGGTACTCCTCCACAACAAAGCGATCAATAGGTTGTACATCCTGCATCAACAAAGGTCCAGGAAACACAGATTTAATTGAGGACCACGTACAAATCTGTTATAAATCATGTAGTCATAAACCAACAAAAAAATTATAACAAGGTTAAAAGAAAAGAAATACAAAAAAAAAAAAATTGTAAGAAATCGAACTTAATTGAGAAAAATGAAAGAATATACAATGACGTAAAAAAAACAAGCCCGACAGATCTTAGTATCCATTGGCTCTTAGAAGAAAGTACAGGATATTTTTTCTTTGATGGAAATATTTGACTTTAGAAATACAAGGACATACACAAAGATAAAGCCCACAGGAAGAGAACAAAACGAGAGCCAAACTATTAGAAAAGGTATAATGGATAACATTACGGTCACAGATGATCTAGTATCAGATAAGAGAAAAACTTGACTTTCATAAGTAGAGAAGGACATTATGGACGATCTAGTATTGCAAATAAAAAATGCAGAACTTGGTTGTTATTTTGTTTAGAAGAAAATATAACTCGACTTAGTATCAAAAGGACGTGAAAACTAAGTCATTAAATAAAGCGATGAAATGTTTGACACGATTATAGAGGGAAACTTTCATTTTAAAATAAGAATTCTTGGGGGAAAGTATTGTTGACATACAGTATTGTATATTAATGTAAATATCCAATATATAGAACTTCATTAGTTACTTTAATTTAGTGGGATGTGATGTACTATTAGTTTGGAGCTCTCATATATATGTTCATACATCCATCTAGTAAGTGGAATAATATCGAGCACTCTCTCATAATGTTATGCTCATTTACAATAGTCACCAAAAAGTTTTTTGATTGAGACCAATAAAACAAATTTACTCTCATCAAACATAACTCTTTACGAAAAGTCTTATTAACATATTTGTGGATAATATTCACATGTCAAGACAGAATGAAAGATATCAATGTCAGAATGGAGAAAGAAAGGGAAAAAAGAAATAAAAAAATAAAAAGGCAAACAGAACGAATGATATTAATGTCACAAAATAGATAGTACCTCAAATTTACTTGATGGAAATATATTAAGTCGGCGTATCCTTTGAGGATAATTTAACTCTGCATCATACTTCTGTTTACCATAAGTAATGCCGGATAGTGTTGAAGGTGGATCAGGTTGCTCCGGACAGTTGATGGTTCCAAATTCATGAGACTTCCCAGCAACTAGCTGAGCTTCAAATAGAAGGTGAGGCCTTGGAACTATCACATGAAGAGAAGATAAATAGTCACTGAAAATGCAAAATCTACTTAATAGTGGAAGAAACAAAAGAAATTATCAATAACTTCTTAAAAAGTAAAATGTACTAAATCTTGGAAAAATGATGGCAAACAATAGATCAACATTCAACATTTATTATTCTTTACTTCCATTAGTACTTTTTATTTTCAACTCCCCATTAAGAGGGAAAAGAAAAAAGATGTGGAGCTTCCAAGTGGTTAACAACCTGCACGCTTTTTTTTTTTTTTTCTTTTTTTCCTTTGATAAGAAACATCAACGGGAATATATTCAAAAGGAGAAAGAAAATACAGCCTAGGTGTCAGGGCTAGAGGGAACCCCTTCCAAAAACTACACCAAAAGTGCCTGCCAATTTTTTCCTTTTTTTAAATAAGGACCTGCCAATCGTTAATAATAATCCACAAGCAGCAGTTACAAAAGAATTTTTTGTGGAAGGCAATCCACCAAGAGTTCATATTTTGTACAAAATTACAAAAGGAATTAAAGCACAAGGACTTATCTCGATCTAATTCTTCCTTTTGATAAGTGCCACAAAAGATTCCTGAAGGAGCAAATACCCACCACCCTTTCTTTGCCTTTCAAATTCCACCCAGTAAGCCCTTCCATAATCCCATCTTCAACCTTCCCAGGCAGGCAAAAAGAAATGCCCAGCAGACCAGCAAGGTAATTCCAAACACTAAAGGCATAGTCACAATGAAAAATGATCTATAGACTCACTTTCAAACAAGGTCTGCAACCAGAGGGTGAGAGAGGCAATCTTTGAATTTTCTTTGCAATCTATAGTTAGTGTTTAAGCTTCGGAAAGCCAATGACCAAAAGAAAACTTTTAACTTTTTGGGGGGTTTATAATTCTAAATCAGGCTATTTAACTTTATGTTAGCCTTAGTTGGGCGAATGGATAATTTTTTAAAGGCTGACCTACCAGAGTAGTTCTCTGAGCTTTCTAACTTCTAGAGGATCTGGTCAATGTCGTTCCCTATTTGAACTGATCCAGTTTCACAACTAAAGCCACCCAATTGTTCAGCTCTTTGTCAAAGAAGCCTCTTCTGAAGCCTAAGTTCCATGTCTGATTTTCACAATCCCAACAGTCATGTATGGAAGCTCCTCTTTTATTTGAAACAGAAGAAAGGCCATGAAAGCTTGTCATCAAAGGTTCCTGACCAACCCAAATGTCCCAAACATCCTCCCAGAACCTCACCTTCTTTCCACAACTGGTTTTAAACCTAGTGAACCTTTCAAAATAAGGATATTTTTAAAGATATCACCCAAGGTCTATTACCTTGTTTCTTTTTCAGCATATTTGTCTGCCAACCAAAAGGGGAAACACCATAGATGCTAGTAATAATTCTCTTCCACAATGGCTTGTCTTCTTGTGTGAATCTCCAAAGTTGAATCAATTACCATGGAACCTTTACCGAGACTTATTCTACATCACAAACGCACTTCTAAGACTCATAGGTATATTTGCTTTTATTGTTATTTTGTTATAGACTGTCAAACCATACAGGAAATCTCCGATACGATTTCCCTCTATGGGATCTCCTGAGCCATTTAAAGATTAAGACCAAGTTTTTCTCCCTGCATTGTCGATCCCATAGGTAGCTAGAAAAGTCGAGCACAATCATGTAATCCTATAGTTCTACTAAATTCCAAAATACCAATGAGCCAGTTGTGCTCATTTCCATATTTGCCTTCAAGAAAATTGTGTCAGAAGCCATTGTACTCTTTGGACATCCATGTCCCCTCTTGGGTTTGAATCATGTCCCACTAGAACAAGAGTTGAACTCATGTATCACTAAGTAGGCGTAGAGAGCCTGTCCTCAAAGCCATCAACCTAGGATGGAACGGCATCGAGATCTTGTTAGGGGTATCAAGTCTTCAAGAAGAACCTTTTCCCATCATCGTACTCATCAACTCCTTAGCTGAGAGAAAAGAGTTAGCAAACTTTTGACTTTTCACAATGGCACACAATTGTTATCATTATCATCATAAACAAGAATTCCTTTAACTAATAAAATGCATAGAGGTTCCAACTCAAATATAGCTTAGTGGATAAGGCCCTACTACCTTCTGGTCAAAGAATTGACCTCCCACTCCCACATCTATTGAACTAAAAAAACCAATATGTGGGAGTAATCGAACTTTCAAGAGGCAACTTATGTGTGGCTTGAACATCATATTGCCATGGTCGGCCCAGAAGCACGTGACATGCGTCCATATCAAGGACATCACAAATAATTTGGTCTTTGTAGTTATTCCCTATGGATAAAGGAATAGTACAAATTTCATTGACAGGTGCTTCCCCACCTTTTCGTATCCAACTTACTTTGTAGGCATTTGGGCGTGGATCGATTTTCAAATGGAGAGCTTGGACAGCCTTGCGTGAGATTATGTTCTCACTACTCCCGCTATCAATGATCACATTACAAATTTTCCCATTGATAGTGCATCATGTCCTAAAGAGAGCATGTCGTTGAGGATGATAATCACTTGTAGGAGTGAGTAATATTCTTTGGATGACGCAAGTTAAACGTTCCCCATCATCGTCGGCTTCCACAAAAGAAACTTCTTCCTCAACCTCTTCTCCATAATCTTGCTTATCATCCTGTGGGCTATCCATAATAGCTAAGGTTTTTCTTTGAGGACATTCATTTGATAAGTGTCCTTGTTGTCCACATCTAAAACACTTTCGCAAGGTTGGCCGGTCATAGACGTTTGCTTTCTTTGCATTGGCTCCTTCATTATTCTTGACTCCGAAATTTCGATAATTGACCACTTCTTTCCCTTTGTCAACATTGGATGTAGAGGGATCTCCATTCTGCCAATTCTTTTGTGTTTCATTAGTTCTTCGAAAATTCTGGTTGCTTCTTTCCCAAGGTGATTTTCTGTTTGGTATTCCTCTTTGCTTGGAGCCATGACTGTCTTCCACTTTTCTTGCTAAAGCCACGGCCTCAGTAAGGTAATAAAAGGGTTGCAAGTTGACCTTCTTCTTGATATCTTCCCGTAAACTATCTACAAAACGAACAATCTTGTGTTGTTCAGTTTCAGACAAGTTGTTTCTTGCTCATAACCTATGAAATTCTTCTGAATATTCAGCCACTGATCGATTTTCTTATGAGCAGTGTTGATATTGATTATAAAGTAGTTGCTCATAGTTCACTAGGAGGAATGTGCTCTTCAATAGCTGTAGCATCTTGGGCTAAGATCTAATTGGTCCCTTTCCTACTTTCTATTGATTTGCACTTGATCCCACCGTGCAGAGGCTCCTCCTTTTTAGTTTATATGCCACCAACTTCACCTTTTTGTCTTCGGGCGTGTTGGTGTAATCAAAGAAGGCTTCCACTTCTTTGGTCCAATCCAAGAAGGTTTCAATATCAAATTTTCCACTGAAAGAAGGAATATCCACTTTCTTTTTGTAATCATAATTTTGTGGAAGGTAATTGGGAGAATTGAACCTTTGTGGTTCTGGATATTCATAATTTCTCCTTTCATAAGGTTCTTCCTCATCACTGGAACTATCAATTCCTACAAATCTTAGATCTTGAATTCAAGGATCTTGATTATGAAGTAGTGGTAATGTGTTTCTTCTGTAATCTTGAGGTCTTCTTGCCATTTCTTGAGGATGTCTTTGGTGGAATAGAAGTTCTTCCACCCTGTAATATTCTTGTGGAGTGTGGTTGGGTGGAGATAACGTTCTGGCAATTTCTTGGTGGGTTCTTGCTTGATAAAGAGCATGTCTGCCAAGAGGTGGGATGGGGGCATCAAGGTTATCTAGATTTCTTGGTTGTTGGTTATAGTTTGGCCGAATAGACATCAAGTCTATCCGTTCAGTCAGAGTCTTCATCATTTGGTGAAGATCAAGTTGGTTGTTTCTCATTTTCCATTCTGTGGAGATGTTGAGAGATAGCTCTTGGAGTGAGTACTTCAACCTCATCACTAGTTTGAACAACGTCAGAACTGGAGGTGATGTTGACTGGATTCTTTTTTCTAGCCATGTTGGTTCCCAATCTCAGTTGCTTTGATACCAACTAATATAGAAAGAATCTTGGAGCTTTCTTGAATCAATTTTTTTACGGAATAATATCTCAATTACAACCTAGGGACCACTATAAATAGGCTACAAACTAGCCTATGATAACAACTAAACTTATGGTAAAACATTTTAACCACAAGTAACTAATTAAAGAACTTAAAGATCGACTATTAAAATAAAGAAAAATTATTGTATAATAACAGAGTAATTAAACTAAAAATAAAGCTAAACAAAGCAGAGTCATTCTACATCAATCTCTATTCCTAGTCACTTCATATAACATTCATTTATTTATTTCACCTCAAAGGATCAAAATGATAGCCTTAATAACATTGACCCAAATAACCAAATGCTAGATGATATAATATTAAATTTACCTACACCTGTAAGGTTAAATTTTTGGGTCAATTGGTGATTTACATGGTATCAGAGCTTTTTCCTCCCCAATTAATATGGATTTCCACTTATTGGGTCTTGTATATATTTCAAGCCCACAAATGAGGTCTTATATATTTCCATAAGCTTAAGCTTTTGGATCAATCGGTGATTTAAAACTAAACCATTTCACTTTCCCATTGACCCTCTCCCATTTCTCAATCCCTTTCTACCGAACAACTGCAAAACCTTACGTACCCACTTCTCTATATCTAATCTCTTACAAAATCTACACAGACAGAGACAAACTAGCTAGCTAGGTTTCATCAAAAGAAAATATTAAACTCTTATAGATTATCTTTTTTATATATGACATATCAAAAAGGCGAACTAGGTCAAATTAAGTTCTAACTCAGTTTACCTTAGTCCCACTGAGAGTAACTCCCAGAAGTACCACAGCATTTCACAGGAATATCAAATATGAAAGAAACTATAAGGATTTTTTATGTAAATGGGGTTCTCACAATATTATCTACCAATCCATCATGTCATATATTTTGACCACTTCTATATATGGAACAATTTCCCTTTTTTTCCTAGTAAGATAGGATTATTGTGCAACATAAAAGGACCAGAGTAAATAACCAAACTGAGGCCCAAAGTTAAAGAAAATCACCACTGTCCACTTTCCATCCGTCAGTAGATAACATTTGTATACGACCCCATAAATCTTCTAAAAAATCCTGAAACAACCACCAAAAGATGAGTTATGTAATAAATGTTGCTAATGTCATGACAATGTGAAAAATACTAATATATCTATACTGAGCCTGGAGGGGCATGGATAGGAAGGTACAGACGGGAAGGAAGTCGTGGTGGAAGGTTTTCTCCATGGAATGGTTTATAATTAAAATTCTTTTACTGTTGCTTTGCTTATACGATTTAAAGGCCACAGGATTTCACTTTATAGTTAGTTCGCCTAGTCGGACTAAATCTAGTTGTGGGGTAGTTAATCCTGAGTCAGGAATTCCTGACTGCCATAGAATAATTTAAATCCTGTAATCAAATGTTTCATTTTTCAATTCTCTGCTTCTAAACATTATGCTTCTTTTAATATGAAACGGATAAAATCTTTTATAATCTAAAGACAAACTATACAAAAAGGGAAAATGAGATATCCCCACTTACCAAAGGGTTAGAAATATTGAGCTTGTTCATCATCAATCCTTTCGTTTGTTTTTCTCCTTCAAATATTTTTTTTGAAATTAGCGAATTTGAAAAACAAATAGATTTTTGGATACTCTTCTTTCAGTTTTTAAAATATTTTTATGATTTTAAGAGCATTTGAGAAAATATAGATGAGAAAACAAAGAAATCATTAATAAAAAAGTATGCCTTTTAAAAAACAAAAGACAAAAAAAAATATGATCATACTAATTGTGTTCAGTTCCAATCATAAAGCACAATCTCCAGGCTGAAATAAAACAGGTTTTTCATTTCTTCTTTTTTTTTTCTTTTTTTATATATAATGAAAGAAGAAAATGGATTCATATATCTACCATATATTATCATCCAGAAGATGGCATTCTTAGAAACTAAATGATCACAGACAATTCTTATGGTCCACATGGGTTGTTTGTTCGAAAGCCCATTAAATTAAGAAGAACAAGTTACAAAAAATATAGAAAGAGCGTTCGGGCAAGTTAACATATTGCGAAGACAAAGTTTGACCCGGACCAAGAGCATCACCATCGTTGATAAATCAGTCAATCATAATTGACTCGTTGGAAAATTCTGGGATTCACCAATCTGGCTAGACTGAACTGACAGATATGACTAACATGGAAATGTGTGCATGTATATATTGTAAAAATTTTAATTTTATTTTTGCGTCAGAGTAGAAAACTTAGAATGATTTTTTTTTTTGTTGCCAGTAACTGTGCTTTTGAGAGAAATGAAAGAATATAAACAAGCCCCAACAAAAAAGGAGTCCAACCTAGCAATAGAAAAGGATTCTGCTAGTCATAACTTGTCAAATTTTCTTTGGTAGTGAGCTTAGAGTGATGATAACAAATAATCACAACTAGTCAAATTATACCTTCTCGTTAAGAGTTTTCTCAACTTCGCCATCATCCTCAAAAAACGATAAGCCAGTGTCCAAGGTATGCCTTCGAATGCTTAAGTAAGCTTCTATTCCAACCATAACCCTCTCAAGCTCTTCAGGAACTTGCTGCACGTAAAAGCGAGTTATCAATAGTAGAGGCTCTTTGGCCAACATGGGCATAGCTTGGCAGTTAAAGCATCTCTATTTTCTCTAATAAGACTTACGTGTATTGTAATATGCCAAAAATAGTAGAGGCTCTATAAATAATTCTTTTAGAGCAATCAAATAGTAAAAGAACCAAATTTTCTCTCAAAGTTGAGATAAGAAATCAGGGGAGCACAAAAAAGAATAAGAATTTAAATAATTCTATCAAAATTTGCAACGTCACCAGATTGACAAAAATCCAATACTGATCATTTGTGTGACCCAAACTAGGATTGACACTCTGGAAATGGAGGGGGAAAATGGAGAAATTGTTTCTTATCCAAAAAAGAAAGAAAAGGGAGGGGAAAAGGGAGGGGAAAAGGGAATGCTTTTCTTCTATAAAACCATGAAACAAGAAGTAACTAAATGAGAATCAAATGCAAAAGAAAAACTGAGAATATTATCAAATAAGACCTCAATATCTCAAGCCGAAGAGTCCCCAAGTCAAACAATGACCACTTGGTTTAACCGAGAGATTTCACCAAACCTTCAACCGTTATGTTTTCAAAGATGGTGTACATTAATCATTATTATAAATATATATGACAAAACCAACTTTCATTGAGAAAAAAATATATCTTTTAATAACTATACAAGATTATACATCATGGAAAAAAGAAGTTCATTAAGTAGTACTTTTCATGGAAACAACTTTCATTGAAAAAAATGAAAGAATACATAGCACAAAAAAGATAAGCCTGCAAAAAAGGAACCTCCCTCAACAAAAAGAGGCTCCAGCTATGCAAAATAACGCCGGTAGAATAGTTACAAAAGGTCTTCGAAATCGAAGCTCACAAAGAAACATGAAAGCGAACAAGAGATTAAACCTCACTAGGGTCTCTTTCCACCTCTTTAAAAACCCTACCATTCTGCTCACCCCACAAAGCCCATAAGATCGCACACACCCGAGCAAGCCATAAAAAGTAGTTGAACCCGTCAAAGTAGATCAAAACAGGGCCCAATGTCTTATCCTAGGATATTAATCCAACATGTAACAAGAATGAGAGGATAGTGTTCAAAAAGATGCCCACCACCCAATTTTCTAATCTAGGATATAACCGAAATTCATAACAAGAATGAGAGGAAAGGACAATGTTGATAAAGATGATCCACTAAATAAAGAAACTATTCAGATATGAAACAACAATACCTCAACCAGTTCGGCGCCTCCCCAGGGAAAACAAGAAAGAATGCAAGTTATGTAAAAGTCAGCACGTGCCTGCCATGCAGGGTTTCCCTTCTCATCATCCACCGTTGTGGCAGCTGAAGATAGTAATGTTTCAAAAACAACAACTAGAGATGTGGACAGCAGGACTTTACTGCTCATCTACTTAAGACAACAAAAATGCTTAGAAGGTCAGAATATTTTCTAGAGATAACAATAACAAAACTCTAAGATGTAAGGCTTTCTAATTTTGAAAAATAATAATCTCAGTCATAAATTGTTAATAGCAAAATCAAGCATACCAATGCGGTTAGAAACCGTAACAAAATCCGGATCTTGTGGCAATGTCCAGAGTTTAAGGCATCCTGAAAAAGAACTAGGAGAAAGATCAACAAAATATCTCTGATGAAATAATTGAAATTTAAATAGTTTCTTATCCAAGGAAAAAAAAAAAGAAAAAAGAAAAAAGATAAGAAAACTTCTAAAAATGTTCAATAGATCCCAAAACTTTTCAATTGTGTCTAATGGGTCTTTGACCTATAACCTATTTAATATTTTTTTTAAAGACAAAACTATTAGACACTTGACCTTAACATTTCGATTTTGTGTTTCATAGATCCATCAACTTTAAAAAGTGTTGGATAGGATAAGGATTTAGACACAAATTTGAAAGTCCAAAAACCTGTTAGACACAAAATTGAAGGCTCAAGAACCTATTAATTGTAAAGATCATTTTTTCCCCCTTCTTTGCCTATAATCCTTAATGGCTTCATTATCAATCAACACTTGGTCTAAAATTTGTCTTCCAATGACAAAAGCTCCTAGAGAACTCAAAATAGGACTGGGAAGGGTTCTCCAAAATGGGGCCAGTCTAAACCTTCCAAGAAGGGTCTAGGGACAAACTAGGGGCATAAAAATTAGAGAATAAAAACGCGTCTTACTTCACTAAGATTACAATAATGTCTCTTTGTCGCCTCTTACCTTGAAGCAATCAAGAGACTAGTTGCCGGGAGACAATAGGATCGAATTCTCGGAGGAGTTTGAAAGGAAGGGATTGAGCAAGGCAAGAAGTCCAGAAGGCATAAGAAATGAAAATGCCTAAACGAGATGATTTGCATAATCACTAACCTGAAAACTTGTGTGAGTTTGCTCCACAATTTTCTTCACGAAGTCTTCATTTTCCAGATTAATTAATCCAATCTGTATACAACAAGATAGACATATGTCACTAAAGCAAACTAAACCATCATTGTGAATTATAAGTGTACTGCCATGAAATAATTTAAAGTATTGTTAAGTCTGCTAAATATTAAACAAAAAAGACCATTTACCAATTGGAATGAGATTATAAAGGAAACAAGGGCATACAAAAAGATAGCCCCACAAACGGAGTCAAACTAATTCTTACAATTTTTAAGATAAAAATCCACAATTTCATAATGAATGAAAGAAGATACAAATGAAATATAAAAGAATCAAGAAACATACAAAAGGATAGCCCGACAAAAGGAGCAAAACTAATTCTTTTTTTTTAAGAAAAATAAAACATGGTTTCATAGAGAAAATGAAAGAATAAAGAAAGAGAATTAAAAAAGGGGCCAGATCAAAGAGATCCAACGCAACAAACCAAACTAGGAAAGGGGGAAAAAAAAAGGCTCCAAGTATTGAGAAAATACAATTTTGATGAGGTTATCTTTTTCTATACGAAACATACCATTTTGTTAAATCAAAAAATTGAAATAAATGAAGAAAAGGAAGTGTCCGGCCTAAGTAGCTCTAAAGACATTCTCCTACCGCAGCACAAACGATATACAAAGAAGAACCTAAAAGGCAATAGCACAAGGAAAGGCGTTTGCACTGTATTTGAATCTCAATTCTGGTCTTTTTATGGGAACCATTTAGAAATTTCGTCAAATAAGCCTTACAACTATACCATACATATAACAAATAATTGAGAAGTTAAAGCTAGATCACACGACCTAGCAATATAATCTGATCAACGCAATACATAAATGAAAATAAAAGATATCCACTGGAGGTCTAAAGGGTGTAATGTAGTTTACCAATGTCCCGTACAAAGGAGTCTTATGAGGCAATTGTTCAACACATTGCAGAAGGAACTGTCATACGATGAAAAAAAAACAGTGTAAATACCATAAGAATAGAGTAGTTAGACACAACTCACGCATACTACTAATATAGTGATTCAACCAATATAACTTGAATCAACACAATAACTCAAAATTTAATCAACACCCAGATAAATTAAAAATCTGCAGAGGCAAATGATTACCAGCAAAATTTCATCTCCATAGTGATCCAGCTCCCGCCGAATCGCAGCAAAGCAAGTTTCCTGCAAGTCCCAGATAGAAATCAACGACAAGTAGTCGAATAATGGAGTGTAGACGGAAGGAGTGAGAGAGAAAGAGACGAACAATGTGATCTTTGTAGTCGGATGAGGTGCCATATTCCGGGGACTTGTCGCCAATTCGGTGAAGAAGACTCTTCCAGCTGCTCATTACTGCCTAGAAAAATGAAGATGAGCTTGTAGAGGGGATATGCAGAAATGGGGAAGTGGGTTCGAATTACACGGGACTACAGAAACAGAGGAGGAGTTTTTGGAGCAGGACGAAGATGGCAGTAAAAGGGGTTTTAGGGAAAGAAGTGGAAGAGTGGGAATGTTGTCTTCGATGAAAGAACAAGCTTGTAAACGGGAGGGGATTAGAAGGGTTTTGGGACTGAAATTACAGACTTCACACGAACCCTAGAATAATGTGATGAACAAGCTGGCCATAGTAGATATTAGACTTAGATATAATGTGATGACTTAGGGCTTTATTAGTATTACTCGCACTCTAGTTGATATCCACATTGATATTGAGATTTTAATTTTAGGATATGTTAATAATATATTGATATTGACTAATATTTTTTTACCGATGGAGATTTGGATTTTTGACCTCAAGAAGAAAATACTTATCAATTACTATTGAATTGTGCATTTTTTTTTTTTTTGAACCCTTTAATATATAGATATTTGCTCACAATGTGTATAGGTTTGTATCTCCACGATGGCAATTAAATCGTGTTTATGAGAGCATCTTGACTGCTTTTTGTGTTTTATAAAACTGATTGCTATGAAATCCATTGAAAATCACCTCTTAAAATACCTTTATTTGAACCTTCATTCATATGCAACTTTTAAAAGTGGATTCACGTTATTTTAATTTTAAAAAATGTATAATAGATATTTATTTTTAGTTCAATATATGTAGGGTAAGAGATTTGAACATTTGACCTATATATATTACTTTGTGGTATCTCTTTATAACTAAGACTAACTAGGGATGGCAACAAGGCAGGGAGAGGCTAGAGATGCACTCATCATCTACGGCCCATAGGGATTTTCATCCACGTCTATACCTCATTTCCCATTTTGGGGAGTCAGGGTCAATGAATTCTTATTTGGGGATCGAGTCCCCGCAAAAAAAAAAAAAAAAAAAAAAAAAAAATCTCATTTTTTATTGTTAATTATTTTTATTTAAAATCAATTAAAATTTGTTACTTATATTAAAATTGTAAATATTTTAGGTAACAAGTTAGTATTATTATTGTATCATTTATTTAAATGAATAATTTAAATATATATTAGTATTTGGATAATTGTTTTCAATGTCAAAAGAAATATTTTTAAATATAGCAACAACAAAAAAAGGTAAAGTTCCATCACTGTTTATCAATTATAGACACTGATAGACAATAATAGACTCCTATCAATGATAGACAAAGATAGAATTCTATCGTTGTTTATCTGTGATAGTGAAGAAGAAGAAGACTGATACTATCACTATCTATAAAAAAAAATAAGACTGTCTATCATTGATAGATATTGAAATTTGAAGAAATCAAGGAAAGAAATGAAGAATCGAAAGAACTATTCATTGATGGAGGAAGAAATTTTGCAATGATCGTGAGTCATATGAAGGAGACTGGTCGCACGTTTTTTTTCGAGTCGGGTCGCGCTGAAGTGAAATTGAATGAAAGAGAAGGAGAAATTGGAAGATGGGCTTTCGAAAATAGTTTTTAAGAGTATTTTGGATCTTTTATATGGATTAAAAAAACTTTTTATCATTTTGCTATATTTTGTAAACAAATTAGTTTTAGAAAACAATCCTTAGTATTTTTATTGTAAAAATAATATAAAAATTATTATAATATGAAATTGTAATTTTTAAAATTAAAAGAAAAAAAAACAATAACACTAAAACAGTAGCTTAACAATAGCTTATATATACTAGCGTTATATATACTATGTGCATTGCACATGTATATTTTTTACTTTTAAAATAACTTAACTTCCAAAATAATTGGCCGACAATGTTACCGTATACTATTATTTAATATTAGATTAAAATTAATTACGGTATGTTCTTATATCTTTTAGTAAATGTTTTTATGTTTATTATAAATTAAAGTCAATTTAATTTTTCAATACTAAGGCACTGACTAAATTTCAAGTTCATAGTTATTTGTAATTGTTTAACTAAAAAAAAAGTAAGAATCTAGGACTTAATTTGCTATTATTATTAGTATTATTATTATTATCATCATCATTTCGTTGTTACACAAATAAAAAATTTCATTATTGTATTATGTATATTAGTTTTACAAATTTATTGTATTTAAAATATAGGAAAAAAAATTAATCATTATGAGTTGGGCTAGTAGTAAAAAATGAGACAAAGTACCTAAGAGGTCCACCTACCTAGGAATAAATTTCCTACGAGTTTCCTTGACATTTAAATGTTGTAGGCAGAAAAAAACATTGATAGACTTCTATCAGCGTTTATCACAACTATTTAAGAATTTTGCTATTTTGTGTAAATAGTTTTACTTATTTTTCTATTTTTAAAAATTTCCCTAACATATAAGTTTATCCTACCAATGGTTTTAATCAAATAGGTTTTGAAATTGTTAGATCTTTGCTTTCTATTTATATCTATAATCTATATAATATGATTGAAGGCATTTTTCACAATCATTTTCTTTTTTTTTTTTTTTTTTTTGAATTTAAGCTTTATTTATTTCTTTGGTTTTCTTTTTTATCTACTTTCAAAAATGCTTTCAAATTTTAAGTTATATTTAAAAACCAAGAGGAAATGAATTGTTTTTAAAAATATTTTTAAAAAATTGGCTAAAAATTCAAATACGAATTTAAGAAAAGTGAAAACACACTAACGAAAATATAAATTAGATTTTGAAAAATATAATACAGCTCTAAATACATATTATTTATAAATAAAATAAGTTAAATTATGTTGCTATTTTAGTGATTTTTTATGCAAGTTTTTGTTTTTAAATATTTTTACAAATCATGGTTGATTTGTGTTAAAAACCAACCCTAAACACATGTATTTCTTTCCAAAATCTCATTTTATCCATCTTGTTGGTATATTGATACTTCTACTCTCTTTTTTCACCTAAATTGTATTAAAATGACAAATTTAAAATATACTTTCTAGCTAGTAGTCCATATAAAATTATATTATATATTATAATATGCTACTATTTTATATTTTATTTGAATTTCACAATATCAAAACTAATTGAGATTTAAGTTCTTACAAATGAACGTAATCATAAAAATTATTCCAATTTAATATCAACATTACAATAATCAACATAAAAAAGAAAGAAGGTGGAAATGTTATTTGATATAGATTATATTTCATAGAAGGAATCAAAGTTCAATTTTTGAATTTGACAACAATGAAAAAGTTATATAAAAGACCAAAAATTAGAAAAAATAAATAAATAAATGAGTTAGAAAAGTAGTAGAATCAAACTTGAAATTGTTGTTGAAGAGGTGTCCCTTCCAATACCAATGAGTGAGAATGATTAACAAACTGTTCTCGAAGAGGTGTCCCTTATTCGACCTTATATGAAGTATCTTTAGGAGCTTAAGCTATTAAACTTATATGTCTATGGCTAATGCAAACTTAGATAAACAATAATACAATTCAAGGTCCTAAAGATAAAGGTTTTGCCTTTGTGTTTAGACCTATTCTTTGTGTTCTATATCTTTTGTTAAATTCAACTTGGTAGTATCAGAGCGCAACCGTTGTTGTGGCAACTGGAGAAAGCTCTACCATGAAATTTCAAACCATAACTGTTGCCAAATATTAACCCATTAACAATCACACAAAATACACCATTTTGCCACCCTAATTTAGGGACCATACTCACAGTCAAGCTAGATGAGCAAAATTATTCCTTATGGAAAGGAATGCTCCTGGTTGTTCTTTGAGGACAGAAAATAGATGGGTATGTTATTGGCACTAAAGAACAACACTTAAAATTTCTTATAGTTGCAGGCCTTAAAGGTTCTTCAAATCCTCCATGTTATCCAACTTGTGAAGAATGGTAGTTCGTTGATTAAGTGCTTTTGGGTCAGCTACTAGGATCCATGACCCCATCCATTACGTGTGATATGGTTGAATTAAAATCATCTAGACAAGTGTGGATTGCGTTTGAAGACTAGTACAGTGCAATAAGTAGAGACCGAATTATTCAACTCATAAGGGTACTTCAGACTATAAGGAAAAAGGAATATGAGGATGCTTGATGATTTATGATTTATGTAGCACACATCAGAAAGCTTAAAACTTGTTGGTGAACCTGTAAGTTCCAATTACTTAATGTCATATGTACTGTTTGGCTTGGAAGCTGAGTATATTTTAATGATTCCTCACATTGAGGGTAAAGATAACATGGATTGATATATCTACTATACTAAACTTTGAAAGCACTCTTTTTAGACTAAATGTGGTTAGTCCTAAGGAGAACTTGAAAAATCCAAGTGCCAACTATGTGTATAGCAGACAAAACTCAATTGGAAGAAACAACCAAAATTGTGGTCGAAACTCAAGTCAAAATAAAAATTCAAGAGGTAGAGAAACTTCATCAAAGTCAACCTGTCAACTATTTGGAAAATATGGACACACATATGCAGCGTGTTATAATTGATTTAACTATGAGTATGCAAGTCAAAATAATAACTTTTCGTCAATACCTCAAGTTCAGATAATAACAACAGAGCTTTAGCCTGCATAAAGGCTGAGTACATAGGTAACAAAAAACTGTAGAGGTGGTCGTTAATCCTGATAGCTTGCAGACTGTGGAGCCACAAACCACATAATAGCTGACCTTGACAATTTGAACACAAAGGCTGAGTACAGAGGTAACAAAAAAGTTATTGTTGGCGATGGTATTTAGTTGAAAATTTCACATGTAGAACATAGAATGTGCATCAAAAGCATGATAAGCATATATGATGACAAAAATGTGTATGAGTAATGTGATGATAAATTTATAAGGTCTAGTGTAAGCATACCTTGTCACAAGTAGTAATTTAGGACTATTCCAAGTATCATATATATCCCACGAGACTAGTAAGTAATTCAATTTTTTCTAAAACAACACTTTCAATGCAAACCTAGGGTAATCGACAAAAATAGGTGAATTTGTAGTTGGTTGCTAATAATAAAGGTAAACAGTAGATGGCAACAGGAATTAGAGGTCAAGTTTCAACTTGTAGACAATGTACCTTGAGCTATGCAGTCACATCTACAACGACCAACTATGAACAAAGATCTACTCCTATTCTATAGCTAATTGGATATTATATTAATTCATGCAATCTTTAAGTCTTCTGTTGTACCTTATGTCTAAGGTTACTTGACAACCTATGTATAGGCTATTAGTCCCAAATTCTTTTGCGAGCTCCGCTTATGTCCTAACCTTCACAGCATTAAGACTTCACTAACATATTAACTCAAATGACCAGTTCAACTTAATAAGATAACATTTAGTCATCAAAAGAAATAGAAGAGATAGATTTAATTTGATGCGATTGCATTGGTTTAAGTCATATTATCTTAGGGTATCAACATGACCAGATCCCTCAGAAAATTAGCCCATAAGTAGATGAAAATTAATAAACTTCATTAATTCAAATGTCATGGGTTACAAATTGGAAATTTAGAGAGACTAATAGATAAAGAGCAATGAAAAATAGAAAATATTAGATAAAGAATAATGTTGGAAAAAACAGTACAATAATTCATTCAATCAAAACCACACCCCAAGGGTGTGTTTGACCTAAGGAGTTGTGAAGTAGGGAGTTTGAAAATAGGAGTTGTGAACTCTACTCCTTGTTTGGCCCAAAGAGTAGGTAGGTCCCACAACTAAAAAACATCAATTTTATATCTTATCAACTTCTTACATTGTGGGTTCCAGGAGTTCACAACTCCCTAGGCCTCATAACTCTTTACTCCTCACTATCCCACTCTTTACCCCAAACACCTCCTAAAGGGTTCTCTAGGATTGATTCAACCTTTCTCAATGTGAATCCTCACTCTACCAAGTTAATTATCATAGGTAAAAATGACCTAAGGAACTAATCTCTTTAGAGGAACTTAGATGATTTTCATTGGTTTCCTTCTAAGGGGTAAAACTTGATGATTCTTGAAGACTTCTTCACAATTTATAGGTTAAAGTGGTTGGGTGGAGACCTAAATCTATGCCTTTAATGACCTTAGTTGAATTCGAGATTGAAAAGCGACTGAAGACCGCAAAACTAGCAAAGGTTGAGTGACTGGTATGCATGTTGACTCCGTCCATGGCACAATGCGCGCACATCAAACATTTTTCTTGCAAAAAAAAAAAATTCAAAATCACCTATAAATATTCATAAAACTTATCCAAATCATCCTAAAATAACTTAAAGTTGCCAAATGACATGTGTTTACTCATTTTACTTGTTTTCATATATTATGGGGTCAAAACATCATGTTGGGTTACTCTTTTACTTAAGAAAGATAACAAAATAGACGGTAAAAATATGTATTATGGCATTTATCAATACCCCACCTTTTATTCTAAAAAAATATCCTATATGTACCCAAGATTAAGAGGAATTTATTGACTGTAGCTAAACTTATTGCTAATAATGAATGTTTTATTGAGTTTCATTCTAACTATTACTTGATAAAAGACAAGGCAGCCTATAATGTTCTATTGTGAGGGACTCTTAAAGATGGATTTTATCAATTGGTGCTACTTTGTCAAGAGTCATAGTCTAATTTGAATCGAAGTTGGCCCGTTCCTAATTTTTACGAGAATTGAACTCCAGAGTTTGTTTCAAAGTATATGTTAGATCTTCTGTTATTTCAAATTCTAAAGAGTCAATTAGTCCTCTTGTTTCTGCTAGTTAGTCCAAAGTTTTAAGGGATATTTGGCATCAAAGGTCAGGTCATTCTTTTGAATAAGTTTTGTCTGTAGTTTCTAGAAATGCTAATGTAATTTCAACTTCTATCAATAAAACCAAGTTTTGTGTTGCATGTCAGTTTGGTAAATCATATAACTTGTCATTCAAATCTTCTATTTCTTATACACGTAAACCACATGAGCTTGTGTATTGTGACCTTTGGGGACCTTCACCAATAGAATCAATAATTAGTTTTAGATACTATATTAGTTATGTTGATAACCACAGTAGACTAACACATATCTATCCTTTAAAAAACAAGGGAGACACACTTTTCATTTCTTTACCCAATATAAAAAGTTGATTGAAAATAAGCTAGACCTTCACATTAAAATACTACAAAGTGATTGGGGTGGGGAGTTTAGTACCTTTTCAACCAATCTTGCTCAAAATGGAATAGAATCTACCCATCCTTGTCCCCACACTAGGGAGCAAAATGTCGTAGTAGAGCGAAAACATCGACACATAGTTGAAATGAGACTTGAACTCCTAGCACAAGCTTCCATGCCACTTAGATATTGGTGGGAAGTCTTTCAAGTTGTTGTTTACCTCATAAATAGACTTCCAACACCAACCATCATAATCACTCTCCATGGGAATAAACCTACTCAAAACAACCTAATTACAATTTTCTTAAAGTGTTTGGTAGTGCTTGCTTTCTTTGTCTAAGGCCTTATCAAATCCATAAATTCCAATTTCACATCACAAAATGTGTCTTTCTAGGATATAGTGAAACAAGCAAAGGTTACAAATGCTTAAGCTCAAATGGTAGAGTCTACATTTTTAGAAATGTCACCTTTATTGAGCAAGAGTTTCTTTTCAAATTAGGGGTTTTGACCATCTCGCCAACTAAACACAAGTCATATGACACAATTGTCTCTTGGTTCAACTTTCCTAAAGCCAAGCACTACCATAACACTTCCACGGGCTATAACAACTTTGATTCAGAGTATGAGTCCACAAATGTTGAGTCCATGAGCTTAAATCCAAACGTTATTATGAGTCCCCTTGCTGTAGAACAATCTTCACGTCCTTGCCCTAAATCAAGTAGTAGTGATGATCAAGATTCAACACACGTTCCAATTTGTGGAGCAACAGAACAATTAGAATAACTCACACAAAATTTGACCACTTATCTGATGCAAACTAGATCCAAAAGTGGGATCTTTAACCTAAATTACATGATCATTTCACCTACTATTTATAAAGCACCAATGATGCATTATGCCAAAGACAGTTCAAGAAGCATTTCAGTCAGTAGTAGGGAGTCTTGCAATATGTCACTCATACTTGACCTAAAATCTCCCACATCATCAAGATCAACAAACTAAGTCAATATCTCCAGAAGCCAACCTCGATCCACTGATAAGCAATCAAACGAGTCATGCAATATTTGAAAGGAACCCCATCTTACGTGCTACGTATTTCCAAATCATAGTGTTTATCTATTGATTGGGTCTACAATCTCGATGATCGAAGGTCCATTGCAGCTCATTATGTTTTTCTTGGTTAGTCTTTAATTTCATGGTCCTCCAAAAAACAACATGAGGTTGCTCAATCCAGCATTGAAAGTGAATATTGATCTCTTGCACACAAAATACTTGAAATTAGTTGGATACAACAGCTCCTCTGTGAAATTAGTAACTCTACTACTACTACTATTGTATGGCGTGATAATGTCAATGCTATATCTCTTGCTGCTAATCCTGCTTTTCATTCACGAAGCAAAACATGTAAAACTTGATGTCCACTTTGTTTGAGGAATGATACTTGCTAAAAAGTTAATACGGTTGAGACCGAGTATCGTCCTCTGAAAAATTAGTTTAATACTTTTTATCTATTCAGAGATCCTTCGTGAAAGCAATAAAATTGACCAAATATGAAGATTATCAATTAAGAGATGTTCTAGGAAATAAACTTCATCAACGACATTATTAAACACAATTGATTTGACTCTTAAACCAATTAACATAACACTTAGGTCTAGAAGTCTTTTATTCGGATTGTCCCTCTCAAGATCAATATTTTCTTTCACCTAATTACCAATTACTAATTTCTTGAAACTAGATAATTAAGCAAAACTTAGCTTTAAGTCCCTTCATCAACAACCTCTATCGTTATCTGACTACTCTAGTGTGTTCAAGCGATAGTCTAGCATGCATGATCTAATCTAAAACCTACCTATTAAAATAAGATTTAAATCATTAAATCATACAAATATTGGCCAAACCTTCAAAAACTTTAAGAACGACCATACTAGAAAACATTCATGCAAATTAACATTCAAGAATCACAAAGCATTTAACAAAAATCCATAAAATCCATCTAACCCTAAAACAACGTGAAATTCAGTCTAACATGACTTTCATAGACAAAACCATAGCAATAATGCAAAAATACAAAAAAAGAATCCAATAAACAAGAGAGAAAGAAGAAGTTATACAACGTCTGATCACGTCTCCGGGATGGATTGGGCCCAAAGACGATTTTCAATCAACTCCAACATCAATGAGGCTCTATACTTTGCTTTAAACTCTCTCTCTAGGCCTCAAAAACTCTAAAATTCAATGTTGAGAACTGTAGTGAACCTTCATTTATATAGGGCAAATATTTTTCCAAATAATGTAAGAATTAGATAAATAAAAAATAAATCTCGTCACCATTTGAGTTGAGTATCGAAAGTAGATGAAAGAAAATCTAAAATTTAATGTTGTAAATGGATAGAGAACGAAAAAATGGAAGAAAAATGTGGTCATTCGCCTAAAACGACCACCTGGATAAAAAATTATAAAATTAGTAAGAAACCCGAATAAAAAAGATGAGCCCAATGCTAGAACAGAAAAGAAAAAAGAGTAAAGAGATATAAGGAGCTGGGGTTGGATGGAATATTCTTCACAATTCATCGATCACAAAGAAATAAAAGAAAAGGGAGAGAAAAATATAAGAAAAGGAAGAAAAAAACCTCAAATCAAGTATAAAATAATTTATGTTCATGTGTAAACTTTTATTTATAACTCACCACAAATTTTGCTCTCTATGTATAAAATAATAAAATAATTTCTAACGTTTTGGAATGTATTTTTTCATAATATATATTTAAGAGTGAGTTGGAAATTGTTGTTTTACACATTAAAAAATTTTATTTTTCTTTTTATAAAAACAATAATTTAAATAAATAACTTGATTTGACTAGAATACTTTAGAGTCTAGTTGAGTTGAATTCATTATTCAACTCGAATTAAGAAAGACAACCTAAATAATTGAGTGAGTTTAGTGTTTTAATCCAATCCAATCCAATAATACTTTTAGGAAAAAAAAAAAACAAAGACAAAATTATAATAATTTGAAAATACAACCACCAAAACAATAGTTGTATGGATAAATTGCAAAAACTACCTTAAAGTATAGTGGTAGTTGCAATTACACCCTCAAATTTTTAATTGTAAAAATTAGGTCCTCAAACTTCTATAAGTGTTAAAATTGGACCCTCAAACTTATATAATTGTTAAAATTTCTATAACTATGCAATAGTTGTAGTAATTTGACCCCTAAAGAATGAAAATTTAACCCTAAAACTTATATAATTGTTACAATTTTTATAATTATGTAAGTTTGAGGGTCCAATTTTAACACTTCTAGAAGTTTGAAGACTCAATTTTTACAATTAAGGGAGTGCTTTGGGCACCAACTTGAAATTAATTAGCCCACTCCATGTTTGGGGCACAAATTATAATTGTTGGTGTTTTCAACCATTATAACTTACAGTTAACTATAATATTATTATTTCAAATCATTTTTTACTACAATGTTTACTATTTTTTACCCATTTTTTTTTCTATTTTGCTAAGGTGTTTATTATTTCCTACTTAAATTAAAATAGTCTGTGCTCCAAAGACAGACTATTATAACTATTTACAATAATAACTAACTCAGATAATTTATACCACCGACCGTAAATATCCAAAATAGTAATGGGAAGAAAAAGAAAAACAATTTCAAACAATTAGAACGTGAAATGCACGTCACAAGACAAGATGGTCTTTTAGTTTGGTAGAGAAAAACACGTGATTAAAAATAAAACCCAAGAGGAAAAAAAAAAAAAGAAAAGAAAAGAAAAAGAAAAATCTAAAAAAATTGGGTTAGCGGGCAAACAAGAAACCCTTGTTTCGATCCCCAAAAACCCCAGCCTTAACCCATCTTCTTCTCGTCCATTTTCCCTCGCCATTTTGAAGAACCAACGAGGAGCTCTGAGAGACATTGCTTAGCTTACCCATGGCCAGCGCTGATGTAGAGGCTGTCGACTTCGAGCCCGAGGAAGATGACCTCATGGACGAGGATGGAGCCGCCGAAGCCGATGCCTCCCCACGAGCTCCATTTCCTAAGCTCAAATCCGCCATTACCGGCGGCGCATCTTCCTCACTTGCTGGTGCTCCAAAGAAGACCAAGGGTCGTGGATTTCGAGACGAGTCTGATCGAAACACCCGCCTTGCTGGGTCGGACTTCGATTCCCTCAAGTCTGCAGATGGCCCTGGCCCCCAACGATGTTAGTTTTTGCCCGTCTCTCTTTCACCATTTCCCCCGCTGTTCTTCTTAATTACTTAGTTTGACAGATTGGGGCTTACCATTTCGTTTTGCTGGTTTTTTTTTTCTTTCGTTTATTAGAGCTAGGGTTATGAAATTTTTTATGGCCATATACTTGGTAGGTGGCGGGTTTAGATTTATTGGCCTGTGTGTTCTATGAAAGGTTGTTTTTTCCCCCTTCAATTGTCTGGAATAATGAGTTGGGAGTAAGCAAATCCTTTCTCCAAGGGATTTTGCTTACTGTTAATGTCGGTTGGTTTGCCCTCTTTGTTTCTGCAATGCTACAGATCTTACCTAGAATTTGATGTGAGAAATCATTGTAGAGGAAAAGGATTCAAGTATTGTTGTGGGAAATTAACATGGAATACCTACACTCAAGAGAAAGTTCAAAGAATGGCCTTATATCCCCAAAACGGTGCACTCTTTGGAAGCGGCTGAGGAGTTTTAAGATCACTTTTACATTCAGTTGCCACCTCGCCTCCTCCTTCTGTAATTTCCTCTTTTCTTCTGCTGGGTGGACTGGACCAACCATTAACACAGAGATATATACAGTGATCTCTCCATTCTATCACTCCACCCATTCAGAAAAGAAAAAGAAAACTGAATGTTTACGGTTTAACCTGATTAAAAGTTGGTTTGTTGACTAAAATAAAGCCATTTCTTCATTCTCTTATGACATACTCTTCCTTCTTATTTGGTTGCATTTGGGATGGCGATGGCCAACAGTAACACCATTGACTTTTTGTGGAGGGTCCTCGTCAATAGTTTTGGATCTTTACTGCTGTGTTTTTCTTCTTCTAAGTGAGCATCAAAAGGATTATATCACAATTTATGGAGGTGTCTCTTTTCAGTGGAGATTTGGGATAGATTTTGGAACACACTTAATTGAGCGTGGCTGGATAAGAAACAATTTGATTGATACATGAAATATCCAAAGAGTACATCAAAACCACTCAAAAGAGATAACAAGCGATACATGACGAACTAATGGGCAGCCCAATTGAAAGAAAAATATACAATTTAATTCATAGGGGAGGGGGGCAACCAAAAGGAGAGAAAAACCAGCAAGATATAAAATGGATTGAAGATGAAAGACATCAATCCATGGAACATCAAACCTAAGCACCCTAAAACCAGAACAAAAACCAAGCCGAAAGCATGCTCTGGGGATCCAAAACAATGTCACAAGAAAACCTAAGTGGAGATAAAAGCCAAAAAGTTACAAGAAACTAAGTTGGTTTTTCACAAGGAACCGATAGAGGATCTTTTTTTATGCATAGCCCTTGGTTTGAATCTTCATTTACCTTAGTGTAGTTGGTTTTTCATTAGAAATAACTGTATAAGCTTTTCTTCTGGATAATTTAGAATGAAAGTAATTGGCGTACATTTTTGGAAAAGGGATGGGAGCAATTGGTTTCTCTTTCTTGTATATTTTGTTTTATTAGTTTCTTCCTTCCCCCTGTCCCTAGTTCGTATCTTTTTCCTTTTATGTTGAATACATCTCAGGTTTCTTATAGAAAATTATGTATAAAAATATTGGTATTTCTTGGATTATCTAGTGATAGGAAGGCTGTGGGCGTATATGGAGAAAATGTGTACTTGTTCTCTCTTCTCAAATTTTTATAGTTTTAGTTAATGGAAGATGTAGACAGAAAATATTTGCTTGCAGAGGTTGCACCAATGTCATCCCTTTCTTCTAATAAATTTGGCTGATTTCTTGCCTTATGAATGAGGTCCACACCCATATTACCAAAGCTCTTAAAATTTTTAAGAGGTGAGGCCATGTTTCTTTTTTTGAAAAGGAAATGAAACTTTTCGTTGATAAAATGAAAAGAGACTAATACTTCAAAATACAAGCTATCTACAAAAGAAAGACAAATAAAGAAAGACAAATAGAAGAGACAACCACAATTGATGAAGAGTAGTACCAGCCAAACAAGATGAAAAGCCTACAACTAAGAAGCACCAAAAGCTTGGAAAAAGAGCCCCTAGAAGAAGCTAAAAGATGAACCGGACCAAAACAAACTGACCAACATAGCGAAACAAGTGATAACAAACCAAAAAACTGGCAAGGTTGAACAACCCAACAAAACTCCCATGTTTCTCAACCTCTATTTGCTTTTAAAGTCCATCTTCCGCTTTATTCTTTTATTAGTATTATTATTATGGTCTAGGGAAGGAAGGTCATCTTCTCAATTGGTTTAAGAATTTAGATCCTTGAAGTTTTTAAGCCTTTGCCAACAATACAAGAACCTCCTTTACATGTTCAAGAGAGGTAGTGACATAAATAGTGTTAAAGATTCATGGTTCATTAGTTACATATTTCTTCTAAAGAGGTAATTTGAGGTTGGTTTCTAATAGGCCTTTGCTGGTTGAGAGGATTTCTGGCTACTTATCTTAAAGGAAGAGTTCTCTTCTTTCTTGGTGGAAGAATAACCTTGGCTTGTTTGGTTCTTTCAAATGACCTTATTCTTCCCCTTTTCAAAGCCCCTTGAAAAGTTATTTAGAAAATGGGGTTGGTTCAATTGGGCTGTTCAAATGATCTTACCTAGTCTCTCCCCCCCGTTTAAAACCCCTCCAAAGGTTACTAAGACAAAAAAATGCTCATCATTCCTTTACCTTTTTAAGGAGTTCTCGATATTGGTTGCTTAAAACAAGGAAATTTGTCCCTTCTGTCCTTGTGTGGGTTTGAATATTTTCCTCGTGTCAGGAGTGGAGTGCAACCAAAGCTCAACATTAACCGGAAGGGGGAAAAGCCATGGGTATATAAGCAAGGATTAGTATCTCAATTGGTACGAAGTTTTTAGGGTGAAACCAAAGTAAAGTCATAATGGTAGATGTAGACCTAGAGGTAAACTTGTTGTTAAGAGAGGTTTGAGGCAGGGCATCCCCTCTCGCCTTTTCTGTTTGCCACTACTGGGGATGCATTAAGTTGTATGGTGCACTTTTACTTGGAAAAGAGGATTGTGAAGGGTCTCACGGTAGGGAAAAATTTGGTGGTGGTCTCGACCTTCAATAAAGGGTCACACTAGTTACTTTGTCACATTTTTGCATATGATCTCACGAGTCATGACTATTATTCATTTCTTACAGAACAAAAGAGACCAAGACTATCCTAAACCCGATTTAATATCTAGGAAATTGTAGTTTCTTATTTATTTCAGTCGGTAGTTGCATGATTTATGCACTTGCTTCTACTTCTGCAGTTCAACTTTTCTCTTAAAAAAGTCTATCAACTGCATTCAGATGGGTAGACTGAACTGAACTCAGTAGTAGGCTGATCGATCAATCTAGTACAACTTATCCCTGATCAAGGCCTACAGATTGTTACCTGCCATACATGGTGTTGCTAGTCATAAGACCCTTTCAGATGAGCAGCTACACCTTGGTTGATTGTGACCCCATTGTTTGGCTTCTGAGCATGTCCTTGATGCACTGTTGTGAACAAAAAAATGTTTAATCATGTGATTTAAAGAATAAGCTGTTTTCTTTCGACTCCTTTTGTAGTAGCACACTCAATTCACAACCTCTTGGTGGTGCACAAAAAAAACAGGAATTTTTTTTTTTGTAATTTTAGCTTGTCATTGATCCAATTGAACTGGAAAGCTCTCCTATAGCCCTTTTGTTTTGTTTTTTGAGGAAGGGGGTTCTCTCTTCCCCTTTCCTTTAGGATGTCCTTTTTTGGGCCTTTTTGTGCATATAATACACATCTTGTTTATTATCTAAAAAAATAGTTGTAGAATAATTCATATGGTCCTTTAACTAATATTCCTTAGATTAATGTCTGATTCTAGTTAATTTATGTAGCTATTGAAGGATGGATCATTCTGGTGACTGGTGTACATGAAGAGGCACAAGAGGATGATCTACAAAATGCATTTGGTGAGTTTGGGGAGATAAAGAATTTGCATCTAAATCTTGATCGTCGTACTGGGTTCGTCAAGGTATGTTTGGTTCCTATATTATTTAATTATCCCCTTTAAAGAAACAATATTTTTATAGTTTTTTTTTTGTTTCCTATTAAAGAAAAGAACATGCATATATTTTATTGTTTAATAGTTTTAAAAAGTAGAATAACTAAGAAATTTTGGGAGGAATCAAAATTGAAATTTCATATTTTGCTAATCAGATGGTTTGTAAGAAGAATGGAGCAGTATTGTAGAATTTATTTTTATATTTGAAAACAAATTTTAATTTTTTTTATTGGTGTATTCTCCCTTTTTCTTTGCAACATCAGTTCCCTCACCTTTCTTGAAAGCATAATAACTTGTTCTAATATTAAACAAGGTGTGCCAAACAGTTCCTCACCCTATCTGGTGTACCTTTGCCAACCCTTTCGTATTTATTATGTTTTTACAAGTCTTCCCATTGGGGCAATTCTTTTCAAGCTCCATTTGATCTTGTTTGTCTCATCTTTCTTGATTAAATTAAAGTGCATTCCTTATTTTTTTTGAAACGGGAACAAAACCTTTCATTGATGAATGAAATTAGACTCAAAGTACAAAAAAACATAAGAGCAACGAATCAAAATAGTCTTAGGATCAGTAGGTGCACTCGACCATCTCAACTAGATTGATACAACCATAGCACCCTCATCAAATCCTTATACAAAAGAGTTCCTCACAATAAAACTATAAAGTACATGATTACATAGGAAGAACAAAAGCGTTCCAATTAAGACAAATGTCTTGAATAGAGTAATTAGCAATAAGCTTCGATTGGGAGCTCCATGAAGAAGCTAGAAGTCAAGTAGACCCAAGGCGATCCGTCCAATTCGAAGACTTATCATGAAGCACTCTCTACTTACGTTCAAACCAAATTTCTGAAATTAAAACTTTAACAACATTGTATTAAAGAATCTGAGCTTTACAAGAAAGGAGAGGGCCAACCAGAATTTGCTGCATACTCTCTATAGTGGACTTCCCAAAACCCCAAGATGTATATTTTTTTTTTAAAGGGAAACATAACTTTTCATTGATAAAATGAAAATAGACTAATGTTCAAAGATACAATAACCTTCCAGAGGATAGAGAAATTATGAAAAGACAAAGGGAGAAGGAAAAAACCCAAGATATATCGAAAAAAGAAAAAAAACTTCCACCAGCATTTACTTGTATGTTCACTCAAACAATAGGTGCTGTAGGTCATCTTCATTTGCTAAACACAGAGGGCACATGGAAGGGGATAAACAATGATCCCTAAGCTTGTGTTGTAGCGTAGCCGAGCAATTTAATGACCCAAAGAGCAGAATCCAAGTCAACACATTAATTCTTTTGGGACTCTTGGATTTCCAAATGCTTTGATAAATCTCCTTGTCAATAGGCATGGAAGAATTTAATATTTGGACAAAGATTTAACTGAATACCTTCCAGAAGCCTCCAATGCCCAAACCCAAGAGTCTATATTGTGGTTAACCCTTCTGTTTTCTACTTTGAATCAATAGCTGCTGGAACTCTAAACCTCTTCTTCTTTGAGCTGTCTTTGAAATATTAAATTCCAAGAATCCGTGGTAAAGTCCCAATTGTCATTAATACTACCTTATGACAATTAATTAATTAAAAGTGTTGAAAAGGCCAACCTGAGTGTAGAGCACAAGTGGTGACATATTTGTCTTGTCTATTATGGTTTGCACGTTCGAACCCCTATCTTCTTCTTTGCTCTAAATATATATATATATATATTTTTAGAAAAGGAGTACAAAAGGGTTGGATGTTAAGAACAGTAAACCAGTTGCAATGCAAATAATAAATTAGATGGGAGTACCAAAGACTTGGAGAATAAAATGTCCACCAAAGATTATACAGGACAGTAAACAAGCTACAATGCAATAAATAACATTATGGTGTTTCCAATTAGCCAGCACAAGAAGAGAACACCTTACTCAAATAATGAGGTTCTGCAAACTTACCCAGTTACCCTAGAAGGTCTTTTAGGACGACATTAATGAAAGCATGAAAATGCACCATTCAAAGAGTTAGGATTTTTTATTTATTTTTGTTTGTTTGTTTGTAAAAAGGATCCTAATAGAGCGCAATAGCAGTGCACATTAATGAAAAATCAAGCAAACTCATAACCCTTTGAGAACCTTGGAAGAAAGCAACCTAGCAAAGTTCCTATGATGAAGCAAGTTGTTAACTGAATTGACTTTCACATCCATAATTTATCAAGATTAAGCAATGGGGACGTTCTATTTTATTCATAATTTTCTTAGGTAAAGTTACATATCCATTGATGACTTAGATTGCCCATTTTAGATTCAAGCATGCACATTATCTCCCATGTAGATCAACTTTATGATAAAGTTGACAGAACAGTTAAGGATTCACATGATCTTGTATACAACTAGTGCTATCAATCTGATCTCCTTGTCCTATGATTCATTTTGCTTATTACATATGATCGTAATTTGAGCATTAGCCTCTTTTTATTTCATTAATGAAAAATTCTGTTTCTGTTTCAAAAGAAGCTAGTGCTATCAATCTCATAGATGATCTCTTCCGCCATTTTCTTCCAAGGAAACAGATCATTTTATTGATATGGTGAAATGTATAAATAAAAGAATCCCATCTGTGCATAATTATAAGTAATTTTGGATGGTCTTTGGTGCATCCCAAAGATGTTACATCTCTCCTTGGCTCCATAATCTTGGGTCACCCTTTCAAGAATTCCAAAGCTCTTTTGTGGCTGCATATATCTCGTGCTTTCTTTTGAGTATTAGGAAAGGAAAGAAACCAAAAGTTCCCATGGACAAGAATCATCCTTTCGGTAGCTTCTTTGACGTTGTCATTGATCAAGCTATCTCTTTGTGTAGTTCTAATCTTTTTGCTTCATATTCATACACTTCCTACTAAACCACTGTGATAGCTTATTGTAATACGGATTGTATATCCTTTTTGTGGATTTCATACGTCAATGAAATTGTTTCTTATTGAAAAAAAAACTGTGAGGGCAGTAAATTGGAGTTACAAAAAGGAGGGGAGACAATCTACTCCAAGATATAGCTAATAAAGATGTGGATTCAACGAACTTGGTGAAGTCTTCCATTCCATCCACAAGTTTCAAAAGAAAGTCTGAACAATATTCAGCCCAAGTGTCCTTTTCTCCTTTTTGATGGGACGATCCACGAGGACAAGGGAGAAAAAAGAGTAGATATCCTTTCATCTATTTCAATGAAAGTTTGGTTGAAGAACCAACAAAAAGTAGCTTGAATGGAGTTCCAGAAGGATGTTGCAGAGATACAATTGCTGAAAAAGTGGATCTGAGTTTCATAGTCCCTCAAACAGAAGGGGCACCTGGGAGAGTTGAAGAGCGATGGGGATCTTTTTTGATGTTTGTCTTGAGTGGCTAAGCTCCCACATAAAAAAAAAATTTATCCACCAGTTTTTTTCTAAAAGAGGAGAAACATAGAATGACATGCAAAGGGGTCTTAGCCAACAAAAACAAACTATAGGACAACGTGACAAATGTTTCTTCGAATAAAAGCCCTCCAATCCTAGTGTAGTTACAAAAGAACTTATGTTGGCACCTCAATTTGATGCCTTGAACGGTACAACATTACAAAAGGAATTCTAAAAGTTTGACTTATGTGCTAAAATCCTAGCATTTCTGTCAAAGGAGCCCCAGAAGCGTTATACTAGAGTGCTCTGCCTTTTCCTTTGAACCACAGCCTGAAGGGACCTCGGGGGAGCCACTCTGCCACCATTCCTTTTAAGATAATCTGTACGCTGGACTTTGAAATCACTTTTCTTCGGTTCTTGTGAATCCGTAATCCTCATATTTGTTTCTTGCTCTACGAAGTCACAATATTATGATTTATGAAATTTTCATGAGAAATATCTGGGTTGAAAAAAAAAACTTCATCTGAAGGCCAGGTGACAAACTTCTGTGTGGCCCTTCTCTCTTGTACTTGCATATCTCTCATTGAAAGTTGGTTGCTTATCCCAAAGTATAAAGTAACGGGGTATAATGCTTTGCTTGAGATAATTTTTTTTTAATAATATCATAATCATTCTCTTTCATTTGTTCCGAACCAGCATTAGATTTTAGTCAAATGTATACCTTGTTTAATTACAGACGCATGTGAAGCTATTGCAAGCATATCATATTGTTTAGCACAATCACATTCATGTTTCGTTTGTTGAGTTTCGTCTGAATCTGGAACTATTTCCCTTCTTTTCCATAAAATTTGTGAATATTTATTCATTTGTATACGAAACCTTCTGTTTATTACAATAATCTGCTTTTCCATAGTTGTTTGTTGAAGAAGCATGGGCATTCACTTTGAGAACTAAATCATTTTCGTGATAGATGTTTGTATAGGTAAACATATTGTGCATCACAATAATCTGTTTTGCCATAGGTATTTTGCTGAAAAATCTGAGCATTACATTTTGATATCTATTGATTATTTAAGTGACAGCCGTTTGTGTAGGAGCCTTAAATGGATATTCTAAGTTCTATTCTAATATCACATCTTGCTTGGAATGCTGAAACTACCATTTGGGTTTTCGTTCTATCTCATCTGTTGTCTATTGACTTTTGACTATTGTTCTATTGTTACTCTTACTATTATATACATATACATATATATTAATTTTTATTTTGGGTTTGTCAAGGGATATGCGTTGATCGAATACGAGAGCTTTGAGGAAGCAGAGAAAGCAATATCTGCCATGGATGGGGCTGAACTTCTGACTCAAATTATCAATGTTGATTGGGCATTCAGCCATGGACCCATCAGAAGGAAGAACACAAGGTATGCATCTCCAAGATCTATTCAAGATTTGCGAAGGGAGTTATCAAATGATTGCATTATAGGAAATCCATAAACCATATGTATACCTATATTTTTTTTCGCAGGCCTGCTCGAGAACGGCGTTCGAGGAGCCCTAGGAGGAGATACTGACTTTGAGGTGTAGAACTCCATGTGTGGTGTTTATGGATTTTAATTGGAAGGGTGTTTTCTTGTGGATTGGATTAGGAGATGTTTCTACTGAGCTCTTACTCAATTGTCTCAAGATTCCCCTGGTTTCCCGCCTTTGTTTCTCGGTCGTTGATGTGGATTGATGAATGTATGTAACTTAGAGGATTTGAGGTTCATGTTTTTCTTTTTTTTTCTTCTTTTTTGGATTACTTGAGGTTTATGCCTTTTTGTGTTGAATACCTGCTGTTATACATATTTTTTTTGTTCCAAATTTGGCTTTCTTTTTTTTTTTTAGGCAAAATGCACTTTTGGTTCTCGAGGTTAGTTGTCTATTTAGTTTCTAAAGTTTCAAAACAAATACTTTCGTCCTACTGATTTGGAAAATAGTTCTAAATAGTCCCTCACTTAAATTTGATCGTTAATTGACTTACGGAAAAATGATGTGGCATAATTGAGTGAGAATTTGGGTTATTTTTAATTAAGTTGAGCTGATGTAGCTTTATTTTATTTTTTCTTTTTGCTTTCCCCTCCACCCTCCCCCACTAGTCTTCAAAAATTAGGTTTAGCTGCTGTTAGATTGTTTGTCTTCCATGTCGTTCTCTCCCACACTGACGTTGTTCGCAACCCATCAGATTCCAATATCTATTCGATCTTTTGTAGAATTCCTCTTTAATGTAAGTTAATTCCTCTTTAATGTAAGTTTTTAAGGTCTACCTTCGCCTTTTAAAAATTCATCCCATCTTCCTTTTTCAAAGGTTGAGTGCTTCACTGCCCATGAATTCCCAGACCATTGCCAAACGCAACTTTTACCTAATTTTTTGTTAAAAAAATTAAAAACAAACTAAAATCTTTGTTGTCTGTGGTCATTGAAACCACCTAGCCTTCTTCAACGTCTTTGTTCATTGAAACATTTAAATTATCTAATGAATCTTTGTCTTATTTAAGTTGTACTCAGTTAGGTCTTAAAACGTTCTACAAATGTTGTTATAGTGGGAGGCTTAACATACATCATCTATTTTTGGAGCCCTGAACCTTTGGTTCATTATCATTATTGTTACTTTCAATGTCACGTCATTTTTTTATTAGTCAAATTTAAGAGAGGGATCGTTTAGAACTATTTTTCAAACTTGGAAGACAAAAATGTTTGTTTTAAAATTTCAGGGACCAAATAGACAACAAATTCGAACATCAGGGATCAAAAATGTATTTTGCCCTTCTTTCTTCCTCTCCCTTTTTTTTAAAAATTTTATTTATGTACACTAAGGATGAGAGATTCAAACCACATACCTCTAGTCACTAACACATACCACATGCCAGTTGAGCTATGCTTACTTTGGCTCTATTATCTACGTCTAAGCCCCATTTTTTATGTGTTTAGTTTGATTTTTATTTTATCTTATTGTATTTTTATATATATATAGCATATGATGTCCCATCATTATTTTAAAATGAATTACTATAATAATAGAACGTTGACTAAAATTCTTCTTTTTATTTTTCTTGTGTCGAGTTACAAAGGTTAAAAGTTGAAACTGATTTTTTTTTTACTTTTCTATGTTCAATAATATATTTTTGAGAAAATAAAAATAAATAATTAAGATGGGTCTTAAGAAATTGTCATAAGTAACTTTCAAAATTTTTTATCTTTCACAACTAACCTCTTTTCTGTCGACCAAAAAGATTGAAATTGTAGGTAATCTTTCAAAATCTTTCGTAATATCTAATATTCTTCTAATTTAAAGGAATCTAGGTTTGTTAATGATTGATTTTAAATATTTATGGTGAATCAAATCTTCATAAGTTGCTTGATTCTTCTTAACAAAAGATTTCTAAAAAAATATAATATTTTTAATATTTATGATGAATCAAATTTTCATTAATTGGGTTGACTAAATATTTTCAAAAGATTATAAGGATTACATAATTTGGGAAGGATGGATGAATCAAAAGATTATGTGATTTGAGAAAAATAACTTACAATCTCGGTCTTCGTCCTAGCCGAGATTCCATTGAAAAAGTCCAAAAAAATCGATAATTTTGAGGTACTAGCTAAATATTCGAATCTCAAGGCGATCTTGGTTGAGAAGGGTTGAGAAAAACTATGTTAACCGTTCTCCAAAGAGGGTTAAACTATGTTAACCGTTCTTCAAAATGGTGCTAGTTGTGAAAGATGAAAACATTTGAAGTTTATTTCTGACAATTTCTCGTGGATCTCTTTTTTCTCAATGGTTCTATCAAATGTCATGAATAAAATCATGTTATTAAATTTTTATCCACATGTTGAAATTTTTATCGTTATTTTTTTAAAAAACATTTTCATGGCTTGACATCAACGTAATGGGTGAATCGATATTTTCCTTTATTGTAAAAAACAATGAAACATAAAAAATAAGCAACATGTCACTAATATGAATATAATCCAAACAATGAATATTTCAATGAGTTTGAAAATCGTAAAAATATTTATTTGTTATTTCATATGCAATTTTTTTTGTTTTGTTTTTGGATTTTACAAGAAATATCTATCAATATTGACATTTCATTAATATTTTCATTAACATTACTGTAAAATTGAGACATTAAAATTTTTATTGTCAACAATATCTTAAACTTTGGATAGAAACGTGTTATTTTCACTGAGAATAATCACATGCAATGGCAATTGTTATTACTTTACTGTTCTACATATATTTTTTTTTTCAAATTTTCACAAGAAATAGCAAAGTTTTTAGATACCCATGATATCAAACAATAATTTATTATTTGAAGCCAAGGCGAGCTCAATTGACAGACGATATATGTTAGTGACCAAAAAGTTCATGTCCCATTTGGTAACTATTTTGTTGTTTGTTTTTTGTTTTTGAAAATTAAGCCTATAAACACTCATCCTACCTCTAAATTTCATGTTTTATTTTCTACTTTTTACCAATATTTTAAAAAACCATGTCAAAATTTGAAAACTAAAAAAGAAAGTTTTTAAAAACGTGTTTTTGTTTTTAGAATTTGACTAAGAACTCAACTTTTGTACTTAAAAAAGATGTCAATCATCGGAAGAAAAGGAGAAAAAATAGGCTTAATTTTCAAAAACCAAAACCAAAAATAAAAACAAAAACAAAAACAAAATGGTTTCCAAACGGGACCTTAGTTTTTTTTTTTTTTTCCAAAGTTAAATTTATAAAATCTATTTCTATTAATTGATTTATTTGTTTTACTATTTACATTTTAGTAGTTTTTTAGTTTTTGAAAAATTACTAAAATGTATATTTGTTTTTGAAATTTAACATAGAATGTTTAGTTAAGAAAAATGAATACGTAATGAGAATCAATTGTGGAGTCCACAATTTTTTATTACACCAAATCATGTAATCTGATTCATCTTAAGGTAAGTAGTATTCTTATTACGATTATAGATTACATGGCGCTCACACCATATATATTTTTTTCACTAACACTATTTACTCTTTCTCTCTTTGATTATTTATTATTATTTTTAGCTCTCCCTCTCGCTTCTCGCCTCCCACTCTCTCACTTCCTCTCTTGATTTCCTTCTCCCCTTCTCTCGTACCAATTTTTTCAAATAAACACACACTCTCTCTATCCTCTCTCCTCTAAAAAAAAAAAAAAAAAAAAAACTAGGAGCACACTACTCTCTTCCCCTCTGCAAATTTGAAGACCATAAAAAGCACAAAATTCTTAGACAACTTAACAAACTTTATACACATTTTTCTCTCCATCCTAGCATTTCTTATGAATCCCTCACTTTCTTCCTTTTCAATCCATATATTAATCTCTTCCTTTCGTATATTTTTCATCAAAATTCCTCATTAATACTAATTACTAATTTAATTTTTGGATCACATCATAAGACTTCGACCATGGTTGTTCACGGTTTGAACATTGTCAGCAAACCCATCAAAATCTATGAAATTTGGGCTTCCAATCTCGAATTCGAGTTCCAGTTGATCTGCAATTTCATCAATCAATTCCTTTCACTCTCCATCCTGCTCCACTCATGCTTGATCTTGCTCTCGCTCTAACTCTTGCTTTGTAGCTAGGGTGACGTAACAAGTAGCAAGAGATTTCCTTCAGTCTCCCTCTAACTCTTTTCGCTCTTGCTTGACTTTTTCCTCTTCCTGTCACTCTATGTTTTCCTATGTATTTTAAATTTAAAGAAGAAATATACATGACTAATAACACAAAGCCATTGATGACCCAATAGAATAGAGATACTAAAACTTTCCCCACAAAATTATACTTGGAATTTCACTAAATAAAATTAAAGAAAAAAACTAAAAATACCTTAGGGGAAGAAAGCTCTGTGAAGAATACTTGGACTGTCATGGCCGCCAAAACCAGACACACTTACTTTCTCTCTAACATCCTTTGGTGGTACATGTATGCGAATCCTTCTCTTTCTCCACTCTCTCTTACTAATGTTTGATTATTCCTTTTGATTCTCTCATTATCTTTACTTCGATATTGGTACTTAGTCACTAGTTTTGATCCAAGTCTCCTTTCTCGATCGTTAGTCACCAATCACTTGGAGTTGTGATTGGAGACCAATGACCAAGATGAGGGACCGAGACCAATGACTTTTATTTGATGATCGAGAATTAAAACTAGCAATCGGGACTGAGGATTAGCAACCATTGATCAACTTTAGTAACCACTCAACTTTAAAGTCATTAGTTTAAGTGTTGGATAGTTATCCTTTATAATAATTGATATTAGTAGAACATGATAGTGTAAATCAAATAAATGGTGTATAAAAACAACTTTTACTTATAGGCAATTTTTTTTTAATTAAAGTAAATTCATATTTGAAAAACATTTTGTTTTATTATTATTTTTTTTTGAATCGAAAGAGACCCTAATTGGAGTTTTGGAATTTAGAAAAAAAGAAAAAAAGAAAAAAAAATTCATGTGAAGGAAAAAAGAAAAAGGAGGGAAAAGAAACCCCATGGCCCCCATGGCCCCCATCTCCTTCATCTTTCCCCTTCCCTTTCACGAATTGCCGCAGCTACCGGCCCTCTTCCTTCTTCTTCTTCTTCTTCTACTCGCCACTGTTCCTTATTCTTCCTTCCCTTCTTCTTCTCCTCCCTTTCCCATTGTGGAATAGCCATTCAAAATCCCCCTTTTCATTCTGTCTATAGGTTATCACAGAGTTATGTAATTCCAAAGAGAGAGCAAAAATGTTACACGAACTTCTACTTGCTCTACTGGGTTACACTGGCGATCTGATAATCGATGAAAGAGAGCATTACAATTCCCTCGGGTTAATTAACTTACCTCTTGATGCCCCCATTTCTGGCGAACCCACGTTCAAGCTCGCCCCTGATATCTCCTTTCTTGAACCCAGCGAAAGGTACTCCCACAAACCCACTTCAATTGGATTCTTTCATATAAATTGTCGATGATGGTTTTTTTTTTTCTTTCTATCTTTGAATTCAGGGACCTAATTCAGAGGATCATTGTGTTAGGATTTTACTACAGAGAGCTCGACCGCTTTGCTACTAAGTCTAGGAATTTGAGTTGGATTCGTTCTGGTAATGGGTCTTCTTTAGCCAATTCAACGGAGTCGTCTAAAGATAAAATTGAAAACCCAAGTGTATATAGGAGGGCCATAGCTAATGGCATTGTAGAGATACTGTCTATTTATAGATCTGCTGTTCTTCACGTGGAGCAGAAACTGTTGTCTGAAACGGTGCCAATTTTGGCAATAGTCACCCAGGGCCTCGATAAGGTTGGTTCTAAGATGATGCCCTTTTCTCTGTAGGTAATTTCGTTGTCTAAGCGTTTACTGTATTGATCAATGGGTTTCATTAGATTATTCCATACATTTAACTTGTTTATTGGTTGTATTTTATAGTTCTTTGTTCTTTTTCCACCTCTTCATCAACTCATTCTTGAGATTGAGCGTGACGATATTCGAGGTGGCCAACTACTCAATCTTCTACACAAACGTTGTCACTGTGGTGTGCCTGAATTGCAAACTTGCATTCAAAGGTATTCAAGTCCGCTCTTTCTTGTATGGAAAAGAAAAATATATATTCGTACATGAAAAATGTGATACCAACTAAGAAGCACACACTTTAGTTTGGCTAGCGTGTCTGTGTCCGACACCTGGACACTTATTGGACACATATCAGATACTTGTTAGTGCAATAAATGTGTTACACATGCATAGAACACTTGTTGAGTAGACTAAAAATACACATATATGACAATATTTAGAAATTTTGAGTGTGAAATACATCAAACTAAGTTTTTTAAGCATAGAAATGCATCAACCCATTTATTTGAATTTTCTTTTGGTGTAAAAATGATATATATATTTTTAAAAATGTATATTTTAATAAACGTGTTCTTGCCGTGTCGTGTCCTAGATTTTCAAAATATGGCGTGTTGTCGTATCCGTGTCTCGTATCTATATTTGTGCTTCTTAGGATACCAGTGATCTCCCTTTATGGATTTGTTAAGATGGTACCAGTTATACACTCTAGGTAGAATGAGCTTCCTATTAAGTATTAACAACACATACTATAGTAGAAGCCATTGGAATCTGAGATCAACAAGTACCTTACATATTGAATGAGATAAAAATAAAATGAGAAAATGAATAGGGAAGTGGAAGCTAGAAAGGAGAAGAAGAGTAGGGATGAAGGAATTTATGCTCTGAGGCCTTGCTATCCATATCCTATATTTGTTGTTGTATTTAAAAGTGAAATTTTAGAATTTGGTCCATGTCCTAGTATTTCAATTCAATGGGAGAGTGTACGGTTTGAAATTTCTGTGTTCATCGCTGGTCTGAAAGAAATTGTATGTGCCAAATGTCCATCAATCCATATAGCACCTCTCAAATGAACATTTAAATTGTTTATTCTTCATTGTAGATCATGTGGCAGAATTACCTTGCTAGCTACGTTTTATTAGAAGTTCATACTTAATTTATCATAGTATTATTTTATCTTCTTTTTTCCTATTTTGCCCTCTGCCAAAAGAATAGGCTCCTTTGGCATGGTCATCAGGTAATGTACAATCAACTAGCATCGTGGATGGTTTATGGGATTCTTCAAGATAAGCATGGAGAATTTTTCATCAGAAGGTAACGACACTAAGAATTGTTATATCTTATTATAGCAAACATGGCTTAGATTGTGAATATATTGTCTCAGACTCTCAGTTGATTATAGTTAAACACAATTTGCTTTTCAGAGATCACTTAAGGTCTACATCGTGAAGAAAGATTCTTTGATGGAGGGCTGCCATAATTTCTTAATAAATATAGTGGACATTTGGTTAAGCCTTTGTAGACTATTTTGTTATGGCATCCAAGAATTGATGGATTTACAGATGTATTTAGGATTTTGCTTGATGGATATACTCTGGTAATTCACCAGTAATAGAAATCTCGTCCAGTGAAAATTCTGTGGAGCTGATCTGGAGGAATTTTCATATTCGAAAAATACAATCTTCTTATCAATTATAATTTTTCTATTGAGTCTTAGTAGAGTATAAAATGTTCTACGAAGATAAAATACAATATAACAAGCAAGTTTAATAGAGAGGGCATAGAAGGAGAAAGGAAACAAAGAAACAGCTGTTTAGAGAATAAGTGATAGATGGTCAATCTTGATTTAATTTTTCCTCTTCACATTTTGTTTTATGCCTTTGATAATTTTTACAATCTAGAAATGCATGAGTCATTTTGTGCTCATCAAACTGCTCAGGCAAGATGACAGGGAGACTAATCAAGGCTCACCTGTACAAGATATGTCAGAGAAGTTAGGACGCTTATCAACTGATGAATCTTTGACTGATTGGCACTTGGGATTTCACATTTACCTGGTACATTCATTGCGACGTCTTCTACCAATATTTACAGTTTTTTTTTTGTTAATTTTTTTTTTTAATGACTACTGCTTTTAGTTCTTGTGTGGTAACTTAAAGTTGACATGCATTTTGATGGCATTTTCTTCAAGACTTTAAGACTTTATCACTTTGTCTATTTCTCTTCTCTTCCCTCTCTCTAGTATGTATGAGATTGGAAGACCGTTTGGGGGAAGATTATGCAAATTTATTTCAGCAGCATCAGTTTCCATTAGTAGGTAGCTCTCATTTATTTCCTTCTCAAATTCCTCCTGAATTTTCTTCACTCGTGGCTGCTTGCGGCCTTCAATTACAGGAGATAGCTTCTCCTCAAATAGTGAAATCATCGTGAAGATCATTTATTGGAATACTCGGGGAAATAGTGATAAATCCAAAAGAGTTGCCTTGAAGCACTTTTTACAGAATCAACATCCGGATTTAGTCCTGATACATGAATAAAAAAAACTGGTTTCGATCAACAATTCATCAAATCAGTTTGGAGCTCAAAATGGAATTGGCTAGACCTTTAACATTGAGGAGGCCATTTAACTTTGTGTATTGTGGTTTTAGCAAACTTACCTACATATTATGTGTCATTGTTCCTAATGCCCAGCACAATGATTCAGAATTGGAAAGAATTTTGTGTTCATTTTTCTGGGAGGTCAAAAAGGAAGTAACTTGAACCCTTTGGTGAATTGGATTTCTACTTCAAAGTCTTTGAAGGATGGAGGTCTCGACTTGGGTAATTTGAAAAACAGGAATTTGGCTTTATTATTCAAATGGAGTTGGAGATTTATATGCTTTTCGGTGCAAAGTATTAAAGTGCATTCATGGTGTTAGCACCTTCAGTTGGCATACATCTGGAAAGTATGGTTCGAGTTTGAGAAGCCCATCGATTAGCATTTCAAAGATTTGGAGTATGAATCATTTGCTGTTTTCAAGTTAGGAAAATTCATAGCATATTGGGTCTTCAAAAGCTTTTTTTTTTCTTTTTGGGAAAACGTCACGCGGCTTTTGAGGGTTTTCCATGACAAGCCGCTTGATTGGACAGATCGGTTGGGTTCAGCACGTCTCTGTGCTTCATCATGGTGTTCTCATTCTAAAGCCTTTCCATTCAGGACATTTGTTTGAACTGGAATGTTTTCATTAATTCAGCTTAATTTATGTCTCTCTGTCTTTGTATTACTCGATATGTATCCTTGTTAATTTTGTTGTTCTTGGTATCTTGTATTTTGGAGCACTAGACTCTTTTTATTATATCAATGAAAAGTTTTGTTTCTGTTTAAAAAAAAAAGTATGTATGAGATTGGCTGAATAATAATTTCTCACTGTCATGTCTTTTGGAGGAATTGGGTCTGATTCTGAGCTTATTTGCTAACTAGTCTTTTCTTTTTTTCATTTTGTTTTCAGGATATGCTTCCTGATTATATCCATATGCGGGTTGCAGAATCAATTCTTTTTGCTGGTAAAGCCATTAGAGTTCTTCGGAACCCAAGCAATGCCTTCTGGTGTCAGGGTGCTGGAAACCAATCACATTCACATTTGCCTAGATTACCTCTGAATATTAAAGGAAATACAAGAAACTTTCCCCTTCAAAAGGAACCTTTTGTTGCCACAAAATTGACTGGAGAAGAATTGCTTCTGCAATCTGAAGCAGATAAGATAGAAGCCATGCTGTTAGATCTCAAGGTTTACACAATAATATCGATTAGATTACCACTGGAACGTGCCTTAACTTAAATTTGTTCGTTCTTTCTGCCTATAATAACATTTGGACTTAATAATGGTTCATTTTCCTCTTCTCTGACACAACCCAATGAGTTCTTAGAGAAAATGGGCTTTCATTATGTGCAGGAATCATCTGAGTTTCGCAAGAGATCATTTGAGTCTGCTGTTGATTCAATTAGGGCTATTGCGGCTAGTCATCTTTGGCAGGTTCTGATTGAGGAACATTTAGTTCTACCTTTCATCCTTATATAATTATCTAACATATCTAGGCAGCTTGTAGTTGTGCGTGCTGACCTCAACGGACACCTCAAGGCCCTAAAAGACTATTTCCTTTTAGCAAAAGGTGATTTCTTCCAGGTAAATAATGGACTTATTTGAATTTAATTTCTTCTTTTGTTTATACTTCAATTGAGGATCTTTTATGTGCCATATGGAAATATGATTATTCATCAATATGTTGAGGAAGATTGGTTCCCAGTTTCTGTGGTTCTTAAGAAGAATCTTTAACTGAGATGTCATCTCACATTTGTTCCCAAGTTTTTGTAGTATTCATGTGTTTATATTCAATATCCTTGTTCAACTTGTGAAGCTATCAGAATCTGTTGATGTTGCTCCCTAGAAAACGAATCTTTGTAGTCTTCAGGGAAAATTGAAGTACAGTTCTTTAAGACATTAAGTTGATGCTTTCTAATGTAGAATTATTCATTTTCTGCTATCATTTCTCTCTGGAATGTGATTAAGTTCACTTTTGAGAATTTAAAGCTTTTCAGCACATTATATGCTGAACCATTTCTGTTCTGGGTACTAGAATTTGGTTACTTCGAAGCTTTCTTACATATGCATTTTCCTTTTTTTGCTTTGAAATGGAGTCTGCGATGCTATTGTCTTTGCTTAATTTTACCTTTATAAAATTTGCTAGAAATGCAAAATCTTTTGTTGCTTTGAACTAAATGGTGTTGGATCATTCCTTATTGTAACTTCATATTATGCTGATACGACAATTGCTTATTCTAGTGTTTTCTTGAGGAAAGTCGTCATTTGATGCGTCTACCCCCTCGCCAATCAACTGCTGAAGCTGATCTTATGATCCCATTTCAGTTGGTAATTTTTCTTGTGCAAGATGATTTGTTCTCAAGTATTCTAATTCTTCATTATGTATTTGAAATGAAACTCTATTATTTATTTATGTGATTGCATAAACTTTGTCTGCATAATTCACTTACTATGCAGGCTGCAACAAAGACCACAAGTGAAGAAGACAGATACTTTTCCAGAGTATCATTGCGGTCAGTAGTTGCCAAATTGACCCAATTCTAATTGTATATGTATAATGGGGAACCAGCTTAGTTGGTTTCAGATTGCCTATTACATCATTTAAGGGTCTTAATCGTGCCTTTGGTAATCCTTTTCACTTCTTCTAGGATGCCATCTTTCGGAGTCAAGGTCAAGTCAGCCCAAGGAGACCCGAAGGAAAAACCTTTCATTGATGGAAATCCCGGTGGTGCTCTATCAAATTTATCTTTAGATATGTCTCTTGATGGTTGGGATGGTGTTGCTCTTGAATACTATATTGATTGGCCTCTGCAGTTATTCTTTACTCCACTACTTGCATCATGTACATGACCTCACTAATCTTCCTAAGGCTTTACCTACATCAAGGCCAGCTCCAAGAGACAACAAGGGCTTAAGTTACTAACTAGGGATCTTTTAGTCGTCCCATTTGCTTTTAAATGAAAGCATATATTACATACTGATAGGCCCCAAGTCTCCAAGTATTGCAGACATAGGAAAGAAAGAAAAAGGGAGCCATGTAATGTAACGAGTAAGGAATGGACGTGTGTTTGCTGGGATTTTATGGCCGGAGAGTATCATTAGTTAGTGGTTTGTGGTGACGTGTTATTGGGGGTTTAAGGGCATTGTAAAATCTTATTTTGACTGTTCTTAGGAGATTGTGAAGCTCTCGAATCCCCCTTGGCTTAGCCAAAACCATTCATAAATAAATCGAGATTTGTTGAATACATTCTTATTAACATAGACTTGCTCCACCTTTTCGGTGTTAACAAGATGAATGGTTCAGGTATTGTAGGGTCTTCCAATATTTATTGCGGCTAAAACGAACACAAATGGAATTGGAAAAATCATGGGCGTCCCTCATGCACCAAGATCATGCTGATTTTGCTAACAATCGCAATGCTCAATTTGATGGTTCAATATCTCCACAACGAAGACAACGTTTTAGACGGATGTGGCGTGTAAGAGAACACATGGCATTCTTGATTAGAAATCTTCAGTTTTATATCCAGGTCAGAATCAATATCTTCTATTGACTTTAATATCATGTACTGATGTACTTAAAATATGACTCATCATTTGTACTTAATTTTGTTATTTGTCCTCTAGGTCGATGTGATTGAATCTCAATGGAATATTTTGCAAGACCATATCCAAGATTCTCATGATTTTACCGAGCTCGTGGGGTTTCATCAGGAGTATGTATATTGACTAGTTTTATATGGCGTTTTGCTTAAATCCCGTAGATTTGTTTTTATAATTCTTCTCCAACAACTTGTAGTCGTCTTCAAAGACGGTTGTAATAAATTAAAAACTTGTCCTAATGCATTTAAGCTCCTGGTACAGGTACTTATCCGCATTAATTTCGCAGTCGTTCTTGGATATCGGTTCCGTTTCGAGGATACTGGATGGCATAATGAAGCTTTGCTTGCAGTTTTGTTGGAGTATAGAAAATCAAGACAGCAGTTCAGACCCTTCTGAACTGGAACACCTAACTGAGGTGTAACACGATTTACACATCTTTCGTAGATTTACAGAAAAAAGAAAATAGTTCATAGCTCTTCATCATTTCTAAAAATGTTATAGATGCCTTATTATGTGACATCATTACATTTGATTTGATTTTAGGAATTCAACAAGAAATCCAACTCCTTATACACGATTTTGCGAAGTAGTAGGCTGGTTGGGAGTCAGAGGGCTCCATTCTTGAGACGTTTCTTGATGCGTTTGAATTTCAATTCCTTCTTTGAGGTAAAAAATTTCTCTTTTTTGCTTTGTTTTGTTTTACAACTCTTAAGGGTTTGGTAGTTAGGAATCCAAAATGTTTAAATACATCTAGTCTAAAACTTAATAACACAAAACCTTGATTTTCTTCCTGATCTAGTCTTGGAGTGGGTGAAGCCTTCTTAGGGATTCATAGGATGGATTATGAGTATAATCTGAGGAGTGGAGCCCTCAACACGTTGGATATTAAAAAAAGTGTTTTCTTTTTAAATTTAAAGTTTTATGTTGTATCCGTTCTATAGGTTGTACAACTGTATCCTTAAATTCTAAGTTTTGTATGTTGTATCATTTTTGTTATGCAACAGGCCACTGCTAGGGGAGTGCTCAACGTCGTTAGACCACGTCCAGCAGCACTTCCAGTACTAAATCAACAATAACACAACTTTCATGTTGGTGGTTCTTATTGAATTCAGATGTCCACTTTCGTGTTAATTTGTAGTGGTAAATCATATATATAAACTTCAAACTGTTTATTAGATCAAACTTCTTTTTAATGATGAATATAATACCTGAATTAGTTCAGTAATGCTCAATGTAATTAAATATATTTTTATACTTTCTTGGGTATGAGAATCATATATGTTCTTCCTATCATCCTATCAAAACATATATGTTCATATACATCGGTTACGATATGAACAAAAATATTAATGGCTTATAAATACACAATTCGAGGTAAAGTTTGAAATATCCATATTGATGGAAATATCTAGGTCTTACTTTCATGTCGGCAATTATTATAAGATTGAGTATACATAGTTTTAGACTTATCTGATAGTGGTAGAACTTCATGTGAGGGCCATAAACGTATATATGGTTCAAATTTAGCCCATAAATTTCTAGATTTGTGTTTATATGATTTCTAAACTTTAAAAAATGTTTAATAAGTCCTTGAATTTTTAATTTTAGTGTTTAATAGATTCTTAAAATATCAATTTTGCATCTAATAAATCTCTTACATATTTGAATATGTTAAAGATTAAATGTAATTTTAAATGCACTAATATATGAAATATATATTAAGTAATACTAACTACAAAATTATTATAAACATTTATAGAATTATTCATTGGACATATAAGTAAAAAGTAATTCAATCAATTTTTGTAAAATAATTTTATAAATATTAGAAAATACTAGTATATTTCTTTTTTTAGTACAATTAGGGGTAGTAAATTTAACACACTCGTATACCAATTGAGCTATGTTCAGTTTGCCTTTGTATAATTCTGTGCCAAATTTATTGGGCCCCTAGCCACTGTAGCATTCGTTGGGGAAAATGATACATAAGAACGGAATAGATTAGCAAACTAATTACAACTCAACTAGATGCAGTACACAAACTGTATATAATAATAATGTTCAAACTCAAAATTAGCATAACAAGGTTTACGAATTGAAATAACTAAGAACCTCAAGATATACTGGAGACATCAATAGGTAACGAGGCATGCTTCTAATAGGCGTTGTCTTGAAAACAATTATTCGCTCTACACCAGATGCAAGCAGACTATAACGATTGTCTCAACAGGATACAACGACTAACTTCGGTAGAATTGCAATCTCGAACTACGGGTAGAATTCTTGGATACTTGCTCTCAACTCAACTCAAGACCAAAAGAAAGAAAGAAAGGAGAGAACTCTTCAATTTGAAATGTGATGCTACAAATGAAGAAACAAGTTGCTATATATAGGGCTAAAACTTAGTAGCTCTAAAAAAATATAAAATAAAATCAAACAAATAACAATTTGAAACATTTGTCAAATTTAACTTAATTGAATTGTTACTTGACCAAAATCAAACATAACTCATTCAAATTGAAGAAACTACAAATTTAACTTTGATCAATGTTAAATTTGTACATGAAACATCATCTTAATTTGAAGTTTCAATCCAATTGGAAAGTTTCTAACCATAAATTTAATCTATATAACTAAATTCATTTGTTTATGTTTCAATATTCAATTGGTTCACTTTTTTTCATTATAAAAATCTAAAAACATCATCACTTTACATGATCTTAATGAGAACAAAAATGTACATGTAAAATACTACTATAATTTTTTTTTTTTGTATTTAATGAAAAAAATACACGTATATGTATAACATTATCGTTTGAGGCAGTGGCGGATCTAGAAATTCAAGTGGAGGAAGGGACACAAATGTATATAATGTTTGCTTGTTTAGCTCGTTAATTTATAGTATTGTGTTTAATCCATAAACTTAAAAATTATCTGACATGTTCTTAGTTTTCGTTTTTAGTGTTTAGTAGATTCTTAAAATATTAATTTTGCATCTAATACATCTCTTACATATCGGATTATGTTAAAAATTAAATGTTGTATTAGACATTAAATTTAATTTGTGCTTAATAGGTATAATTAGACATATTTTTAAGATTAATGTATCAATTAGCGGTAAAAATTTAAAATTTAAGGTTCAAATAGATACAATTTTTTTTTTGTCTTATAAAACAATTATTTTTAAATCTTTCTAGTATTATGAGATCTATTAGAAACAAATTGGGAGTAATTTATAGATTTATAAGATATTTTTAAGAGATCTAGAGTCAAAATTGAAAGTTTATGGATTTATTAGGCACACTTTTCAAATTTTAGAGAGAAAACTTGTAATTTAATCTTCATATAAATGTAATTTTAAATTGATTGTTATATTCTATTTTTATTACGGAATACTAATTACAAAATCATTATAGAATTGACTTTCATAGAATTACTCACCTAGACTCATAAGCAAAAAAAAAAAAAAAAAAAAAAATCATTTAATCAATTTTTGTAAAATAATTTTATAAACATCTAAAAATATTTGTACATTATATATATGAGAAAAATTAAAATGGAATTAGGTTTTCCTAACCTATTTCAAGTGTACTAAAAATTAAATATTATATATATTTTCAAAGTAAAAATATATAATTATTGTTAAAAAGAGAGAGTATAAATATATGTAGTGAATTAAGTTCACTATCTAATAAATTAAATTAACATTTAAATATACTAGTTACAACTACGTGTGTTGCACGTGTTTCATAAAGTTGAAAATGAAATGTACATGTATAAGTTAAAATAAGAGTCTTATAATATACCCACAATAAAATAAATTTGAATTTGAGTATTTAATGAGTGAAGAATGGTAGAGAATTATCAAATATGATGTCTTCCTCCCATACAGAATGAAATTTATATTTGATCTTAAATCAAATATATATAAAAAAAAAGAACTTTATTTTGTATTTATGATCATTTATCTCCAACTAAAAAGAAATAAAAAGATAGATGAAACCATGTCCTAGGTGTATCAAAAAAACATTCTTTTCGCTAAGCGTATATAATAAAATAGAGTGAAAGGGTCCACCCCGAAACCAAGGGGGTACTAACTAACAGCTGAGTCCTCTTCGAACCGCACGAGATAGTTGCCCATCATACGGCTCACCAACTTCACTTGCCTCTATTGGAGGTTCGCTCCGGGCAGGTTCGGATCACTTAGCCTTATGCAATTGGATAGACTGGAAGAGATTCTCCTTTTACAAGAGATGCTTGATTTAGATTTGATCTTAAATAAAAAAGGAAGCTCATATCTTTTCCGGGTTCTAGCTCGCGTACCTCTCTAAAAAAATAAAAACTTTCATTTACATTTATGATCATATCTTCAATTCAAAAAGAACATCGTGAAGTGCATAAAATAAATTAATAAAATACAAAATTTTATATATAACATAAGAATAACAAAAAGAATTATGTACATTAATGGTCTGTTTTGAAACCTCGTGCTTTTGAGGGATTTCAATTCATAACAAATTTCAAATAAATTCCGTTGTTTGTTACAGCAGGAAAGAGAATATTTTAAACTCCAAAGTAATTTCAAATCCTGTTTTTACTTAAAAAAAAACTTTTCACACCAAAATATTCGAAAGATTTCATACGATTTAAAAGTAAATTACTTAATTAACCTTGTCATATTCTAATTTTTAATTAACAGTAAATTCAACTTTAGGTTCCTTTTCCGTAACCATCTAAACATAAAATTTTAAATACATTCATTTCAATTTTTTTTGTTCCAAACAAAGTAATTAATTATAAATTATTTTTCAGATTTCAAATCACAATATTTAAAATAATTTCTTCAACTTTTTTGGATCCAAACAAAGGGTAAAGGAAAAATAAACAAAATCTCTATAGGTAACAAAGGAATAATTAATATATTTATATTAAATAAAAAATAAATGAAGCTTTCTGTTCATATGTCCTCTCCTCCTTCGCCTACTTACGTTGGTAAATGAGTTTAGTTAAAAAAAAAAAAAAAAAAAATCATGGATGCAACAAATGTGACTAAGTACCAAATATTTAAAAATAAATAGAGAAGAAAATAGGAACTTTAAAAAATTGAGAATGTATTTCACTCAATTTATAGAAGAAATTTAGATTCGTTTTGATTCTAAATAAAATCTCCAAAAAAGAACAAAAATTTAAAATTAAAACCATTTTTTTAAAGGTGAATTATTGTTTTTAGATAAAATAATTTTTTATATTTTATCATTTCAACGTAAATGAAAAAAAAAGATTTTTTTTTTATAAAATGATATATATATATATATATATATCACTTATAATGAATTTTTTTATGCGTGAATGACAATTAAAATAGAAAAAAAATGTGAATAGGGATGGTTAGAGATAAAATGTAATTTTTTTTTAAATAAAAAAATTTATTTTGATTTGAATAGAGTAAAATATGCGATTTTTTTTTAAAAAAATATATTTTCGGAAGATGCCAAGAAAAATAGGAGAAATCAAATATTAGAGATAACCAAATAAAATGTAAGTAAATGATAATTTGTTTTGAGATCCACGTGAATGATGCAAGCAGTACACATTATAAAAACGGAAAACGTAAAATGTGAGAAATTCAGGAGAAGTAAATGCAAGCAAACCTTTTGGAATACAAATGATTTTATAAGAAGTTCGTTGTGCAAGCCAAATTTGTGTGTTAATAAAAGTGTCTTCAACATGTCATAAAAAGGGTTTTCTATGTTAGAGATAATTTTAGACCTAAGGATAAAGCCGTCTTAAGATGCTCAACTAAGATTTAAATGACTAAAGGAATATGGTCATTGGTCAAAGCTTAATCCAACACTAAAAGTCCAGTAGAGAGACCAGTAAACGAGGTAGGAATGGGCCGAAGCCCATTCCAAGTGCCTCGGCTTTGGCCCAGTTGAGACTGAGCCTGGCCATTTGGCCCATAGTTGGTTCCTCTCATGTCAATTGTAGATTCGAAAAAATAATCCTAAAAGGATTGGAACATAGTAATCTATAAATAGGCTCTGAGGGCTTCGTGGAAGGTAAGTTCAAAGTATTTGCGTTCAATATTTCTTCCTTTGATTGATTTCTGACATAAGCATTGAAGTGTATGTGACCCTTGCTACTTCAATGTGCAATCCAATTCTTTATTTGCACGATTATCATTTATCTCTAAACAAACAAATTTACCATTGCTATCTTAAGCAATTTCTTGGCATCAACATTCTACATAGTTAACCCAACAATGTATACCTTATTACATAAACAAAAATGATAAGAAATAGCAACATCTCAACTATATATTTTGTAAATGTCAACTTTGAAGAAAAATTTTAGCTTTAGTTTGACCCCAAATTTGGTAGATTTTTTTGTTCCCAATTTACCAAAGTTGTTGATTTTTATATTTTAATGATATAATTGGACATGATTTTTTTTTTTTCATATTTTTTCATGTTTAGATATTCATTAAGTGTATATTATCGTAGTATTTGACTGAAATAATGGATAATTGTTTCCCTTAATCATCTCCAGTATAATTTTTATATATATGTTTTTTTATCTGGTATAATTTATGCATATTATTTCTCTAAATTGTTATTTTTCTTACTAGAATAATGGATGCTTTTGTCTTACATTATATATATAATTAAATATAGTTAACAATCTTTTAAGTTTCAAAATATATATAAAGCTTAGAGCTAACAAACATTTTGTATTTACGTCCACTTTAAATGTTCCAAATGTTAGACATATATTTAGGGCTATTTTAAATATAGAAAAATGAACTAAAAATATAGAATTTTTTTTACTATCTATCAGCGTTAGAATGCAATAGAATTCTATCGCTTGAGCAATAGACAGTAATAGAAGTCTATCGCGGTCTATTGTCGATAAACAATGAATTTTTTTTATATTTGTAAATAGTTTGATATTTTTTCTCTTTATAGTAATTTTTCTACATTTTGTTATATATATTGTCTACACTATTGAATAAGTAAGAGTGAAATATCGATTAATCATGTAATTTATGTAATTTTTATATATTTGTTGAAAATTTAATATTGAACCATTTTTCTCATACCCTTTTTCTTTTTATATATGTTTTTTTAATCCAACATATATATACTATGTGTATTTATATTAGTTAAACATATATACCAATAATTGTTTCTTATATTATTAAGTATAACCTGCATTTATAAAATATAAGTATGGAATGAAACAAAGATAATACATACTTTATATTAATTAATGTACCATAAATTTATGGAATATAAACATAAAATAAAATAAATATATAAAAACAAAAAAAATATAAACCTACTTTCGTAAAATTTAAGGGAAAATGAAAACAAATAAAGGAAAAATAAAAATAAAATTAAAACCCTAATTTCATTATTTCCTCTCTCTTCCTCTCTCCCTCCCACTCAACTTCAGTGTCATATCATCTAAGACGTTGGAGAAGATAGCACAAAAGGTTGTCGGAGAAGTGAGTCGTCCTTCCGGTCGTTCTTATAGTCAATCATTCCTTAGATTACACGGGAAGAAAATAACCAAGTTTTGAATATGAAAAGAAATTCAATGTTGACTTCCCTCTCAAATTAAACCACGAAATCACTATGATATTTTAGGTACCACGAGCATCTAAGAGAAGATACTCTTCATTGTGTGGAGAGAAACCCTAACTACAGATGGTATAGGATGGAAGGGATTATATCCAATAGGAAGTCCCAAATTTTTCACTGCTATATATGTCAAAGCTTTGATTCCTACATATTTTGAAATGATAGTTTTAATTCAAAATAATTAAAGAGTGTTTAGTCTTTGTTTAAAGAATGTTTCTGTCATTGATACATATTGTTTGAACCTTGTTTCATATCATGTGTCACACTTGAAATTGTAAAAAAAAAAAAAAAAAAAAAAAAAAGTTTTATTGGTTGTTTTCAAATAAAGTAAAATGAGTCAAAATATTTACAACTATATATAGTAAAATGTCAGTGTCTATCATTGATAAACTACTATCATCTATCATTGTTTATCAGTGATAGACACTGATAGATGTCTATAAGTGTCTATCACTAATGAACAATGATAGATGATAGTAGTCTTTTTTCTTTCTTTTATATTTCCTTCTTTTCTATATATATATATTTTTTTATAATTCTTTCTTTCTTTTATTTATATTTATTTTCGTTATATTTATATGTTAATTTAATTTTAAATTTTAAATTTTAAATTTTCAATAGGTATATATAAATATTTTTAAAACTTTGAATTTTAAATTCTGCTATATGCATTTTTATATACTATATTAAATTTAATGGTTTTTTATTTTACGTACATACGAAACCAGTTAAAATTTTACAATATATAAATTTTATTTAATGAAATTTTCATTTAGGTTTATTTTAATATTTTTACAACCACAACATTTATATAAAATTATAATTGAGTTTAAATTGAGTCAATATCATTTAAAAATTAAAACAAATGACTTGAGTGAGAAATAATATTGCAAATCAAATTTTCTTAACATACGAATGATAGAAAGAATTGTATTATTATTATTATTATTATTATTATTATTATTATTATTAATTTTATATCGGGACTCATGTGTATTTGATAATGTAAAAATTTGATAATTATTTTTTTATATTTTAATGCATGTTATATATTTTATATTTTATATAATTAGATTATATTTAAACTATAAAATATGCGGAAATATAAGGAGAAAAAAATACAAGAAACGAGAAACAAGAAATAGTTATCAAACAAGTTTTTTGCATTTTATTCTCCCCACACAAATAATCTTTTATTTTATTTTATTAACAAAAAAATGAAAAAGGAAATTATTTCAATATTAATTACTCAAAAATTTATTTATTTATTTTGTTTATTTTATTTTTAAAAAACTAGCAAATTCTAAATCATGGCAATATCAAAAAAATTAACAAAAATAAGGATGATGAAATAAAATACTCCACAAATTTAGAGGTCTACACATAGTATTCATTCACAGTAATGAAATTTTAGGGGTGATGGTTATACACAAGTTGATGTGGTAGGATTAGAGTAAATTAGGGATATCTTGGTCAAATCCTTAATCGATTAGGATTAAAATTACTTTTCTTGACTGATTAGAGTAAGGGTTAGTTTCCTTATTTTATTTGGATTAGGATTAATTTCTTTGATTAATTAGAATTAGGATTATTTTGCTTTCTAATTCTCTATGAAACGACCAAAAAATACTATTTTGGTTATTAAAAACGACTAAAAAAGTTGGAAGCCTATTCAATAACACATGTCACTTCCTACTACAATTATTTAAAACCTAGCAAAGTAGTCCGCGAATCCTACATCAATCGTAAAGCATTGGAATAAATTAGAAAAGGAGTGACCAATGTTTGTTGTATCTTGAATAAAATGATGCAGAATTTGGTTGAATTTTCAAGAAGATGAAAAAAATTCGAAAAAGGCTAAAATTGCAAATCTTAACATTTCGGGGCTAGCCGGTCATCAAGCATTTTAATCCTTAATTGGGTGAACATGAAGTGTTATGTAATAATAACTTATCAAGTTGGTTCTAAGTTATTCCACAAGCTAGGTAGATTATTTTAAGGATTATTTTTAAATATATAGAAACATGAGTAAAATTATTTACAAATATAAAAAAATTTCACTGTCTATCAGTGATAGACCGCGATAGAAAGTAAAATTTTTCTATATTTGTGAATAGTCTAATATTTTTTCTGTTTATAATAATTTTCTCTATATTAATCCTTAATTGGAACTTTAAATCAAGTGAAAATGCTAGCACATCTTTTGTTATTTAATTTGAATGATATTATTGAATGCGAAATTTCATTCAATAATATTAAGATATTAAAGTCAAAATTGAAACTTTAAAAAATTGGAAATTGAATAATGATGTATATACTACAAGAAATAAATTATATATTGGAGAATTTTTAAAAATAAAAAATAAGAAAAACTATTTACACAACATAGCAAAATTCTTAGATAGATGTGATAGACGCAGATAGAAGTCTATCCGTGATAGAAATAATAGAAATTTATCACCGATAAATGCTGATAGAAGTCTATCAATGTCTATCAGTAATTTTTTGTTGTTTTATATAAATAGTTTGATATTTTTTCTATCAATTAAAATTTCACTTATATATTTAGTAAGAATTTAAATAAAAGTCTTAAATTATGCGCTAATATGTCACATTTTATATGATAAGATTAATACTACGTTAATTTGTATATAATCCACAAGTTACTAATGTATGTACCATCTTCTAAATTATAGATTAAATTTTGTTTTTCCTTAATTTATAGTGTGTAACAAATCTACACAACTTTTATTGGCAGGCAAAAAGAAAATTAAAAGAAAAAAAAAGAAGAATGAAGATCTTAGACCTAATAATTTCAAATATATATAGTGTAAAAAATTAATATAATTATAAGTTGAAAACAAAAGTAATGAAAAATAATGAATGCAATAATTGAAGTAAAAAGGCAAGGTCGTTGAAATTTGAACCTCAATTATTTGAACTCTGCCTCCAACGTACACAAGACATTTCAGATATCTCAAAAACTAATATCACTTCTCTAATATTTATACTATTTCAATTTGTTTTTATTTTATTGTTCTTTTAATTTTTAAAATGTTTCAATTTCTTCTTCTTTATTTTGATTTCTACCCATTTTAAAAGTTATTAGTATAATAATATTGGACTAAATTACGAATTTGGCTCTTGAAGTTTAAAAATTGTTTAATAAGTTTTATCCTACCTTAAAAATATCTAATAGTTCATTGAGCTTTTAATCGTGTGTCAGATAGATAGCTAAACTTGAAATTTGATGTCAGTGGAGATTGGTGAATTCTAAAAAATATCGAATAGGTCAAGAATCTATTGGACAAAAATTGTAAATATCACCTATTGAACATAAAATTTCAAGTTTAATAATCAACTAAACATTTTTAATATTTAGGGACCGACTGAACTTAAAATTGAAAATTCAAAAAGTTAATTAGAGAATTTTTAATATTTACGGACTAAATAGACACAAATTCAAAATTAAACTTATTAATTTTAACCTAATATTTCTAATGGTACTTTTTTTTTTTTTTCATAATAGCAAAGCTATTTGGAGTTGGGGAAGGTTGTGATAGCTAGGGTTAAGTTATTTTAATGGGTCATGTGATTTTATAAGTTAATGTGAGCAAGTTATAATTGTTTTGTCAATAAATGCAAAAGATTAAGGATATAAATGCATTTAAAATAATGAAAAATGTGTGCAAAATGTTCCAAACATTAAGAACTGAATTATGTAGGCATATACATTGATGGTCATGCATTGAAATATATGTAAATGCCTCTTACCATAGGGCAATATGATGTGATTTTCTCTAGTAGTCAATTGGAAACCTAGAACAAATAACTAGATATCATTAATGCCATTTATATTATCTAAAAAATGTTAATGTCATTTGTTGGTGTGAGAAACTCGCACTCGTTTATCGTTGTCGTGGGTCCTTCGTGGGTTCTCTGCCATCTCGTTTCTCTGGTCTTGTCTCGTCCTCTGAACTAACTTGTATGGTAGTACTCGAACCAATGTGGTGTCCGGGCGTCCACACTCTGATGCCTTAATTAATACAGGGAGTGTATAGTTTAGCTAAGCACAGAGAGTGAGGTCAGAGTTCTCCTTTGGACTTTAGTTATTTCTTCCCCTTGGGGGTTGTCGAATAGAGCTAATTATAATGTTCTTCCTCTGACCCTCGTTTGTGGTTACGTGTAACATCAGTGTTATCAAGAGGATTACGACCCTCGAGGTTAAAGAGTCCCAGATCGAACTCGACTCGGTTATCTTTCGATTAATATAATTTTTCTAGCTCGATTGGTCAGTGCAGAATCCGAAGTTTCAACTTTTCCCTTTTGAGATGCACATTTCCCCACGTTACCTCCAAATTTCTCTTGGATTTGCATCCACCCATGGGTTTCGAGCCATGCCTAGGGCAACTCTTGACACCATCCATATATTTTTAGGATTAAAAAAATTATATAATGTCAAATTATTGCAAAATAAATAAGAGTAGTTCATTAAAAAAACGTAACATTTAGAAGTAAAGGAATTAGAAAAATATGTCAAACACCTAAGTATAGCTTAACTGCTCAACAAATTATATCTTTGATCAAAAGATTAAGAGGTTTAAATCTCTATTTCATATTATTAAAATTAAAATTAAAAAATTTTCTTGATTCACATTTCAATTTTTTTTCTTTGAAAAAAGAATAAAAAGAAAAACAACACATCAAAAAATTAAGGTTCATAATGGAAATAAAAAAGGGCGGATGCTAGCCTTCAACCTCTACTACTACAATGATTAAATCACCTAACAATAACACTAAAATATTGCCATCAATTAAAGGAATATAAGAAAGTATATACTTTTGTAAAACAATTATTCTAACAAAATTCTATGTGTTATATATATATATATATATAACAGTGGAAATGAGAATGACAATCAATTTCTACCCATTCACTTTATAAGATTATTATTATTTAAGTGACTTGAGAAAATTTCATCTTATTTAAAAATTAGGTTAAAATGACATTTTGATTAGTTAAATGTATTCTCAGATTTTCTCTAGATAATGTACTTTTAAATGTCTAAATTTGGTCAACGTACTTATAATAAAAATTTAAAATGATCATTACTATTAGTTTTAGGGATGTTCAAGGATTTCCTTCCGTGCGTTGCCTCCTGTTTTATTTTTTATCCTCGCAAAATTACTCAGTGTAATTTTTGAGAATAAGAGCAGAGATTTTTATTAGGAATTCAAGAATTAGATTCTCTACGAGAAATTATACCCTATTTAATTTTTTTTTTATATGAAAATCAATAGAATGGAATGATTTTTTTTTTTCCTTTTGGGAAAAATCTTTAGCTGAATGATTAATTTTCAACACACAATTTTGATTTAAAGAGAGCATTATTGAACATCTTATAAAAAAACTAAATAGTGTTCTATGTATATCAACTTAAGATAATTATCTAAAAAGATAGTTAAATATGGTCAACTATGATTTTTAAAAATTTAAATTTAAATATTAATTAATGTATAATCTCAAATCACATATAGTCAAACATATAAAAAGTATAAGTCATTATCAAAAACTATATTAAATTTAAATATTATAAAATATCTCAAATAATTCAAATATATATTAAAATAATAATAATAAAAAAAAACCGGAGTGAAAAATAGAAAAAGAGGATAGAAAATACATTCTCCATCTCTATCACCATTTAATCCATGGAAAGAAATTTCTCTCTGCTTCCTCCGTTATTTACCACCTAAAACGGGGATTCGCCACCCTGGAAAATTCCCATGCGATCGTGTGGCAACGGAGAAAATGAACACAATTAGGTAACTTTTTTTAATTTTTTTTTAAAAACTCACATGCTCTCTATAAATTTTGAAGATACATATATTTACCTCAAGTCTTTTTTTACATAAAAATTAACTAATTTTGATAAAAATTAACTTTGATAAAAGATTAATTTTAAAATTTATGAAGAGTACAAAACTGAAGTGCATCAATTTATCTAAAATTTTGGTTCATTTTCCTATATTCGAAAACAACTATTTAGATTAATAATCACACAAAACAACTTAAGTATTACAAAATATCACAAAGTTCAATACTATAAAATTAAATAAGTTATATGACAATATTTTGTATGGCTAGGACATGTTTGGGAGTGATTCTTAAATTATTAAAACTACTTTTGTCATTTTCGAAATTAATGTAAAGTACGTTTTTGATTAAATATATTAAATTAATTTCGAGTGATTAAAGGCATGATAAAAGTAATTTTGACAATTTTAAAATTACTCTCAAACATCCTCAGATTTAAAAACATCGAGTAAAGTAGTATGGTTTAGCTTCAAAGGGGCTATTAATGAAGATCAATATATATAAATTTTTTTAAGGAAGTAAAGATCAAGATGGTTTAAAAGCTTTTTATTGGATGCATGAATATTCTCATTTTCTTTTATTCTAGTTATTAAATTTGCAGTAAAGATCAACTATATATAATCAATATTTTTCTTTTAAAAAAAATTAAACTTAGAATAAGTAAGAGAATTAAGGAGGATTCATATTCCACGACATACATAAAAGTACAAAATTCACATCCAGAAAGGCACTATGCAAGTACTTTTTGATATATAATAAGAAAAAATATGAACATATTAAACAAGCTCAATATATCGAGATTTGTGTCTATGATTCTATAAATGTAATTAGAATAAATATTACTAAGCATCAAATACTAAATTTAATGTATGGAAAGACATTTATCGCCTATGATGAGGAGTGCAACAAAAAAAATCGAAAAATAGAACCAAATCGAGATTTGTGTCTATGATCCAAGTTGTTTAATTGGATTTTTTAGTGTAAAAATATGGCATATTAGTTTGTATTTAGAGAAAAAGAAATTGATTGAAAAACTCAATCAAAATCGAACCAAATCAGTTATGTATGTATCAAGAATGTACTATTAATATTACTAAAATGTCATACTTTAACAATATATATCTTATTAAGTTAGATGACGATGAGCAGTGTTATTATGCTTACTTTTGATATTTTAATTATTTTAATGCATGTATTTTGTTGTTTATGTTAAACTCATTATTATTTTAAAAAAGAAAAGAAATAAAAAAAAATCTAATTTAATTTATAAAAAAGAAATAGACGACATTTTTATTTGAAAAAAAAAAAACAAGTGTCCAATTCAAAGGAAAAACTGAAATAAAATTGAAATTTTTAAAGAAGAAGAAGATGGAAAAGTCCAATTGGGCCAAAATTGAAAAATAAACTAACATGGAAGTAAACCAATCAAAAAGCAACCATTAGTCTTGTCTTGTATGGGGGGAGAGAAATTTTTTTCTTGCTCCCTAAATTTTGGTCATTTTATTCAGTCAAGTTTCAAAAGGTTATATTTTTAGTTATTAAATTATGGATTTGATTTCTATTTAGTCTCTAAATTTCAAAATATTATAATTTCACCAGGTTTGAAATTTATTTCAATTTCATTCTAAAATTTTAAGATTTACACTTTTAAAACTGATTTTTCACTAAACACGCACTCTCCGTCTTTATTGATAATGACTATTAGTTAATTTTAAAAAAAAAATGATTATTACTTATGTTTCACTATTTTTCATCACTATTCAAATTAAATTGGGCGAATTGCAAAAATTACTCCCAAAGTATGATGGTAATTGCAATTATACCCTTAAACTTTCAATCCTCAAAATTACACAACTATTAAAATTGGGTCAAATTGGACCTTCAAACTTTCACAAGTATATAAATTGTAACATTTGAAAAGCTTGAGAGTTCATTTTTATCATTTGTGAGTCTAATTTCTACAATTAAATTTAACGTTTCACTTCATAATTATTTTAAATTAATTAATAGATATTAACGGCAAAAGCTGAAACTAAAATTATTTAAAAAATTACGCCCAATTTTAACATTTGTAAAAATGTTGTGTAAGTTTGTATAACATTTGTAAAAAATTATTGAAAAATTATACTAACATTTGAATAAGCTTGAGGGTCCATTTTTATTATGTGTGGGTCTAATTTCTACCATTATTGAAGCTTGAAGGTCCAATTTTAACATTTGTAAAAGTTTAGGGGCCTAATATTTTAGGAGTTTGTTTTTTCAATTTGTTTGATTAAATTTATAGTTTCACTTTATAATTATTTTAAATTAATTAATACATATTAACGTCAAAGGCTGAAACTAAAAGTGAGTATTCAGTAATAAATTGATGCTATAAGTGTAAATCTTAAAACATAAGAATCAAATTAAAATAAATTCAACTTTCAAAGAAAAAAATTGTAACATTTTTAAATTTTGGAAACTAATTTGCAACGAAACACAAAACTTAAAGAATAAAAATGTAATATTTTTAAATCTATGAACCAAATGGAAATCAAATCTAAAATTTAGGTACTAAATAGCAGCATGCCAAGTTCAAGTTTTATATTTTTATTTTTATTTTTAAAAAAGAGTTTTACAATTTAAACAATATTTAATCCAAAAGCCAATGTAATTATGTGGAGGCAATAATGGAGGAAAAGACAAGTGGTTCAACTTCAAACTCAATTATTTGACAAGAATTAAAATTGTCACTGTCCCAGTGAACTCAAAATCATAAACTTCAATTTATTTTGGATAACTGATGTGATTTTAATTTTTCATCTACCCATCATGTTTTAGGATGTGTTTGACGTGCGAAATTGAGTTGAATTAGTATTAATTGTCTGTAAATAATAATTATTTGTGTTAATAATGATTATCTATATTTCAAGTTTAAAATTGAGTTAATTTGGTTTAAGAAGTCTGTGTTTAAAATACATAGTTGAATTATGTTGAGTTATGGATATCTAGTGTAATTTTTTTATAATCTAAAAATATGATTATTTTATAGTTTTTCTTAATTTTTTTTTTTTTTTTTTTTACATTCAATTACACAAATAATTTTTTAGAACTTCAAATATATTTTACAATTTCTTACATGTAATTATTGCACTTGACGTAGATAAAATATTATTTTTTTTATATAATAACAACTTTAAAATATATTTTCATGAAAATTGATTAAATAATAATTATCTTCATGTAAGAAAAAAAATATCATGGAAATATATTTTTAAAATTTATCAATGTAATGCTAACATTTTTAAATTTCATTGAAAGTATATAGACTATTATAGAATGGAACTCAAAGTATGAGAGGATAAAATATTTTAACTTAAATTATTTTTTTTAAAAAAAGTAAATACATTAATGGGTCTTTTTTTTTAGTTCAACAACTCTTATACATATTTTTAACTTCTATTTCTTTTTAGCATGAGGATATAGATCTTAAATAATCAAGTTTTTTTTTTCTTTTGAAAGAATCTTAAATAATCAAGTTAATTGACCTTCAATATTAAATATTTACCATATTGTTTTCATTGTTTTTTAATTTTAATCTTTTAAAGTAATTGAGTTTTATATTGAAAGTAATTGAGTTTTATCTTTTACTCATATAATTTTTGCCCAACTCTCGTTAGAGTGTGCACGCTTAAATTGTTAGTTTATTATTTAAATAATATCTTGCTATAACTTTATTAAGAAATTAAATCAATATATTTGTAAATTTGAAATATCTATTGGTATCGACATTGACATCAATAATTTCAACATTAACGTATACTATTTGACATATGGTCAAATATGAAATGAAATGAAACCGGTGTTGGGTTTTATGCCTTAAAACTCATTGTCTGTAATGTAAATAAACTATTTATTATTTTTTAATAAAATAATAGTTATTTTATTTTGTATTTAATTTTGCATAATTTAATCCAATAAAGCAAAAATTCCAAGTCATTATCTGAAATCTTAAATAATATGTAGTTGATATACATGTGGATCATTTTCAAGTAATAACCTAAAGGGTCTATAGTTTATGGATAAGGTTGGATATTTTATCTTAGTAACGCTATGAATACGACCCACTTTGTAATTGTTACAAACGATTTGATCCAAATGTTCATGTAGAGACATGTGATCAGTGGGAGTATCTTATAAAAAGAGTTTGTATAAGAATGAACTGCGAAATAATTAATCTCTCTCGTTAAATCTGTTGATTGAAGAGATGAATATTTCACAAGATGATCATATGTGACTCGATCTTAATCTTGAGTGAGTTATGAACTTCTGCCTATGAGGGTTTGTCTTTTGATTTGCATGGGTGAGAGTGGCCCGATCCGTCGACTTAATATGTGTGCCATTTTGAGGACATGACGAAATGGGGAGCTGAAAAATATAATTTCACAAGATGGAATTCACTTCTTCCATATAGGGTAAGTAGATGAGAAGTTCTTATAAACGCTGACTCCATAAATTGAACAATGTGGCCTCACCCTCTCACTGGCCCAAGAAGGACTTGACCATTATGATCATACCATAAACAAATTGTTCATTCGAGGATCAGTGGTACTTAAAGACATAGATGTAATTATAGTGGTAAAACGGACATTTGACCCAACTGTAATTATGAATATCTGCAATTATGAAGGATTGACTTACAAGTAATGATTATATTCATGGACGCAACTTGTCCTATAGTGCATAAGAGGGCAACTGTAGGTCTAAAGTGGTTTGCCCAATCGTTAATGAATGGAGGTTAATTAATTAAAAAGTTTAATTAATTAATCTCGGATCATTGGAGTTTATAATCTGTAGGTCATAAGGTCCTCTTTGCTAGCCCATAACGAACCAAACAAGAATCAAGATAACGGAAGAATAATTTAAAGTGTTCAAATTAATGAAGGGAAAATATATTTATTATATTAGATATAATTAATATAAGTTAATAATGTATGTAGATACATTAGTTTATAGTTAATTATGAATGTGATTCAAATTAAAACTATATATTATGGGAGAATAAAAATATTTGGTTATGATACAAATATTTCATAATTAAATATGGATTAGATTCACATTAAAACTATGTAATAAGGGAAGCTTGTTTGCACAAGGTTTGAAATGTGTTTCGTGGGGTTGAACTCGTGTTTAATTATTTTGATTTATGTGGATGTAGTTCGACCTGTAGTACTTGATCCTCTAATTCTCTCTCATTTAAATGTGTGTGCAATGTTCTTGAAGTTGGAGTCAGAACTTTAGGGCTTCATGTGTGATTTAGCTTCAAGAGTGTGATTTAGCTTCAAGAGTTAGGAAATCTTCTGATTGTTGGAAGAATTCTCTCTAGGCTTTCTAGAGTGCAAAATTTCTTACCCTTTAAATGAAGGAGAACTCTTCTATTTATAGAGTTATTAGATGGGTTTTATGGGCTTAGGCTTATTATTGATTGGTCCATGGACCTAGCCCTTGGGCCCAACTAATTGGATTTAGGCTTTAGTTGACCTTTTGATCAAATTAAACTTTTTTTTTTTTTGCTTAATTGGGCTTTAGCCCAAATATTAATACCAAATTGGACCAACTTATTATATTTGAGTTAACCGTCACCATGAAAACATGTGACATCATAGAGATTTACCAACTTATATCTCCAATTTCAATTTGGGACACACGTCAACTTTTAACTAGTTTCAAATTCAATCATTTTTAATTTCGCCATTAATTTGAGAAATGACATGGCAATTTGTGATTGGTCCAAAATTTCTCATTCAACAAATTTCAATGTATTTGGATAATGTTTCAAATAATTAGTCATTAATATGAATGGGACAATTCATATTGAAACTATATGTTATGAGAGAAATGTACATTTGAATATGATTATGAGAAGATAGAAAATAGCTCTCATTTTCTTATAATTTCCACAACTCTCACAATTCTCCCCCATTTTCATCACAAGTTCCCTTCCTTTCTAAGGCTCCCACAAGCCGGTTCTTGCCTAGAGTCATAGCAAGGAAGATCACGTAGAAAAGGACAACACCGACACGAAGAGGTTCTTGGAAAAAGTGTTTCTTCAAAGGTAATATCATACTTAAATCTCTAAATTATAACAATTATATTTTCTATAATTTTAGTTTCTTGATTTTTCTTTTAATCGAAATTGAAACAAAGTGATAAATCGCTTCCACTTATGATTCAATCCCTTCAGCTGATACATATCGATTTTGAAAGAAAAAAGAAGTCGATATATATAGAGATGATCAACAGAGTTAGTGGGTCGCAGTTGGTTGTCTGAGGTGATTGTCGGAGTTGGCCGCCAGAGGTGGTCTTCGTCAAAGTTAATCATATGATGTGGTCTTCGTCGGAGGTGGTTTTTGCTGAAGTTGTCGTTTGAGGTGGTCCTCGCCGGAGTTGATCATTAGAGGTGGTTTTTGTTAGAATTAGAGTTAGTTGATGTAAATGATTGACGGAGTTGGTTGCCTGAGGTGATTGTCAAAGTTGGCTGCCAGAGGTAGTTCATGCTGGAGTTGATCATTAAAGATGGTCTTCGCTAGAATTTTTGTCGATGTGGTTTTCGCCGGAGTTGTCATCATAAGTGGTTGCAGGAGTTGATTGATGGAGTTGGTTGTTTGAAGGTGATCGCCAGAGTATGTCGTTGGAGGGAGGCAATGATAGTCGTCGGCGGGTGGAGTTAATGGAAACATTTAAGGGAGTGAGAGTTGCATTTTGGGATGAGTTGGTAAAAATAACCAACTTCACCAACTTAAAATGTTGATGAAGTTGGTGGGCCAAACATCAAGTCAGTAATTTTTACCAACTCAATCCAATTCATGTTGGTCAGCCAGACACCCCCTTAAGGTTAAATTGTTGAGTTTGAAAATAACTCAAACCTCATAGACCAAAAGTGTAATTTTTCTAAAAAAAAAAACGACTGAGAGAGAGAGAGAGCAACACAAAAATTTGGGTTGGTCAGGTTAGGGGAGTTTCTTGGACCAACGCGGAAGTTTGGGTTGGTCAATTCTCTAAACCGTTCAATCCTATTCTTGAGAATAATCCAACTCAACTCATATATTTCAAGGTTGGGTCACAATGTGCCTTTTTTGTTTTTAACAAAAGTGAGTTACCATTTAAGTCCTGAGGTAAAAAAGATTAGTGAGTGAGTGATTAGTAGAATTAGGGCAAAAGACCAAAAATATAATTTTTTTATATAAAAAAGAGAGAGAGAGAGAAAGTTTCTTGGACCAACGCAAAAGTTCGAGTTGGTTAATTCTCCAAACCGTTCAATCATATTCATGAGAATAATCCAACTCAGCCCATATATTTCATGGTTGAGTCACGGGGTGCCTTTTTTTATTTTTAACGAAAGTGAGTGACTAATTAAATCCTAAGGTAAAAAGGATCAGTGAGTGAGTGATTAGTAGAATTACAGCAAAAGCAACACACAGTTGTCCATGTACCAGTAGAAGATGTGGCTGGATTAAAGGCAATGTGTCAGGCATATTTTTCACAGGTTGTCTCTAATTCTTTTTCAGATTGGACTCAGGAACGCGACGTTTAACTAACTTAGAAAAGAGGAAAGAGTCAGGAGCTTGCAAGAAACAAACCCCCTAGAAGTATGGGCCGACCCTTGTTTCCGAGGTTGACTCCGAGAGAAGGGCATTTGGATCGATTGGCCCAGTTGCCTCTTTAGATGGATTTTCTTGGCGTTTCAAGCTTGAATAGACTATTTTAGGTGTAGACTATTTTAGTCTGGGTCAGAAAAAGTAAACATTAAAATAAAAAAATAAAGATAAATATTGTAACAAATAGGGTGTGTTGGAGTCCAAATAGTTCCTTAGTGTTATTTCCTTTTTTGAGTCATTTTCATAGGATGAAAATTACCTCATGACTTTCTATATTTATTTTTATTTTATATTTATAGACATGAGGAATAAATTCAGATTATTTAAAAATATGAAACACAAATATTAGCTTTGCAAGAAAATCAATAATGGGAAAAAATGAGAAAAAATCTAAAAGAAAAAAAACCCCAAAAAGCAAAAGAAAAACGAGGAAAATAGACGAAAAGACGAAAGACGAAAAATGTGGAAATAAAGAATTATGTGAATACAAATATTAATAATAATTTATATGTCTTTTCTTAAAAGAAAGATTTATATCCCATTTATGTTTCTGATTTCTGAGAATATTTGTCCATATCAATATTTTATCAATATATTTATTAATATTTTTATAAACTTATTTTTTCTTAGAATTACGTGAATCTTATTTATATATATATATATATACTTTAGAGACCTTATACTTCTTGAACTACCCTCACTTGCAGGCTTGAATTATGATATTGGTGAGGAAACAACAATGCAGGGGCTTGAACTCCGGACATCTTACAACAACTTACTCTGATACCATCTTAAATCACCAATTGACCCAAAAGCTTAATTTTGTAGAGTCAAAAAACTCAAGTTTATAGGTAAAGGTAAATTTAATATAATATCTAACCGAGAATGTTAAAGAAAAAAAAATGTTTTGGTTGAATTATTGGTTTCGTTAGTAGTTGCAATCAGTCAAAATATGTTTTTGAGTTGGCATTTGGCAAGCATGATTTTGGACCAAATTCAATTTAGCATTAGTAATATTCCCTTACCAAATATGATGGAAATTGGTTGGCCATAATTAGGATTCCATGTTTGAATTCTTTCTTCCAATTTTGTTTTTTTCTAATTTGTTAGGTGGCATTTGATGACGACATATTTATTTTTAATTTTATATCTTTAAAATTTCTGATCTCGAGATTGATATAGTACAAATTTATGCTAGTTGAGTTTTACTCATGATCACTCCAAATTGTGCTTATCCACTAGTAATTTTTTAAAATCTAAATATATCATATATGTTCTTAGTGCCCAATGTTTGAGTTTTTTTTTTTTTCAATTTAATTACAATGGTTTAAAAAGTTTCAATTTCATCCCTTACTATTTAACATTTCTCAATTGCAATACTTTTATAGAAAATTATTATAAACAGAAAAAATATCAAAATATTCACAAATATAAGAAAATTTCATTGTCTATCAACGATAGACTGCGATAGAATTCTATTTTTGTAAATATTTACAAATATAGGAAAATTTTATTATCTATCGCTGATAGATAAATTAATTACAAATTGTCTATCAAAATATTTACAAATATAGGAAAATTTCATTATCTATCGCTGATAGATAGTGAAACTTTTCTATATTTGTAAATGGTTTGACTCATTTTTCTATATTTGAAAATAGTCCTATTTTTTTTTATATTAATATTATTGTTTGTTGATTAACGAATTATAAAACATGATACATAGTGAAATGACAAAATTTTAAATGTATCTATAGGGGTCACCAAACTAGTTGATCGGATACTTACTTGAAATTTCTATATTTAATCGCGTACTTTTAATAAGTCTCATTATTAGTCCTCGTGGTCACAAGTATAAAGTTGATTTTTTTTTATCTAATTTCAAAAAATAATATTAACAATTTCCATTATATTTAAGAAAGTATATTGTGTAAGTATGTTTCCGAAAATTAAAAAAAAAAAAAAAAGTTAGTAGAGTGTTTTTTTTTAAACAAAAAGAATTAACCATAAACTAAAGATATGTAAAGTGAGTAATTTTAAAATTTATTAAAAACAAGAGACTAAATTTGAACATTTATGAGTGTAAGACTAAAATAGAACCATTCTTAAAATATCGAGATATTAAAATGATATTATAACTTACTTTTCAATAAAAAAAAAAAGTACTTAATACATCTTAGGCTGCATCTATCTTTGTGGAGCCTATCCAATATGTCAATCTCAATTTTTGATGTAGTAAACTTTTTTTTTCATTTTTTAAAAATATTTTTAATTTAGTTTTTTTTAAGGGTTTTTTCACAAATAGAAAAAAAAAAACAAAAATAATTACACATATAGAAAAAAAAGTGGGAAATACAAAAGCATGGAATGCACTTTTTTCTATATGTGTAATTACTTTTGTTTTTTTCTATACACAATAATTTCCCTTTTTTAAGTATTTAAAAGGATACAATAAGATGAATACGTTCTAAATTACATTCAAGTATTACTTGTTAAAATACTTTTTAAAATATAAAAATAAGATAATTAGAAAGGTATAGACACAATTGTGCACCAAGGTTTAAAATATCGATGTCGATGGAAATATCGAGGTCTTAATTTTACGGAAATTTCGATGGAAATATCGATAAAATATCAATTTCGATGGATATTTTTGGAAAAATTTTAAAAACAAAAAATTTAAAAATTATGTAAACATGTTTATTATTTATATTATATTAATATTAGTGGCAATTTGATGTTTATTTTTTTGTGTTTCGTGGATTTTTATACGATATAATGTTCGTGGATTTTATAATTTGATGTTTATTTTTTTGTGTTTCGTGGATTTTTATACGATATAATGAAAATATCGATTCACTCTTCATATCGATATTGAACTCATGGAAATGTAGAAATATCAATGAAAACATCGACATATCGATGAAAATTTAATACTATGTTTCACACACAATTTACTGATATTTATCCACTCGGTCAAGTAATTACCAACAAATTATCTATATGGTGTTTCAAAATCATAAATTATGTAAACCCTAAGTATCATTCAATAACATTTTTGTCTATGGTTTCAAGCTTTCTCTATTTCTGGTCTTTCATTTTTAGAAACATTAGCAAATTAATTACATATAAATTTTAGATACAACAAAATCTCTTTGTTCACATGTTTACGTTTTGTTTTTATATAAAAATATAAATAAACGGTTAAATCCTATTTTAGTTCATAAACTTTAAATGTTGTTCTATTTTAATCTCTAAACTTTCAAAAATGTTTGTTTTAGTTTCTAAACTTTTAAAAAGTGTTTTCGTTGGTCCTTATCATTAAGATTATGTTAACTCTTTAATAGAATAGTGAGATGACTTGTATTTTTAGATGACTATACTGCCAAATAAATCAATCAACCCAAAAAATTTAGGAACTTATATTTTTATTTGACATAAATTAAAAATTCCTCGAAGTTGTAATTTAAAATAAATAAACATCATTTCATCATTTTAGGCTTATGCATGATGTTTTTTTAATAATAAAAAAAAGATTAATGTTTATTTATAAATATATAAAATTTTGATTCTTTTATTTAAGATTTTAGAGAACACGAAATGTATATTGATAAAAAGAGAAAATATGAAACTAGATACTAAAAATGAGAACTAAAACAAGGAACGAAAGCATTACCAAACATTCGTCACTTTAATTCCACGGTTCATGTTCTGGCGAGAGAAGGTTGTTTTGGCTCGAGTGTTCTGTTTCTCGGTGCTGGCCTGCCTTGGATGGGTCCTCTGTATGCTGACGATTTCTCTTATTTAGTTGATCATAATTCTTTGTAATTTTGTTGTTTCGTCTGCTAAAAAAAAACTTACCAAACATATCTTGAATAAAGCTTATTATTTTTGAAACTGCCACGATAGATTCAAGGATAAAGATAATCTCTTTTTTATTTTTGAGAAAATTGTACAAACTATTTTTGAATTACGAAGCTTGTTACATTACAATCATGAACTTTTAATTTGATCGATTAGTCTTCTATGGTTTGTTGCAATCAACTCTTATGTTAGTATTTATATCGATCTTCTTGTAAAATCAAAATGAATTTGAATTAGGATTCGAAATCTGAATTACGTCATCCTTACTTTTGTTGAATACTTCTAAGAGTGAAAGTTGTCCCCACAAACCAACACGGGTCCTTTCAGCATGATTTGTCCTTACTAATTGCTCCAGGATAAGGACGCTTAACTTTGAAGTTCTTATGATTGAGCAACCGAAAATGAAGGACTCCTCTCATTCATTCGAATGTGATCTTGGTTCATTCATGTTCCCCTCCTAAACTCGGGCGTTACATCAAATATGTAATTAGAATAATCTACAAAGTTCCAGATTTGATTGATCAAATTAAAAGTTCAGGAATATAATAGTAACAAACACCGTTCAATTTTTTTTTTATTTATTTATTAAAGTAGACTATTGGAACCATTAAATATAGAAAACAACTTTAGTAGTGAAAAAGAAATGGCCATCATAGGGAGGGGGTCCCCTAATTCAGGGGGAGGTGAAATAATTACAGATGATATTATAGGGCAATATCAGCTGTGCTACACAAATTTTGTAGCAGCCATGGTTGTAAATGCTCCTTCAACCTCTCTTTAACTCTGTCAGCCTTATAGCCCCATTCAATTCAACATACCATTTTCTCTCCCTTCATAACCACATCCTTCTCTCTCTTGCTATTCTAATCTATTGCCCACGTGGGTCGAGTTTTCGAAAAACCGAACCCTAAAACATATAATGTCTTGACTAGTTAAACTAGAATAACAATTATTATTTTTCGAACATGAAAAGTCAAGATTTGAACATCTGACTAATTTGTAGAAAACTCTTAATAACAATATTATCGTCATATCTTTGAATTTTTCTTTTTTTTTTTTTTTTTTAGTAAATGTGGGTGAAAGAATTAGACCTTTGACTTCATGTAGGGTAGTATATGTGCCTTGTTTATTTTAGAATTTGTTTAATTTTAGTCACTATATATTTTTAATAAATCTTTAATTTAGCCCTTCAAATTTTTTTTGAATCAAAATTTGTTTAAATAATAATAATAATGTTCATGTAAGAGAAACACAATGTGAATACGTTTTAAAATCGTAATGGAAAAAACTCATAGATAATAAAAAGCTTTATTGGAAAAATCAACAATAAACTAACTTTAGAGACTAAATGTAAAATTTATTAAAAGTATAGGGACTAACAATAAATAAGTGATAAAGTACATGGATTAAAATGATATTAACAAAAAAAAAAGTTCATTTTTTTTATCTCTCTCTACCCTCTCCCCAATCATTAGATATGTGATAAAAATATAGTTTCCAAAATGTTACATTTTTGCTCGTGAATTTTTTAGTTTAATTTTTTTTCTCTTGGTCTATAGATGTCAAAATGTTACATTTTTTTCTCTAAGAGTGTTGAGTTTAATTATCATTTGGTCCATAGATTTCAGTATTTTTCAGTTTTGTCTCTAATTTTTATTGATGTCCACTTTGGTATTTGATGTTAACTTTAAATTTATTACTTTAAAATAATTATGATTTGACTTTTTAAAATTAATTTAAATAGTGATGGAAAACTAGTGAAAGCTAATTTAATTATAATTAATTAATTCTTTTAAGTTAATTAATTGGACATTAACAACATATACAAAAGTGAAAAAGTGAGCATTTATTTTTTAAAAAAAAGTTAATGTTAAAAGGGTAAATCTTGTAGCTCTGGAGACCAAATTGAAACAAAACTCAAAATTCAAAGTGTAAAAATATAACATTTTGAAATCTAGTGACCAAATAAAAATTAAACACAAAACTCAAAAATTAAAAAAATGTAACATTTTAAAACCAGAAACTAGACTCAAAACTTAGAGACAAAAAAATTATTTTTCTATAATTTTTAATTTCTCTCTCAGAACATGATGTTTTTCATGGAAAAACAAAATATTTTTTTTTTGTCTAAGTTTTGGGTCTAATTTCTATTTAATCCCTAAGTTTCAAAATGTACTTTTAGTACTTAAATTTTGAGTTTGGTTTCAATTTAGTCGCTAGGTTTCAAAATGTTACAATTTTATTCTTGAGATTTGAGTTTTGATTCAATTTGGGTTCTTAGGTTTCAAGATCAGTAGGTTTCAAGATTTACATTTTTAACATCGTATTTTCATTAAATTTTCATTTTTAGTTTTTGGCGGTAATGTCTATTAAATAATTTAAGATAAATATGAAATGAAATTTAAAATTTAATTTTAATAATGATGAAAAATAGTCAAACTTAATTAGTTATAATTATTTTAAATTAACTAATATATATTACCATTAAAGATATAAAATGAGTATTTAATTTAGTGAAAAACGAGGTTAAAAGTGTAAATAATCTTGAAACCTAGAGACCAAATTGAAACAAAACTCAAATTTCAAGGGCAAAATTGTAAAATTTTGAAACTTATGACTAAATTGAAACCAAGCTCAAAACTTTAAAACTAACCATTTCGTTTTTATATTTTTTTTTTTTTTTTAAATTAAGCTTATAAACACATCTTTCCCTTCTAAATCTTTTGCTTTGATATCTACTTTTACTCATGTTTTCACAAATCAAGTCAAAATTTGAAAACTAAAAAAATAGTAGTACTTAATAAGGGGAGTTTTTAAAAGTTGGAAAATGAGGCAAACTATTTACACAAAATAGCAAAATTTTTAGATAACTGTGAGAGACACTGATAGAAGTCTATCAGGTCTATTAGTGATAGAAATTATAGAAGTATACCACTGATAGATTCTGATAGAAGTCTATCAATGTCTATCATTGTTTGTTTTGCTATTTTCTGTAAATAGTTTGATATTTTTTCTATTTGTGAAAATTTTCCTTTTAATAACATATTTTTTTTTTTTAAATTTGACTAAGAATGCAACTCTTCTACTTAAGATTGATACAAACCATGGTAAAAAAATGGAAGAAAATAGGCATAATTTTCAAAAACCAAAATTAAAAAACGAAATAGTTTTAACCAGACCTAAATGTGTAATATTTTGGAACCTAGTAACCAAATAGAAACTAGACTCAAAACTTAGAGACCATAAAGATATTTTCTCCTTTTTTTTTTCGGTTAGGGGCAACGTTGTAATTTCAACAATTCTCAAATAATTTCTTGTACATGATCTCCTTCTCCCCTTTTCACATGTCTCACTTTATGCTTACTAAAGTTTTATACTTTGAATGTTTGTATACATATTTTCTTGAAATCATAATAAAGAGGTGTACGTATTTATTAACATGTTACAATTTAAAAATCAAATCTAATTGTACGACAATTCAAGTGAGAGATATTTCTAAATGTGTGATGGTGGGGAATAAGACATTATAGAGGAGATGGAAGATAAAAAGAAAATGTTTTTTTTTTTTTTTTTTTTTTTAATTTGAGGAGAGATTCTTAGATTCTTGAAAAAATTATTTATGACGTCATCAAAACTTTTGTCTAAATATTTAGATGTATAGTTAAATTATAATTTTTTATTATTTTTATTACATTGTTTAACAATAAAAAATTGTTCTTTTTAGTCTCTCCTAAAATAATATATTATTGTCTTTTTGAACGCTATGTAAATCTAGTGTTGGAAGTTTATAATAGTGTTTCATTTTTAATATTTTAATACCTTTTATGATTCAATTTTGTATTTTGGATATATAATTATATGATTTTTTTTAGTACTAAACAAATACGATGTTAAAGGTTGAAACTTTTGAGCTTATTTAACCATATACATTTTTTTTCATTCATTTTGATAAATGAATGATTTAAGATTTAATGAAGGGAAATTTTTAAAAATAGAAAAATAAGAAAAACTATTTACTCAAAATAACAAAAATTTTCGATAGTTGTGATAGACGCTGATAGAAGTCTATCAGGGTCTATCAGTGATAGAATTGATTGAAGTCTATCATCGATAGATGCTGATAGAAGTCTATCAATGTCTATCATTTTTTTTTTTTTTTTTGCTATTTTTTTGTAAATAGTTTGACATCTTTTTCTATTTGTGAAAATTTTTCTTTAATATTAATTGTAGGAAAACTAATCTAACCTTTTATTATTATAGCGAATAATGACAATAATCATTTCAAACTATTTTTAGAACTCAACCGTTAAAACGACCATCTTTTGAAAACAAAGAGACGACCAAATATAGATATCCTTGAAAATTGAGAAAGTTAATAAAATTTGTATTTTTTTTAATTAAAGTTTAGATAAATAAATGACGTCATTTGATTATGAACATCATTTTATTACATCATTAATCCTCATCTTCAATCCAATCATTCTATTTTCATCGCGACTCCAGATTGGATCGTTACGAATACCTACGAATGTGTCATTTAGTGAGACAATTAATGTGCTATCAAAACGTCTATACATCTATACAATAAATTAAAATCCGACAAAAATTTTGTTAGATCATTCTTCGTTTTAATACGACAGAAATTTTATTTTATTACTTGGTCAACTCATTTTTTAATGTTTAATTGTTCATACCAATTTGAGCACAGTTTGACTAGTTTAAACATGTACTCTTGATCAATAAGTCAAATGTTCGAATCTTCAAATCCTACATGATATTTGTACTTAAAAAATTGCTTTGCAATTGAGGATGACAATGCCTTTTCAATAGAGATTGTGACCCATATGTACCTTATTATTTTTCATGATAATTGAGCACAGTTTGACTAGTTTAAACATTACTCTTGATCAATAAGTCAAATGTTCGAATCTTCAAATCCTACATGATATTTGTACTTAAAAAATTGCTTTGCAATTGAGGATGACAATGCCTTTTCAATAGAGATTGTGACCCATATGTACCTTATTATTTTTCATGATAATTAGTAGGCAAATATCATAGTCAAAGATTTACCATATTTATAGGATTCTATATGTTTATACAATGAAGAGAAAAAAAAATGACCAAAAATGAAGGGGGCGTTGACTTTTATAAATCCTATAAAGAGAAGTCCATTTTTTCTAAAAAATAGTTGTGCTTTAAGCAACTACAAAATGATAAATATTATTCCAAACACTTTCACATGTTGTAAAGACCATATATCACTACACAAAACTTGCTTTCTTTTTTTTTAATATTATTATTATAAAAAAAAAAACTTAAGAGCTTAAGAGCTTCTTTAGTAGAGAATTTGAAAACATAAATTTAAAAAAAAATGGATAAATGAAAATAGAGTTGTATTCCATGTTAGCAGAATTCATAAATTATATTCTAATTTAAACCATTGCAAACTAGTTGTAGTTACCCACTAAACACCAACTGACAATAAACTATTATTAATTTATTTATGAATATAGTTTTATATTAAAAAAATTGTATAATTATTATTTTGTAATATTTATATAATTTATGGGATAAAGTAAAAATTTTGTTCCTATGGTTTGGAAGAGGTTAAAATTTAGGTCTTGGAGTTTATAATTAGAATTTAACTCCTATGGTTTGATAAAAGCTTCATAAGTAATCCATATGCAAAGATTATTTAAGAGGATTTAACAAACCATTTAGCCAATATATAAAGTTGTATCAAACCATAGCAACTAAATTCTAAATTTTAAAACTATATAAACTAACTTGTAACTTTATCCACACTATAGAGACCAAATTTGAAATTTAACCTAAATTATAATAATTACATAATACATATTTTAATTTAAAAAATTGAATTGAGTTTATAACATAACATACTATATTTCTAAATGTTATTGTCTTTATTTAATATAATTCTACATTTTAAATTTTAAATTTCAAATTTCAAATTATGGATACAATGAAAACATAAAAATGTTGTTTTTAGAATTTACATTGTTTGAATCATAGAATCTAGAAACTATTTTCAGAAACAGAATTCGAGTTGTCTGCCAAATGCATATTCGCTGAACTTAGTGAATTTGAAAACATAAAACAAAATCTGGATGACAAACCAGATAGGCTCTAAACTTTCCCTCATTACTATATTAATCCTTGATTAGCCCCATTGGTTTAAAAATAATATAAAAGTTAGAAACAATTAACCTAAAAAAAAAATCCAAACTTTTCTTAATATTTTAATTTTATAGCCAATAACAGTCATAAAACTAAAAATTTTGTACAAATTTATTTTTCTTGGATACCAAAGTTGTCAAAAATTTCTTATGCAGGTCAAAATTTATAAGCCCATTTCCCCAAAATTTCTTTTTCTTCAAAATTCCTTATACCAAAGTATTTATGCTTAAAATGAAATTTAAAAGAATATGCATTTCCACTAGCATTTTCATGTGAAAACCTACCTTAATTATATACAAAAAAAAAAAATTGGTTCAATAAGCTTGTTAAGTACAATAATTTAAATTGATAATGATTAAGTATATTTGAGAATAAATAATAGTTTTTTATTAAATTTTTTCATAAACACTTATAACATTCAATACCAATAATAAATATAAGGTTTAAATACTACTTTGGTCTCCGTATTTTTTTAGTTTGGTTCATTTTGGTCCCTATACTTTCAAAATGTTTATTTTGATCCTTGTACTTTCATAATATTCATTTTGGTCATTGTACTTTTAAAAAAATGACCATTTTGGTCCCTTTACTCTCATTTTTACTTCATTTTTAAGGCATCAAAATGGTCACTTTTTGAAAGTTCAAAGACCTACGCGAACATTTTGAAAGTACAGAGACCAAAATGAACCAAAGTTGAAAGTATAGGGACTAAAATGAACATTTTAAAAGTAGAGGGACCAAAATGAACCAAATCCAAAAGTATAGGGACCAAAGTAGTATTTAAACCTAAATATAAAAAGTATTATTAAAAAAATGAAAGTACTTCACTTGTACTATTTTAATAAATTCGAATTTCGAAGTCAAGAAATGTTTGATGATAATTTATATTTAGATTATGCAAAAGAATTGCATTTTATACGTAAATTACCTAACTCGTAATCAAGATCTACATTTTTAATTTTTGATATTTTTTAAAAAAATTTGCAAAACTCATACAAAATATATAATAGGTAAACTTTTTAACCTAGGATTACAAAAAATCTAACTCATTCAAATAGGTCAGAGAACCCTAACTCAACTAGTGAGTAAAAAATTCCACATAAAGTATTATTTGAGAATGAATATCTGACTGCCTCTTTCCCTTAAACAAAGATAATAATATTAACATCATTTTCTTTCCAAAAAAAGATAGAGAAAAATACCCAAAAAGGGAAAATAAAAGATTTGAGATTTAAAAAAAAAAAGTCAAAGCAATAAAGGGCAAAGCATCCAAGGGCATAGATTCCATAGCAGAGATTAATGACATGTCAAACAGAGAGAAATAAGTCAAAGCATCCAAGGGCATAGATTAGGACACGTCAGCAAGATTAAAGGTATAGTCAGAATGATGATGTATGATGCTTTAAAATGCTATGGAATCTGAAAGACAGATTGCATATTGCAGAGAAAGAAAGAGAGAATTGGTTAAAAAGAATTTAGAAAAAAATAAATAAGTTAAAAAAGAATTTTCTTTTTGCTGATTCTTAGGAATTGTTTGGAATTTGGATAATTCTTTTTTATTTTTTTATTTTTAATTTTTTTTCTTCTCTTAATATATTAGTATTCACAAATTAGAAAGATTGGCTTTAAACCCAACTTTTTTTAACCCTTATTTACCTATATATTTATATATTTTACTTTTGTTTTAAGAATTAAGAATAGTAAATATGGAGATATGTGAAAAAATCTTTAAGTTGATGTGGTAAGAAAGAAAGCTTTAATCATTCTTTTATTTTTAATTGCAAAATTTTTACTTCCCACTTTATGTAATCAGGCTAAAAATAATAAAGTCATTTTTTTTTTATCACTTTTAATATTTTAATCTATGTACTTTTCATTTGTTATATTTAATCTTAATAAATTATGAAAAAAAGTATAATAGAATCTGAGCATAGTTAAGTGAACGGATCGATGTCATATTCTACCACAATTGTCGAACGAAAAAATAGACAATTGATTGAGATATATAAAAAGTTAATAACGTTGCATTGCATGACAATATGTTGTGTTTTTAATTAACTATTTGTTATATATTTTTTTTGTTTATAATTGAGATAAAAAAAAAGTTGAATCAAATCATAAACTTAATTAAGGATGTTAATCTTTCTCTATATGTTTAATTAAGGAATAACACAAATAATTTACTGATCCTTTGAAGAGAAATTCTTATTTCTTACTAACTACGTAAGATTTTAATCTGATTAACTCGTTGAACAGAAAAAATACTTTAATAAGACATGATAGTTATAACTCAGCCAAATTTTATAATATTTGAGTGTAGTTGGTCCAAGTTGCTTGTTGCATTTGTTCTAAGATTACAGGATAATAATATTATTTAAGGATTATATATAATGTTTAATTTTCTATTCATTAAACTAAAAATAATATAAATTGAGCACAATAGAATAAAAAATAATATTTCATGAGTACAGATAGTATTTTAAAATTAGTTAGATTCTCATTCTCGAGTTTACGATCATATGACATATGACTATTTTTTCGACTACGGTCGACTCTCGATCAAATTTTAAGTATCTCGTTAAGCCTAAACCTTTTGGTACAAATTCTATGGTATTAATAAAGTTTCTCTTCCATTAAGTAGTAAATTTGCAACCAAACCCTTTTGGTACAAATTCTATGGTATAATAATGAGTGTGAGAAAGAGACTTGTGAGTAATTGTTATTTGAAATTTTTTTGATGTGATGGAAGCTAATGTTGGTTGAGACTAATATTTTGGAACCATAGGCAAACAATGGAAAATCAAAATGATTGCACCTTTAAATTAAGGTAAATGTAAATTATATGGAATTCATTTCATATACCATAAATTTTAATTTAAACAATATCTTATAAAGACAATATTAGGACTAGAATAGGGAATACTACTAAAATTTCATAGTAGATTTAATAATTGAGTAGGAAAAATAAATATTTGTATGTTGCAATAATTTTTACTATAAACTTTTCAGCTTCATGAAATTGAACTGTAAATTTAAATATGTGTGTGTAATTTATATCCTATTTTCAACTTTCACTAACTTATCTTAAATTAAAGAAAGAACAGTAAACAAAAACAAAAAAAAATCTTAAAATTTGCTAAGTTTGCAAAAATCATATGGTTTATCTCCATTAAATTTACATTGAGCATCTTTTTGTTGATGATTTTTTAAAATAGAAGTCTATAAAAAAATGTTAATTTATTACACTAAAATAATTATCTGCATATATATAAAAATTACTATAAACAAAAGAATAGTAAATTATTTGTAAATATAGAAATATTTCACTATTTATCCGCGATAATTTTTTTTTAATATTTATTAATAGTCTCATTTTTCTATATTTAAAAATAGCCTATATATATATATATATAAAATTTAAACCTTCAACATTAAGACAATAAATCTATATATATAATTGTAACAAGCTTGAGCTATTTTTAAGTTAGCCGTATATACCCGTTTAAATGAATTTAAAATTCATAAAATTTATAATGTTAAGACAATTAAGTTGGCAGTATATATCAATTTAAATGAATTTAAAATTAATAAAATTTATATTTTGCTAACTTTTTATTTCATGTTCTTAAATTAAACAAATTATATGTTAATAAAAAGGCAATGCCATTTTGACAAAAACATATTTTTTGTTGGGTTTGGAACACATTTAATGGGATTCATTAAGAATGAACAACAATAATTAATAATTAAATGAGTTTTAAGTCAAGTTGGGCAAATCCCAACTACCAAAAGTTCATTTTGATTCTTCATTTTAGTACTTTTGAATGCAAATTTGGATAGAGTGGACTATGCCTTGATTCACCAAAATTAGTTTGAAATTTCATATAGTTTATTATAATAAGATTTAAATTCAAATTCATAATTATAGTAAAAAAAAAATCAGACATATTAGATTGTATTTTTTTTTAAAATAAATTATAGAAAGGGAAAGTTTTACATATAAAAAAATGTCAAACTATTTACAGAAAATAGCAAAAAAAAAAAAAAAAAAAAACTTGATAGACATTGATAGACTTCTATCAACATCTATCAATGATAGACTTCTATCATTTCTAATAGATTCTGATAGACTTCTATCAACATCTATCACAACTATCTAAAAATTTTGCTATTTTGTATAAATAATTCTCTTATTTTTTTTTCCAAACTTTCTATTATAGAAAATTATAAACCATGACATATCAAATGAATATATTTTCATATTTCACTAAAAAAAATATTTTCAGATATTTATAAGATAATTTGTTTTAGAAAATTTAACTGGAAGGTGAGAAATTGACTTCATAATGAAATTAATCAACTTGAAAATTTTAATAATATATGGATATGATTATTTTCTAAGCCATACACATAAATTGCTAATGAGTAATTTTGTAATATCTATGAGTATTCAAACTTCTCCATTTGATGACTTTTTTCTCTCTTCATTTTATATATTAATTTATTGAATTTTTTTATAAAAAACAAATTTTCAATTTTAATTAAAATTTGAAAAAAAACTATAATTCTCTTTCATTACCCATTTTTTGTTTTATTTTCTTTTGGATTTATTTTTTAAAAAATAAAATATATATGGAATCATGGAAATGAAAGTATATATAAAAAGAAGTTAGCTTTTTTTTTTTTTTTTTTTTTTTTTTTTTTTTAAGTTTTCTTTTGGTATTTTGTTTTAAAAAAATAAAATATATATGGAATCATGGAAATTAAAGTATATAAAAAGAAGCTAATGAGAGAAATAGTCAAAAACAACTTTAGAGAGGGAGAAAAAAAGGTTAAAGAATTAGATATATATTGAATAGTTATATTATTTAGAGAAAAAGAAAGAAATGTTAGAGAGAAAATTAAAAGCTATAAACCTATTAGATAAAATATTAGTTTAAAAAAGAAAAATAAATGTTAAAGAGAGAAAAAAAAAAGTTGACCTAGAGATAGTATTTTTTGTTAGAGTCAAGGAAGAGAAGTTGAAGGGAAGAATATAAATTCTAGAGAAAAAAAACTAAATATTATAGAAAGAGTATTGTTCGATAGTAAGAAAAATACGTTAAAGTGAAATTTTTTAAAGAGAGAACGAATGTTTATTGCGAAACGATGTTCATTCACGTATTATTTCTTTTAGGTGTCACGTACTTTTTATCTTTTGTTTCGTTTGTTAAAGCGTATCAGAAGAGGTACCGTACTTATACCATCAGTAATATGTTAGAATCAAAATCTAAACCAGAACTGCAGAACAATAATTCAAAATCCAAACACGCCTAACTAAAAAATTTCAGGTGAATAAGCCACAAAAGGAATATAAACCTAAAAAATATAGCTTCTTTAACCGTTCATGCATCATTTCATAATTATTATTTTATTAAAAAAAGTCTCATAACTTCTCTCATTTTCTGTCAACGTCGTTCATCCTTATATCCATACATTTAATTCATCGATTCCGAATAAATCACAACATTAAATCTAAATTTATTAATTAATAATTATGGACAATATTAAGTAAGAGCTTTAGCAATTATGGGGAAAAAGAAAATGAGGGTTGAAAAATGAAAAGAATAGGATAGAAGTAGAATTGAGTTTGAAGATTTGGTTGCAATCATGGTTGAGTCTCATCTTAATTAAATATAATTTAAAGATAATGATGATGAACAAAGAAGAGAACATGAAGATAAAAAGTGGGACCCAACTTTGGAATTAGGGTTTGGTTTTAAATTAAATTAAAATTTGTTTTTTTGAGTATCATTTTATCTTAGAAAGAAGAAAAAGAAAAAGGAGGAAAAAAAAGAAGAAGAAGAAAGCATTGGGGCCTATCTTCTTCACTGGAATCTCTTTCATATGATAAAAGTTTATATTTTGCATACAGAGAGAGAGAGAGAGAGAGAGTGGCATATAATACACACGTATGACAAAATTTATACTGTTTGACAATTACTCTTTTAACTTTGAAGTAGATCTGTCATCTACTAATACTACACCATTTTTGTTTACTCTCTCTCTTTTTTTTTTTTTTTGCAAAATCTAGAGAGAGGAATTGAGAGATAGAGATAGAAGTTGTCACTTGCTGCCTCTACTAAGCAAAACCCACTTTGTTAAAACACTTGAAATTGAAAACCCTACTGATTTTTCAGTCCTTTGTGTTTGTTTTCTTGGGAAAAACAGGGATTTTCTAGAAACCCAGTAAGGATTTAAGGCTTTAGCTTCTTGGGTTTTGTTCTTGAGAGTGTTTTTCTTGGTGGGGTTTGATTGAAAGAAGCAGAGGAAGTGAAGGAAGAAGAAGAAGAAGAAGAAGAAGAGGGAATATGGATGCTTATGAAGCAACTACTTTGGTTTATGCGAAGATCAAGAACTTAGAGCCTGAAAATGCTTCGAAAATCATGGGGTTTCTTCTCATTCAAGACCTTGGAGATAAGGAGTTGATACGGTTGGCTTTTGGGCCTGAAACCCTTTTGCATTCACTGATTTTGAAGGCCAAAGCTCATTTAGGGTTTCCTTTAAACTCTTCTTCTTCAACACCTTCGTCGCCTTCGCCTCTTAATCCTATTGCTAGACCTTCAAACAGTAACCCTTTCTCTCAATCTTCGCCTAGAATCCCTAATAATGGCTTTGACTTGAGTAAAAACCCTTCTTCTCCTTCGACAACCAGTTCATGGTCACTTTCAGGCATTACTAACAATGTCATTAGCCCTAAATCTAGTCCTCTTTTGTCTTATGACAGTATTCGAGCTGCCCCTTTTTCAATGCCTCCATTTTTGCAGCACAAAAATGGGTTTGTGGATTCTGAAGTTATTGAAGAGCCGCAGGTTAACGATTACCTTTCGTTTTTGAACGAGTCGTCTTCCTCGAGAGGGGAGGATTTGGTGGATCCGCGGATGGAATTTGGGCGTGGTTTGCAGAATTGGACACAGTCTATGGACAATGCTGACACCCCTTTTCATAGAAGAAGCTATTCTGCCAGTGATGTTTGTTTTGGGTCTGAAGATGGAGGATTTGGAGTTGGGTATAAGCCTTGTCTTTACTTTGCTAGAGGTTTTTGTAAAAATGGTAGCAATTGTAAGTTCTTGCATGGTGATTTTTCTGATTCGGTTGATCCTTCTGCTGCCATTGTTGGTTCTCCTAGCAAACTAGAGGGCTTGTTTGAGCAGCGTGAAGAGTTGATGAGATATAAAGCTGCTCAACAGCAAAGGTTGGCCACGGCGTCTGAGTTAATGGCTGGAGTGTCACCTTCACAGTATAACAAGTATATCAATTTTCTACTTCAACAACAAAATGAAACTCATAGGTATGATGGAGATGGATAACCTACTTTAGTGCTTTGACTTGTCATTCTTCTATATATAGCGTATGAAGCCCATTATGGTTTTCTTTTTCTTTTCTTTTGGGGGGTGGGGGAATTTTTTAGTTTGAAAATGGTCTGTAATGCAATCTTTCTTCTTTATTTGGAATGAATAATCTAGAGCTACAGCAGCTGCACTTATGATGGGAGATGAGTATCACAAGTTTGGCATGTCCAGAAGTGAAAGGAATGATTTTTTGGCTTTGGCTGCTGAGAAGCGAAACTCGGCGTCTAGACAGATTTATTTGACATTCCCAGCTGATAGCACCTTTAAGGATGAAGATGTTTCAGAGTATTTCAGGTAACTAATGAGGTGTGGTGGCCTTTTTTCTGGGTGTTAAAAGTATCTTGATGAACCATTCATGTCATTGTCCCCCTAACTGTATAAAAATTCAATTCTGAGTTAAGATGAGTATGATCAAGAAATTTAGTCTAAAATATTGTTTTGTTTCTGATTACTACTCACTTTTTACAAATTTTCAGCGACTTGCCTGCATCTGATTCCTAGTTTTCTGTATTAAAACTTTTCAGGGTTTTAAGGAGGCTGGCCATTGAGGTTTTTTAATGCATAGTGAAATAAGCCTAAGTTCCAGCACAAATTCTTTCCCTTTGTACTGATCCTTAACAAATAACCATCTCTCTCTTAATTTCCCGTTTACTGGAATCACGAGCCTTCCTTCATGTTCTATGCCCCTGCCTTTTGTTCAATCTTTCTTTGTTCTATTACAACTTCAGTTTGAGGACAAGGGCTACTTATACGACCTTACTTGAACAAGACTTGTTCTATAGGTTGTACAATTGTGTCCTTGAGTTCTTAGGATAAAGGCTACCGTTTTCATTTCCTTGTGAAATTCTTTGAATGTATTTACTTTTCAATACATGTAAACATAGTTAGATGATTTGCTTTTTGATTGATATTTGTCAGTTGATATTTGAGATTGTCACATTCTTTCTTCCTACCTCGTCTTTGAACAACAATTCTGAGGATTTTAGATTTTCAGTTCTAGCAAATCTAATAGAATGAAGGAGTCTCTTAAGATTTTATTGACTTTGACAAGATTTCTTTCTTTCAGCAACATTCAGTTGGATGTAGTTTTGAATAGTCAATGTCATGGGTTTATCCATCTTGCTGTATGTGTCCTTGGAAGATGTTTAACTTATTTTTCTCTTCCTGCAAATGTTTCTTTGCCTATACTTTTACCTCAATGACTTTACATACGTCCCTTTCCCAGTTGCTATTATCACCATCCCCTATGAGATGAGATTTATATTGTACTTTCAGGTGTCTCTATTGTGTTGTTTGCCTTATTGTTTTGTTTTCTTGTATACCTGAGTACATCTTGAAGAACCATGAACTCTATGCAACATTTTGCCTTATTGTTTTGTTTTCTTGTATACCTGAGTACATCTTGAAGAACCATGAACTCTATGCAACATAAAGACTGAATGACATTGATAAAATGTATATATGCATGTGTTTGTTTATGCACCTATGTGTCTCATGTGAGTACTTGAGTAATTTGAAGGCTTCATTCAAATGTTTACTTTTATGAAATACTAGAAATAAAAGATAAAATATTTACACGCACAATTTTATAGTTTTTGTGGATGTAAGGGTTACAAGTGAACCCGAATTCACATTGTTTTATTCAGTGATGTGCTCAAGTGGATGTGTTTGAAAATCTACACTTCATGCTACACCATACAAGTTTTATTGCTGCTGAGGAAAAAGTAGACGTGCTTTTTAAAATATGTATGAATTTTTCATAGTTTAGTGGTATGAAGTCTTTTGTTGATTTGATTTGCTTGATTTGTAAATCAGCTGTCCATGATCTACACTGGAGCAAGTTGTTTAGAATGATTGGTTTTCACTTTAGAGGCACTGCATATCAATTGGGGAGCAACCTTTATTTCGAACTCTATGATGATTTTAAGTTCTTGAATGCCATGTTTTATTTGAAAATCTTTAAATTAGTTTCTGATATCTACTCTGTTTCTGCAACCTATAAATATGTTGTTTTATATAAGTGGAAGGACCTGGAAATAGTTCTTTTCTTACTGAAGCTCAATCAATACGACGTGAGGAATTATGTCCTGATGGGCAATAATATGTAGATCGAATTAGGAGTAGTTGCTCAAGGCACAGTTTAGAAGTTTGGTATGGAGGTTTGGATGGAAGGGTTCTCATTATTTAGCCAGTCATGATAAAAGCCATGTTGGTTTTTATCCATATCTTAGAATTTTTATTTTCATGAAGTGCTTTTATTGCTCGACCATTTTTTTCCATTGATTTAATCTTGATGAACTCTCATCTTTTTGCAGCAAATTTGGGCCTGTGCAAGATGTTAGGATTCCATACCAACAGAAGAGGATGTTTGGGTTTGTTACATTTGTCTATCCAGAGACCGTAAAAAATATATTGGCAAAGGGAAATCCACATTTCATATGTGAATCACGAGTACTTGTGAAACCCTACAAGGAGAAGGGAAAAGTTCCAGAAAAGTAAATTTACCATATACTTTTTTGTTTTCTGTTCTGTTCCCTTTCTACCTTAATGGCAGTGATGTTTATAGTTGGGATGGAATGTAGGAGGCAGCAGCATCAACAGCAGCAACTAGAGAGGGGTGACTTTTCTCCTTGTTTGAGCCCTTCTGGACTGGACGCTCGGGATCCTTATGACCTAAATCTTGGTATGAGATAAGTAGAAATGCTCCCTTCCCCCAAATCTGACAGCCATTTGGTTCTTGAAAAGCTAGGGGAGTTGATTGAATATGCCTGATAAATTCTTTATTTTTTGTATTTGCATTGAGACTGGTATGCCTCTCATTGGTTATTTAATATACAGGAGCAAGAATGATGTATAATACTCAAGGCATGATGTTGCGTAGGAAATTAGAAGAGCAAGTTGAATTGCAACAAGCACTTGAACTTCAGGGAAGGAGACTATTGAATCTCCAGCTTCCCGACTTGAAAAATGATCAACTACACCACCACCACCCACACAATTTACCAATTTGTGCTCCATTGTCCACTGAATCTCATAATCAAATGAACCAAAATATTTATCCTCCTGATTTTATAAATCAAGAAGCTTCTGAAGGTTTGCTGATTCTTCCTTGGTCTTCTCTGCTTTCTTTTCCTTCAATATTTTCAATCACCTCACGACTTCTTCTTTTTGCTAATGGTGAGTTGTTTCAGGTCATGAGAATAACCAAGTTGCTACCAACAATGCAATAAGCACGCAGCAGAACTTTCAGCTGGAAGAGAATCCTTGTTTTATCCAAAGCAACAGCAGTGGCAAACCCACGGAAGATGGCTACAACTCCGAACTGCTTGAAATCCACAAAAGGTTTGAAATTTAACTCTCATGATGGTCCAATTTGATTTCTTGCTTCAGATAATTCCAGTGGTACAATGTATTAACCATCTTATTCTCCTATTTAATTTACTTTGTGCACGAGGTCAGTGTTGAGCAGGTCCTTCCTGATAGCCCATTTGCTTCTCCTAAAAAATCTGCCTTGGGTCAATATTCTGAATTTTCTTCTGTTAAAGCGGATGGGTGCGGTCCCAATACGTTACCATCGTCTTCTCAGAGCAACTCGTCACTGTCTACTGGTCTTTCTGGTGACATAGCTTCCCCTTAATAACCTTTTTACCCCACAGCTGAATGGCAAGGTCCTGTTCTCTTCTTTGTGGTAGCTCACTTTCCGTCATGCTAATTTAAGAAGTCAGTAATTCAAAGTAAGATACATTACTTTCCTTAGGTTTCTATTCCTTGTGTGAATCTTTTGAAATATAGGCAATAACTACATGAGCATGGCCAGCAGATATCAACAATGTTAGGGTAAGACCACGGATCTCTTACCGTCAGCTTTCTGCTATTTTCGGAGCATCATGTTCAGAGTTCTAGTGAATGAAATAGCTAAATATGTTCATCTTTTACATATGCAGAAAAATTAGAGAAGCATATAGCAGGCAGAAGAATTATCCCCGGATGTATAGCGAAATTATACCTACTTCGAGGAGTAGATCTATTACTACTACTATAGAGAGGATCTCCACAAGTATCATCTTCATCAATACATACTCCTAACAGCAAATACATATAAATTCATACATTTAGGACAGATGATTTGGTTTATGAAAGTTAGGTTTCTTCTGTGTTTATTTTGTGCCCAATTTGGGTGTGTGCTGGACCATGGTGACTAAAGAACTACGGTCGGATTAACTCCGTTTTACATTGTTCATCTACACATAAGTTCTTCTGTTTGTTCTTGGTATTCATAGTTAGGTAGGATTTTAAGTTTCTGTGAAGCTCACAAGAGCCTCTTTGTGTACATAGTAGTAGGGTCCTAAGTTGACAGAAGAAGACTTTGAGAAATTTGTTGTAGCTGACTGATGAAATATCACAAAACTCATTGGGACCAAATCAAATTAGTGGGGGTTGGTTACCCAAAGAGCTGAGTTTACACCCTTCTTTTCTTTTTCCCTCCTCTAGATACCCAATAATTTGATGATAGTATTCTCTTTTTTGAATTGAAATTGAGTGGATGAATAGACAGGGTTTTTGGAAATTGACAAAACAAGGACAAAAATGGATTTTGATTTGGTTTGTGAAAGTTTTTAACTTTAGAGGACTGTTTTGTCTCACACTGTTCCTGTTTAGGCCCACACATGGGGGAAGGACCAAGGGTATCACATGGGTGCACTGACATGGTATAAATGGCATCAACCCCCTTGAGACCCCCTTTTCTCTGTACATTATTGTAAATTATTATTGTTATATTTTATATTTGTTGTTATTGTTTGTGATGTGCATTGTTTTGTGTGCATTGGAGGAAGTGAAGGAGGAGGAGGGGAAGAGAGGGGAGGCCCCAACTTTTGTACTGTCATGAAATTTAAATTATATGGTAGCTTTTTTTACAGTTTGTTCTGGCTTCCATCAGAAGTGGTTGTTGTGATTGAATATAGTGCACACATGTGAACTGATCTTTAAGCTGTTCTCTCTTTTGTTGGACCCTTTGATAGTTTTTAAGAGATACCCACTTTCTCCATTCACTATTTTTACTTTTCTCTACTTTTTTTATGACTGAAATCCCAAGTGGGGTATCAGATTTATTAGTGAATAGTCATTTTTGGCTGAGTAGAATCCACTCCATTGAAGAAGAACAGAATGAGTTTTTCTGAGTTTAAGGGCAAAGAAAGCACCATAGAGAGAGAGAGAGAGAGAGAGAGTTTTTTTTTTTTTTTTTTTTTTTTTTTTTTTTTTTTTTTTTTTTTTTTTTGAGGGATTGGGAAGCACATGGGGCCATCTCGATTTGGATGCCAATATGAGCATGCATTTTGTTTTGTTATAATTCAACATTTATTGCAAAAATTTGGTGCTTTTCCAAGATGCTTTTGAAAAATTTGGAGTGTTTCATGACTCCGTTATGTGTGTCAGAGTTTAAATGACTTTATATATAAATACATAGGTATATGAAGTCATTTGTATACTTCATCATCTCATTAATTCAAAGGAGGGACCTTTTCAATTTGAATTCTTATTACTTTTTTAGTGGAATGTACATTTTGTCCTTATGCTTCAACAACCCTCCCTTACTTACTTTCACCTTTAAAAAAAAACGAACTTTGGTCGGTAATGATTTAGTTTCTGTATTTTACTATTTGTAACAATTTAGTCTTTGCATTTTGTCAAATGATTTAGTCCTTATGGAGAAAATAATAATAAAATTTAATGAAATTTCTTACACACGTAGATTGATAAATTGAATAAGAATCATTTTTTTAGGTTAAAAAATACTTTGGGTCCTTAAACTTTTATGAAAGTAATAATTTAGTCTTTGAATTTTGGTTTGTAACGATTTAGTCCTTATACTTTTAATTTGTAACAATTTAAATTTTAGTAGATAACAATTTGGTCCTTGTACTTTTGAAATTTGTAACAATTTAGTGTCTGACGTAAAAAAAAATAAAAAATTAGATGTCAATTCTTATTATTTCATGATGTAGACATTTGTATTTTATAATTATATTTAGTCTCTAAGTTTTTTATCGGTTTATTTATGCAAAAAATCTTTTTAAATATTAACACTAATTTCTACAATAGGGACTAAATCGTTACAAATTTTAAAGTATAAGGACTAAATTCAAAGGAGGGACTAAATTGTTACTATAAAAATTATGTTGCTAAGTCATTATATAATAAAAGTTGACAATTTTGAAGAAACTTTTCATGATGAGGACTAAATTATTACAAAATTTTAAGTATATATAAATTGTTACTTATTAAAGCTTAAGAAATAAATTGTTAGAAATTTGAAAGTACAAAGACTAAATCGTTATCAACTAAAGTTTAAGGACTAATATGTTCAACAATAAATGTTTAGGGACCAAAAATGTTTTGTAACCCCAATTTTTTTATTCATTTCCATACTATTAGGACAAATATCAATGTAAACACTTAAACTTTGAAAGTTGTATCAATTAAAATCATGAACGAATAATTGTATTCAAACTCTGAACTTTCCCTTCTTCTAGATTATGTCTTGCCAATATTGTGTAAAATATATGATTTGAGTCAATTAAACTTCTAAATTTTTATAACCCAATCAATTTAGATTTTTCATTATGAATACCTTTGAAAATCATCCATGCATTGATCCTCAAAGTGTGTAGACTCTTCAAATGCCAGTTTTGCAAAATGGACGATTAGAGTAAATGTATGAACGATTCTCAAAGGAAATTTTGACTAAGAGTCTAAATTAATTCATTTATGAAAGTTTAGGGATTTAGTGATACAATTATATGTTTCACATGCAATTTTTTAAACAAAATATAATGGAGGGTGTAAATTGATACACTTATAAAAAGTTGAGTGTTTAAATTGATACAATTATTAGTTCATGATTTAAATTGATACAACCTCTAAAGTTTAGTGATATAAGTTGATATTTTCCACTTATTATTACTATTATTTTAGGAATCAATGTAGCAAATTATTAGTGAATTTGTAATATGAGCTTTAAGATGCAACACCTTGTGGTTTGATTAGTTTGAACAATCATTGTCTATAAAAGTTCCATTTTCTTTAAGGAAGAACTAAAATGTAGTTTTGATTTGGATACATTTTGTTGGTTTTAGTTTGTTCGAATTTGATTGGTTTTGGTGTTCTTGACAGAAAAAATTGACTTATAATGATTCATACACTTTCTTTTAGTGGCAAGACACATAGGTAGATGAAGATAAATTTAAATTGGATGTTTGTGCTAAAAAATTTAAGCTTTATAGTGTTTTGAAGTGCAATTTTCATTAGATTTTTAGCTCATTATCATTTCAAAAGTCGATGGTTTGATCTTTCATTTTAAAATTGTTAGCTCAGAAACAAAAAATCCACATTTTTTTAGTGAAATAACGAATAATTTAACAAATAAAAACTTGAGAATAACTCAATTGATTATGAGATTATATTTCAATAAGAGGTTTTGTCAACTTGTATCAATTTATACCAAAGATTTTTAATTTCATCAGATTGCATATCAAATTTAAGTGTTTCAATCTTAACTTCAAATTGTACATACTGAATTTGTGTAAGTTAATTATATGAACCAAAGAAGGCTTAAGCTCACGTTGTTTAGTATTGTACTTGCAATAGTAAAAAGAGATTATGAGAATATCCTAACCTGCATTGTTTGGTCAAATAAAGTATTTATTAATCTACGATAATTAATCACTTTTAAATTTTAACCAACGTGCAAAAACTTATAGATATCAACTTTTAGATTTAGCTTTATTAAAAATCTGCTACCCTTCATTAATCGTTTACCAATCTCAAAGTTTGATTTGGAGCTTATGATGTCATTTTGAATCTATTTATGTGATTATATTGTGATTCTAAATCTATTGTGTTCAAAGTTTTATTTGAGGTTTATTTGTATAATTAAAGTGTGGTTTTGATTGTTCTGAGAGTAAATGTTGTGAGTGAGCTAAGAGAGATTGTGACATTAAGAAGGTATACATACCCTATGATTATTATTATTATTGTTGACATTGATTTATTGGGTTAAAATCTAAAATGAATGTTGTTTTTTAACTAGATCTTGCACAAACCCATTGAAGTGAGGAAACCGCCAAACAAGTTATTTGTATGTTTTTTTTCCTTCTTCTTCTGATAGTGTCCACACTTGTATGTAGTTTCTTTGTAAATAACTTAACCAAACTTTGGTTATTAGTTTCCTTGTATATAATTTTTATGTATAAACTTAACCAACTTTATTGTTAGGATAATTGTTTTAAATGACAAAACTGCTAGAAATATTTTCAAATATAGCAAAGTGTGTAACTGTCTATCAGTGACAGACGGTGATAGATAGTGATAAATTTCTATCATCTATCAGTTATAGACTCAATGCCTATCAATGTCTATTACTGTCTATCACTTAGTGACATTTTGCTATATTTGTAAATAAAGTGACTCATTTTGCTATATTTGAAAACAATCCTTATTGTTATATATGAAAGTTGACATTTATGTTTGCATATATGTTCTGACAAAATTGGAGGAAAATACAAGTATAATGATAGGTATAGAACAAATAATTATTCATCATTATAAGTATTTCTTTGACATTTCACAAATGTAATGGGATGTATTTATATGACATTGGAATATTGTCATCAATCGAACTTCAATGATTATAGATAAGTGTAAATGTATGTGATTCAGTGACGTCCATAAAGCGTCACGATTAAATCATTATTGACTCTAACATTATTAACGATTGTGTTATAGATTTTTAATGTCAACATAAAGGTTTAATTAATAGAAAATGTTACCTTTTAAATTATTTATTGACAATGATAAATGTTATAGAAAATGTTACCATGAAAGGGAATAAATATCAACAAATACTTATCATTAGTTGCATTGAAAAGTCATAAAAATGTCAATAATAACATATTTTAGATGTGCCACTGATGCACTTTCCTTGATGGTGGGTTCAAGAGCTGCAAAAAAAGAGTCAAGGATGTCAATGGTAATGAGGTGATTCGACTATGCTTATGCTTTATAAGTGAAATATGTTGTCAATATGTGTTTTTAAGTGTCTTGTGGTGGATTAGATTCAATACATCTCATATTCGACCTTTGTTTCTATTGAGATGTGTCAAGATAGAGAGAATTTCTTTGGTGCAAGTATACACTGCCAACAAATAATACAAAGTGAAAATATTCCAAATATTGAATCCAAATGAAAAGAAATTGACAAAAATTCAAATTTCCAACAAAGATCTCAAAGTTTGCAACTAAAAAGGTAACCCAAAATATTTGTGAGTAAGGTTTTGAATACTGAAAGTAGAAAGAAAAAGAAACAGTTGCAAATATAGCAATAAAGCTCAAAGTATTTGCAGATATAACACAATACAAAAGAATATGCAAATATAACAAAATTTAGATATATCTCTTATAGTCTATCAATGGTAGACCATATCACTAATAGGAGTCTATCAGTGGTAGACCATATCGCTAAATGAAGTCCATCAGCTATAGAATCTATCAACTGATAGATTTTGCTGTATTTTCATTTTTTTAAAAATGTTGCTATACACTTAGTTATTATTCCTAAACTTGCTACCCATTGTAATCACCCAAAGAAAAAAGTAAATACAAGGGTAAAAAATTTAGTGAGAAATAGAAACCAAACAGTTTCAACCCAGTAGAACATGAGCCTACCATGCGCTTGTTAATTGTCCAACTATGTGAGGTTCATTTAGAGATTGCTACACACTTGCCCCCCACATCACTCTTTGGAGTTTACTCTTTGAGCAGAATGCTACTAAGATTTTCCCGAACCCACCCTAAGTAACACTTAAAACTGTGAGTCAAGTTCAACATCTATTTATCTATTTCTAAGTGCTTTTAGGAGACTAAAAAACAAACACATATGTCTATGACTAGTTTTAACTTAGATAATTAAAGCACACAACTCTATTGACTCTAAAATATTGTTCTCGTATCTTACGTTTATGTAGAAACTTTTTTTTAGATTGTTTCTATGAAAACACGTGTTCAATCTAACCTTTTCAATATTGAATCTCACATAAGATATGGTAACTTAGGTGGTCAAGTACTCAAGCTAGCAATGAAACTTAAAACATAAATAAAAACGAAGCGATCAAAAGTGTTGTGCTAAATGCATAAAAATAAGGTGAGATTTATTTTTCCTACCTAAGGTATCCACATTTTTGAATCCGTAATGGAATTTAGCTCATAATTAAAAAAATGAATAAAATTAGAAATGTAAAAGAACCAGACTTGCGAATGTAAGATCAACTAAATTTATTGATTCAAAAGAATGAATACAATAAATAAAGTTAGATGAAGAGAAAGTTCATTTTAAAAAAAAGATGAAGAGAAAGTAATACAATAACTTAAACGAAACGCAAACAAAATAACATAAACTTAAAAAGAAAAATAGAAATGTTATCAAAGTTAACTGAGAAATCTTTTTGTTTTATTTTTAGAATTTTGTTTAAACTATTACGATGAATTGATCGATCCTTTAATTTCGTAACCTAACTCAAATCGAAAATTAGCTTAGCCCAATCCAATTTTTAAGATTCAGGTTGGGTTAGTCGAATTCTTTGGATTGTTAAGTTTTTGGAACATTCATAACATCATTAATTAATGTTAAAATTAGAATAAAATTAAAGACGAAATTAATTAGGTTCTATTTATATCACCTTAAAATTTACAAGGTTCAATAGTAGGGATGACAACAGGGCGGGGCAGAGCTGGGATGTACTCCTCGTCTCTGTCCCCGTGGGGATCCGTTCGGGGATTTGGGTCCCCATGGAGAAAAATTTCTGTTTATGATTTTTTTTCTTTTATTCTTTTTATTATTTAAAACTAATTAAAATTTAGAATTTATATTGAAAATGGAAATATTTTAAGTAAGAAGTTAGTATTTAATGCTTTTTATTATAAATTTAATAAAACAATTTAATTTATTATATTTAAAAAGTAAAATTAAAATAAATAGCTACTATTATTATATACCTAATATAATTAGTTATTATACTATAATATATATATATATATATATATATATACAATTAAAAAAACTCGGAGCGGGTTCGGGGTCGGGGACGGGGCAGGGATTCCCTCCTTGTTCCCGCCCCGTCCCCGATCGGGGACCCGATTAAAATCCCTTGTTTGACTCCTATAGCTAGTCAAACTAGGGATTGCCTGCTCCATTCGGGTCGGGACCTGTCGGAACCTGACCTCGCAGAAAATTTTGCCATCTTTATTCATTGGTGTTCTATTGTCATTGGAGGCCACATTAACATTAAAAAGATAGAAAATTAATAATGAGATGTTTTTCTTGTCGGGTGAAACTTTAATGAGGTTTTTTTTGGTTCATTTAATGAATGTTTTCTTCTTGTTATTCAAAAAAATAATAATAATAATAATAATAATAATAATAATAATAATAAAAAAAAAAAATATTGCTAATGGAAAAGGGAAAACTAATAAAATGACCATTTTAAAGTCTTGTTACAAAAATTTGAATTTTTTTTTTGACGGAACAAAAATTTGAAACTTTAAGTAGGAAGAAACTACATATAATTAAAGCCTCAAGGAATAAAGAATTATTTATAAAAAAAAATTAAGAACGTAACACTATAATTTATTATTGATTTCTTTGCAAATCATTTAATGAAGCATGAAGGTAACGTAGACATTGATGAGCATTTAATATGAAGCATTTGTTTTTGAACCAATAATATGAAGCATTTTAATTTACATATATATTATATATTATATTATATATATATCAACATGCACTTGAAATTAATTATTTTAAAATAATTTGAACTCATCTCATCTATTTTCTTTTTGGAAAAAAAAAATTATTATCCTCAAATTTTGGGTCTAGTTTTCATATGATTCTTTAGTTTTAAAATATTATACCTTTCTCTTGTATTTTGAGTTTGATTTCATATTAGACCTTAAACTTTAGAATGTTATATATAATTTTACTTTTAAGATTTGAGTCTTATTTCAATTTTAGTCTTAAAGTTTTAAGATTTATACTTTTAACTTCCATTTTTTTTTACTAAAGACTCATTTTAGTGTTTCACGTTAATGTCTATCAATTAATTAAAACTAATTATAAAGTAAAAAATTTAAAATTAATTTTGATAGTGATGAAAAAATAGTGAAACTTAACTAATTGTTATTCTTTTAATTTTTTAGATTAATTAATAAACATTGATACTAAAGATAAAAAAAATGAGTATTTAGTGAAAAATCAAAGTTAAAAGTGAGTATTTAAATGTGTACGTTTTACTTGAGAGCTAGAGTGCTTATTTTCTTGAGTAGACCTTCTTGGAGCATTTTTGGTTTGTTGATCTTGTTGAATTGTTCAATTCGGTCCTTGTGGTCGGACTCTATTATGAATTTTTGACAACATGGGCTACATAAGCCCCTAGTTTACCAGATAAATCAATAAATTGGACATTCCTGGCCCACCAAGTGAAACTGGTCTAAGTACTTCTTGTCGAGCTCTAATATGATCAGGTCCATAAGGATAAATGGTTAATTTACCCATTCAAAGCAATTTAGATCCGGTAGCACTTACCATTGAGGCTTCATCCCAACCAAAGAGCGGCCATCTAATGCAAGTTGATCTTGGTAGATTGATTTTTGACTTGTTGATCTTGGTGAGTCAATCTCTTACTTGTTGAGATCTTGGATTTCATCCCTTGACTTGTTGATCTTCTTGAAGGATCGATCAAACCCTGTAAATCTTGTACACTTTAAAGTTTTCAAATCTAAAAAAATCTTCTGATCTTCAAAGTTTTCATGTCCTGTTGAGAGAATCTTTCGTACTCAAAGAATCTTTAGTCTCTAAAAGCCTCTTTGCTTTGAAAACAAAAGATTCAATGAAAATAAAGTTGTATTTCATGTTTTCAAATATTATGTGTTTGGTAATGTATTCAAAAAATGATTTCATTAATTTAAACAATTGTTCAAATGTGTTTGATATAATATATTTATAAACCATAAAACTAATTAGATTACCAAATAAGTATTTGGTTAAACATAAACGATTATTAATTAATTTATGAAAAAATTTATATTAAAAAGGTTGTATAATTATTATTTCGTAATATCATATAATTTATAATCTATTGTATAAACATATTTTAATTTCACAAAAATAATTGCATGAAATATTTATTGATTTTTATCTTTTCTAGAGGGATAAATTTTAAAATTTGAAAATTAGAATTTAGATGTATAGAAAATATTAAAATGTTAATTTCATAATTTAAACTATTTAGATCATAAAATTTGAAATCAATTTTCAAAAATAGAATTCAGATTACCTACGGAACACTTTCATTAAACTTAGTAAATCTAGAAAACAATTATTTTTAAGTTTTAAATTCTTTGTATTCCAAGATTTTTTTTAGCTTTTGGACGAAGGTTAGTTTTTCAATTTAGAGCTAACAAAAGGAATACCAAATTTTTACTTTTCATTCAAAAAAAAATAACAAACCAACTTTCATCTTATAAAAATGGTAAAATAAATAATTAAGAATTTATAATAGTCCAAATTATCCTCACTCATATGTAAAAAGATGTTAATACTTTATTAAGAAAGATTCTTAAATACACTATAATTAAAACTACCCAACATACCTTTAAAGTGTTGACATATGTGTCCATCAATTTTCAAATTTAAAACCTCGCAAACTCTTCATCTTTCCCAAAAACACAAAGGTCCTTTTACATCAATCACTTCATACCTTGAAGAAATAACAACTATCTCTCAACGCTTAAGATAATCTCAAAACAACTCCAAACCCTCTCTCATGTCTCAGAAATGATTATCAAGCTATTCCATAGACATATTTTTCCAAAGCTCCCCATTGACGGATAATCAAGATCACGACGTTCTAGAGACTATCGATGGTGATGAAAGGTGACGAGCCTGCAGCAGCTGGTTGTAACGAGCGACACAATTGATGAAATCTAATAAAGGGAGAATGAGAGAGATGACACGTGATTTACCTACAGTTGCTGACAGTCGTCAACGTGTAATGGTTGACGACAAGCAGGTCATTGACGGGCAATAACTGACAACTGCTGGTTGCACAGGTTAGAGCTGATGGGTCTCACGCGAAGAAGAAAAAGATGGGGTCTGCGTTGCTAGGTGGTTTACGCAAGGAGAAGATGGAGGGGGGGGGGGGGGATGCGGCTTTATTAGGCTAAAATAACTATTTTTTTTAGAACTCACATAAACATATACACATATCCACTCTTAACCTAAATTTGACTTTAACCTAGTTATAGTCAAAGTTTTCTTCTTCTCCTTTTTGAATTCAAATATTTCAATAATTTTCTCAAACCAAATTAAACAAACTAATTATCTTTTCTAAATTAATTAAATCGTGGCCTTTTAAATTAAGACCGAGATTTATGCCAAAATATCCTCTTGAAAAGATAATGTTTAAGCCACGCTGAATATATGAATGAGTTTGATGGATTAATTATAATATAATTAACTAAGTTGTTGGATTAATTACAGTGCAATTGAAGAAGCTAATGAGACATTTTAGGATTAACAGAAAAGAGACTCACATGCGACTCACCTATTTTGCTATAATTACACTACAACAAAATGGGGTTTTAATGACTCATGAACCGTGGCAAAAATAGAGAGGAGAGAAAAAAACAGTCATAAAAGCTAAATTCACGCGTTTTTGGCGGGAGAAAATAGAGTTTTCCGGATTTTTTGAAATTTATGACAGTTTTTTTTGTGTCACGAATTTATGACTATAAATAACAGTCATTAAATGTAGGAAAATGAAAAAGGCGCGATTTTGGCGGGAAAAGACGGAAAATTTCGAATTTTTCGACTATTATGACATTTTTTTCGTGTCACCAATTTATGACAAGAATTAACTGTCACTAAAGAGTGACGGTTCTTTAGAGTCATTAAATTGAAAAAAAAAAGGTTTAAAGGGAAAAAAAAATAAGAATTTGGAATTTTTAGACTTATATGACTGTTTTTAGTATTATATATATATATATATGACTTTAATAGATTAGCATTGAAGAGCAATTGACAAAAAAACTAGTGACGGTATTAGTTTAATGAATTTTATATTGAAAAATATTAATAGCGCTTAGTAAATTTTAGTTTTAATACTAAATTTGTGTAATTTAATTATATGAACCTAAGTAAACTTAGGCTTATACCTTATTTGGGATCGGACTTGAAATAGTAAAAACTTCTATCGTGAGTATCTGTTTTCAAATTTGAATTGATTCAATTTTTTTTATGACAATTAATTTTCTTATACTCTTATCAAATAATTTAGATTAAGGAAAATTAGTTGAAATTCCAATTAATAATATAAAATTTAAAATAATAGATTAATTGTTGGAGAAAGTTATTATAACTTTAATTGTTATACTACCCACTTTTGTCATTTTGAGGTTTGAAGTATGGTTAATAGGTTTATTTTTTTTACCGTCGTTCTTTATTTGGATTTCTTATCAACAAGTTTAGGATTATTTCCATGCAAGCTTGTTAAATTTTTATTGTTTGTTATAATTTGATTAGTTGTTATGTTCATGATAGTTAGTTGTTATATCTTAAAAAAGTTTGGACAAGTTATTTATGTGATTATTTTCATTAAGCTTATAATGTGATCTTAAGATTATTTATGTGATCATATTGTGATTTTGAGTCTATTATGTGTTGAAAGTTATATCTGAAGTTTATTTATATGATTAAAGTGTGATTTTGATTGTTTTGAGTGTAAAGGTAATGAATGTATGCTAAGAGAGATGGTGAACAATAAGAAGATACATATACCCTATGAATATTGTTATTATTGTTGATATTGATGTATTGAGTTGAATTCTAAAATGAGTGTTGTTTTTTTAATAGGTTTTGCGCAAGTCCATTGAAGTCGAGAACCCATCAAGCAAGTTATTTATATATGTGTTTTTTTGTTGGGATAGTACTAGCACTTTTTTTGGCAACACTTGTTGTATTTATAAGTTTCTTTGTAAATAACTTAACCATGGTTACTAGTTTTTTTATATATAGTTTATTTGTATAATCGACCAACCTTATTGTTATAAATGAAAGTTCATATTTATGTTTGTGCATATTGTATCAAAATTAGAGAAAATATAGGTGTAATAACAAATATGAAACAAATAATTATCAATCGTCATAAGCATTTCTTTGACATTTAACAAATGTCATGAGATGTATTTATGAAAGTGAAATATTGTCATCAATCGAACTTCAATGACTATTAGTAAGTGTCAATGTACCTAATTTAATGACATTCAGAAAGTGTCACTATTAAAGCATTATTGACACTATAAATGTGACATTATTCATGTTTTTGTGACAGATTTTTAATGTCAACGTAAAAATTTAATTGACAGAAAAAGTCAACTTTTGAGCTATTTATTGACAATAAGAAATTGTCATAGAAAATCTTACCATGATAGGTAATAAATGTTTATTGTTGACTAAATTGGAAAGTCATGAAACAATCAATAATGACTGATTTTTCATGTGTCATCTATACACTTTCCTTGATGGTGAATTCAAAGACTAAAAAAAAGAGTCACGAAAAGCGTTTATGACATTTTTCTAGAGTCATGAAAACCCAATTTTATTGTAGTGTTAAAAATATAATTATGTATTTTACTATTTTTTCAAATGAAAGTGTAATTAGTGCTTCTACAGAGCTTTCCAAAAGTACATTCGTGAACTTGGGATCAATTGACTTTGAGCCAAACTTTATTTGGGCTTTTGGGCCAAATTGACTTTGGAATTAATTTCATCTTGGGCTCAAACTCAATTTGACCAGACTACCTTCATTTTTATACAACCATAATAAACCTTATTTAGATTTTAATTTTGTCTATCAATTTTAATGTAGGAACACTTGTTAATTTGTAATCGGTTCCATAATTAACAATATTGCCATCAATCTAAAATATTGATGCAATAATTTGTGATTGACTAAAATTTCTCATTCAACAGCTACCATTGAATTAGGAAATATTTCTAAACATTTAGTTTGAACAATTACATATCTTTCTAATTAGAACTTGCAAAATCCTTTACAAATAAAACTTGTTAATGAGCCTCATATAACATAAATTAATTTATTTTAGATTAGATATTCGGAAAAAAAAAACCTTACCAATGCTACAATAGATAAAATAAAGAAATTGTTATTAACTAAACCTACAACCTTCAAAAAAAAAGGAAGATGTCAAATATTATCAGAGAGTTGTACTATGCTCATGTTTTATTTTATGCCACTTCAACATATGAAGACTTTGGCTTATTGTTCCATTCAAATATCTCACTAACTTTTACTCCATCTATAACGCCTTAGACCGAGGATTCAGAATTCTGATTTGGCACCTGATGGCTCCGACATTCCCTGCAACTTGGAAACATCCTCCTCACTTGCCTTGAATGCTTCTAAGAGTGGAAGTTGTCCCCATAAATGACCCTAACATTTACTGCGACCTGACCCCAAGAGGTCATCCAACATAGAATTGCTCCAGGCTAAGTACACTTAACTTTAGAGTTCCTATGATTGAGCCACCGAAAAGGAAAGTGCACCTTGTTAGTATATGTAGTAACTTTCAATTCCTTTAAACCTTTTTTAACTACATTTTCATGTCCTCAAGATCCCTCTCATTCGGATGTGATCTCGGTTCATTCATATCCTCCTCCTAAACTCGGGTCGTTAAACCATGACTTCCAAATATTTCTTTAATTACAAGAATTCTCGCACATATCTATTTATAAAATTAATAACTTACGTCGTTTTCAAAACCACGTTTCAAAATCAATTTTGAGGGTTAAAAAATTCATCCTTAAAAAGTGGCATATATATATATATATATATATATATATATATATATCCTTCAATATGGCCTCTGGCCAATAACATTGCCACTTGGCTCATAGTTACAAATGATGAATGCACCTCCAATTGTACATTTTACTTTTGCACACCCAATTCTTATCGAGCCCTTCCATACCACTTGTGTATAATGGACACACACTTTGCCATAAGCGCATGAGTTGGTGGTGTAGTTATAGAACTGTTGTTCATCCACCCATAGCTTGACTGCTTCGGTGTCTGTCAAGTCAGGAATACCCCATGCAAGATTCTCCCCATAAGGCCCATTGGAGTGAACCAATTTGCAGTCGTTGATGCGTTTGTTGGCATATTGTTGGGCATAGTTTGCCACCTTCTCATCCCATTGGAGAGGTGCAACATTAACTTGGGCACGAGCATCATTGTGGGCATCAACAAAGTCTTGAAGTGGGTCGTCTTGAGCAAAGAGAGGAGCGAAAATGTCATGCATTAAAATTCATAATACAACTATGAAAAAGAAGGGAAGATGACAAATCAAGTTTAGCATGTGATCTCAAGGTTTGAAAATTCTCTAATAATGAATGTTGGGTCATCACAATTCGTAATTTTGCTTTTAATTTTAAATCCACAAGTTTTTTCTCTTAAAACGATGTACAAAAAAGAAATATAGCTTGAAAAACATGCAGTGACATTAAGATGCTAGAAGCAGCATCTCAATGCCTGCAACCCTAAATGTGAAGAAGACTAAAAACTTATATGTAACGTAGATGTACGCAAACGAAAATGAATAAAGGTGTACACGCCTTTCTTTCAAGCGAGCATGAAATCCACCTAAGTAGTCGTAACATGTTGAGACACTCCTTTTTGCAACGTCTCATTGCTTCATACTTATTAATCATCATGGGTTGACATAATGGTAGTGAAAACATTAAAAAAAAAAAAAAAGAAGCCAAAGGACTAAGGAGTCATGGGTTCAATCCATGGTGGCCACCTACTTAGGATTTAATATCCTACAGGTTTTTTTAACACCTAAATGTTATAGAGTCAGGCGGGTTGTCCCGTGAGATTAGTAAGTTTCTTTTCTTAATATATTTTCATCCAAATGGTCTATTTTCTCAATAATTCTTTTGAAACATTTGCTATACTTCAAAGGCTTCACTTTTACCAAAGAAACAGATATGTATGTAAAAATAATCAATTAAGCATCAAAACTAACAATAAATAAGCTTTGGAACTACCTCACTAAGTGTACTAACAATTATTTGACTGAATATTGTCATAAATAATGGAGGATTTGTAGTCCACTTCAAATTCAATCTGAGTTTTGAGTATTTGTTTTTGCCTTGTTGGAGGAGAATTTATGGGAGTTTGTTTCAATTAGAATTAGTCATTTTAAAGGGAAAGGATTCATCTTGCTGAACAAGTATTTAATTTCTAGACCTTTTGGCAAAGAAATTGATTTGACATTAGTTTAATTAACCTTTACTTGAACATAAGGTGTGTTATCTTTTTTTGTCATATTCTAAATTTGTAAAATTTTACTTGAACACAAGAAAAAATGGACTATCCATAAATTATTCGGATATTAAATGAGCGCCCTAACATCTATATCTATTAGCCAATGACATATAGCTCAACTGACATAAAACTTGTACTATCGACCAAGATGGTTAAAGTCCGAATCTCCTATATATATATATATATATAATACTAGAGGTAAAAAAGAAGTTGCATATTACTGGTTGCATTTACTAAGAAGATAATATATATATTATTTCAAACATTTGAAGGGTTGTTTTGATTTACTTTTTAAGTGTTTAAATAAGTGTTTATAAGTGGAAAAAGAGTGTTTATAAACACTTAGAAAGTCAAACCAAACGGGTCTTAAATCTCTAATTAAAAATTATCAAGAGCTTTTATTTGTACGTATTTCAATATAAGTATCCTTTCTTAATTGAAGTTTACTACATATTTAGGGTGCATGTTTGAAGAGAAGAGACCAAAATGCGTCTCCATCTCAGGAACTTTTTGGTTTTCATCGAACATGGCAAAAATATAAGTCTCAATCGGTTTTTTAGGGCGCCTAGGAGTCCCTCCCTTGACATGTTGAATCAAATTGTTGTTATAAATCCTTGCATTGTCGATCGATGCTGCCGTACCTCCTGCCGTCGGCCAACCACTCTCTGATATCACAATCTCCAAATCTTTTCCTTCAGCCTTCTCCAACGCTGCATAAATTGCATCAAGAATTGCATCAAATAGATTATTGTAACGAAACTGACCATCAGTGACCATAACTGATGTTGTCGTGAAGAGGGCATAGTCCAAATCAATGTTGCTTGGGTTGCTCATGTAGCTGAAGTAAGGGTACAAGTTGACAAGTAGTGGTGAGTGATTGTCATTGAGAAAACGAATGACGGGATCAAGTAGGGACTGAGCATTTTTGCTTAAGGAACCACTAGAAGGAGGGAAGGATGTGTCAAGGATGCTAGTGTCAACAGCAGTGGAAACTTTGATCTGATTAGCCAAGCCGCTGGCAGAAAGTGCAGTTTGTATGTTTTGCATGGCTAAGACGACGAACTCGGCGTTGGGACTCGAGGGTTGGACTTCATTGCCAACAACGATATACTTGAATTTGACATTAGAAAAGTTTTTAATGTTGTTTTGAACCCATATATTAGCTTCAACTTGACTCGATGCGATTTTTTGGAGGTCAGAGTTGGGGAGGCCAAGCATGAGTTCAATGTTGGAGCCTCTAAGAGCGTTGAGAGAAGCTCTATCGGGATTGTAGAGTCTCATTTTTAGAATATTGTTTAGGTTGAAGAGAGCCACTACTTCTCTTTGAGGTGGAAGATTGTTTCCTAATTGTCCAAAGCAAACTCCAATGTGCATGTTTGCAACACCTACAAGAAAACTAAGTTACTCTCGACGAGTATCAGATGTATTTCTATCATGGGTTGAAAGTTTGAATTTTCTTATAAATTTGTCCAACTAGGAGATAATTAAGTTGGAAAGTTCCGTTTGGTATTTTTTTTTTTTTTTTTTTTTTTTTTTTTTTTTTTTTTTTTTTTTAATGTTAAGTTAATAAGCACTTGACTCTCACTTGTAGTTTTCTTTCTTATATTGTATACTTTTTGAAAATATCTTTTAAAAAATCAACTAAATTTTAAAATCTAAAAAATAATTTTTAGAAAGGGAAATTTTTACCGATAGAAAAAATGTCAAATTATTTACAAAAAAATAGGAAAAAAAAAAAAACTGATAAACATTGATAGATTTCTATCAGCAACTATAAGTGATAGACTTCTATCATTTCTAGCACTGATAGACCCTGATAGACTTCTATCAACGTCTATCACAATTGTGTAAAATTTTTGTTATTTTGTCTAAATAGTTTTCCTTATTTTTCTATTTTTAAAAATTTCCCTTTAAAAAATTGATTTTATTCTAGAAAATTGACTTAGAAATTAACTAAGATGAAAAGCTTAAAACAAATTGTGACAAAACGAGTCTAACTTTTAGAAGCTTAAAGCTGAGCCTAAGTCAGTTCAATTACAAACTTTTTTAGTAATTAGGAGTCTGGATTTGAACCAGATATCTGTGGTCACTAATATGCTTGTATGTCAGTTGAGCTATGTTCCCTTTGGCGATTAATTTTGTCAAATAAATAAGTCATTGAACTTGCAATAATATATCTAATAAGTCTTTGAAAAATTCAAAAGTTTTAAAATCTAATTCATCTATTAGATATAAATTAGAAAATTAAGATCCCGTTTGATAACCATTTGGTTTTTTTTATTGTTCACTTCTAAATTTCTATGTTATGTTTTCAACGTTTTACTTATATTTTAAAAAAATCAAGCCAGATTTTGAAAAAAAAAAATAACTTTTAAAAACTTGTTGTTTTTTTAAGTTTTGACTAAGAAATAAAATGATTCGTTAAGAAAAGTGAAGACCATGGTAAGAAAATTGAGAAAAAGAAGTATAAATTTAAAAAATAGAAAACTAAAAACAACATGGCTATCAAAGAGGATCTAATTGATCTATTAGGTATAAATTTGAATTTTATGTTTAATGAAACTTAACTTTCAATTTTGTGTCTAGTCGAAGTTCGAGTATCGAAATAAACTCAAAACAACTAAATTTCTAAGTGCGTGTTTGGGAGTGATGGTAGAAATATAGTGATTTACAAAAAGAGATTTTAGTATAATTAATTTCGAATTGATTTTCATACAAACATATTGATGTTTGATTTCAAATTTTAAAAAGAGATTTTCATATATTTAAAAGTGATTTTGAATCGTCATGTTTCATTTTAAAAGTGATTTTAGATTTATCAAATTATTAAAATGACATTTTCTAAGGAAACTACTATAAACAGAAAAAATATCAAACTATTTATAAATATAAAAAAATTTCAATGTCCATCAGTATAGACGGCAATAGAATTCTATCGCGGTCTATCGTTGATAGACAGTAAATTTTTTATATTTATAAATAGTTTGACTCATTTTTCTATATTTGAAAATTGTCATCTTTTTTATTTGGGAAATTATTTTAAAAGGGTAAAAAAAAAACAAACTTATTCTTAAATATTAGGAAACATTAAGTATTTCAATAAAAATAAAAAATAAAATGAGGACAACTCTTTTGGTTCATTTCCCACCATCACCTTAACTAAAAATTACTTCTGAAAATTAATTTTAAAGGATTAAAAACATATTTTAGATGAGGTTAAAAAGTGATTTTAATATTCTCAAAATCACTTCGATGGAAAAACAGAGCAGGAGAAAGGAAAAAGTACTTGTTGGGCGAGGGATTCCGCAGTGAGGAAGTTGAATGAAGGTGCCAATGGCAGAGGCAGATCCGAATGGTAAGAGAGCCATTGAATCTTCATCTTCAATCGCCATCGCCATATTCGACGACTTCGAACCTGCTTCTTCACCAATAACGAATCAAAATAGTTACAAATACGATTATAAAAACCCTAGAAAAAATTTGGAGGCAATTCGTTATCGGTTCTTCAATTGAAAACAGAGAGATTTTAGATTGGTTGAAACCTGGAAAAAACAGAGCTCCAAGAAGGATAAGTACATAAATGGATCTGCAAAACATGGATTCTCTGTTCTCCATCGCTTTACATCCCTTCCGCCTTCGGCTGTTTTCCTCAAATTTCTATGGTGTCTATTCAATGGCAATTCAACACGCCGAACTGAAGACCGCATTGTTGACCAAATTGGCCCAAATATTTCAAGATTTCGAAAAAAGGCCCAGATTTGGAATTCAAAAGTAAGTAAAGATCAATTTTTTTTTTTTTTTTTTTTTTTTAGAGTTAAGATTGAGAAAAGTATCTTTTCAAAGAGATTTGATTAATTCAAGAGGTTGTTTGAGAAGCTAGAATATAATTGGGATTACTAAACATTTGGAATGCGTGAGTTATAAATTAGGTTCATGAGTTTAATATGTTGGATATTTATAGTGAAAGAAAAAGTGAGATGTTGATGAATATTTGAAACATAAAAAATTTGAATTTAATTGTATAAATTAAATCCATTGTTGGAAACTTCAAATTGGATTGAAACTATCAAACTAAGATGAAGTTTCATGTACAAATTTAACATGTATGAAAGTTAAATTTGTAGTTTCTTCAATTTGAATGAGTTATACTTAATTGTTGTCAAGTAACAACTAAAATGAGTTAAATTTGACAAATGTTTCAATTTTTGTATTTATTTGATTTTATTTTGCATTTTGGAAAGTTATTAAGTTGCTAGCCTATAAATAGCAACTTGTTTCCTCATTTGTAGGATCCCACCTCAAATTGAAGAATTCTCTCCCTCCTTCCTTTCTTTTCATCTTGTGTCAAGTTGAGAGTAAGTATCAAGAGTTCTGCCAGATTCGAGTAGTTCAAGGTTGCAGTTCTACCGGGGTGAGTTGTTGTATCCTGCTGAGACGATCGCTGTAGTCTGCTTGCATCCGGTAATAATTGTCTTTCAAGTCTTTATCCTTGTTACACCAACTTGTTAAGTGTATTGTCTCTAGTTGGGTTGTAATAAGTTTTCTAGTGTATTCAGTTCATATATTTCATATTTTTCCAACATAATATTACAAATCTTTTGAGTTACATTCTAATCCAAACCTATTCCAATACGGATCATCAAACAACCCCAAGTGTCTTCCCAAAATCTAATCTTTTTACCACAACTAACTTTAAAAATTTGGTAAATTTATGAGGGGTTGCTCAAATTTGCAAAATTTCAAAACAAAAACTTGTGCCTCATACCAATGTTATCAAAGAGTCATTTATTTATATATATATATAATTCAAAATATTGAAATATTAACTGATTCTGGTCAACAAAAATATCTGTTATGATAAAAATTGATTCAAAGTTTATACTCCTTTACATACATACCTTCCACGAGAAAAAATTTAATGCCGAGTTATCTTCTTAATAAAGTTGGCTGTAAACAAATTATAAAATTTAATCAATATATGATACCTAGAAGATGTATTTTGTTGGAAAAAGTTTTGCCTATGGTGGGATGTTCAAGAATATCAATAGAGCATATATTATACTATTTAAATAGGATTTATCATTTTATATTTAAAATGAAAAGTTTAAATATAGTTAAGAGTAAATATTCTTACACCCTTTACTTAACTAAAACTAAGTTCATATTTTGATTTCTTGTTAGGAGTGAATAAACCAAAATGTTTCTCCATTTCAAGAGACTTCAAATTTTCATCAAACATAGCAAACAAATACGTTTCAATAGCTCTTCTCGGCCTCCTCGGCGTCCCATTTCGAACAAAGCTAATCAAATTTCTATAGTATGTACCTGCATTCTCAACTGTAGCAGCTTCGCCTCCACTCGACGGCCAACCACTCTCCGATATCACGATCGACACTTTGACTCCACCCGACTTCTCAAGCGCTACATAAAGAGCATCAACCATTGATTCAAAAAGACTGTTGTAGAAAAAATTGCCATCTCTTATCACAAGAGTTGGCGATTGCATGAACAAAGCATAATCAAGGCTGATGGTTTGATTGATCTCAGTGTAAACAAAGTAAGGATACACATTAGCAAGAAGTGGTGAACCATTCTTAGCCAGAAAATCAACAATTGGTTCCATAAATTCAGCAGCCTCTGAACTAAATGAGCCATTAGATGGAGGAAAGGAAGAGTTTGACAAGAAACTGATGGTCGATATTACTGTGGAAACTTTTATTTCATCCTGCAAATTGGCTGCTGAAATTGCACTATGAATGCTACTCATGGCTGGTAAAACATATCGAGCAACGGGATCGGATGGCTGCACCTCGTTTCCAATGGCAACGTATCGAAATTTGACGTGTGGTACATAGGCTTGAATGTTCTTTTGGACCCAGTTTACTGCAGAAGAAAGATTAACAATGCGTTCGATGTCAGTATTCGGGATGCCTACAACGACTTCAATGTTCGATCCTCGAAGAGCATTTAATATAGCTGCGTCGGGATTATAGATCCTCATCTTTTCAATGCTGTTGTTTTTGTAGAGTTGTACTACTTCTTTGGCATCTGGTAAATTGTTGCCTGCGCTTGAATAACAAACACCAATGGATTCTGCAATTGCAACCATATGAATGCTCAAACAAAAGTAATATTGATCAGTTTGGAAGGCAGAAAACAAAGATTCATACAGCATAAAATGTTTAACCAGCCCAAATCAGATGCATAAGTTCAGGGACTTGAGAACAGAACAAACGACATCTTTGATTCGAATTTCTTTAGCATATAAACAAACACTATATCCTCATTTCGATCTTTCCATCTCATCCTAATTGTTTTCTTTAATGCTTAAGGGTCCGTTTGGATTGACTTTCTAAGTATTTATAAACGCTTTTTATTTTGCACTTATAAACATTTATTTAAACACTTAGAAAGTCAATCCAAACACGCTCTAAATTTTGTTTCTCATTTCTCCTCCCTTCCACTGCTATTGGTTTTCTTCCTCTTTTGATATTAGGAAAAGATTTTTAAGGATAAAAAGGCTTGAGATGTTTGAAGATGCTTTCAAAATCTTAGTCAAAGTCATACAGGTTAAAAACTTAGACCCCTTTACTAGTCATTTAGTTTTTCAGACTGTGGAAACCCTAGCTTTTGATCAATGGCAGACTGACTTGAATAACAGTACTAGTCCTTTAGTTTTTGAAAATTAAGCTTATAAACACTTGTGAAAGTACAAACGCTCTATTTTAGGAGTGTTCGTATCGGATACGGACATGTTTGGATAGGTTACAAACATGTGACCGATAAAAAAAGTTTCGTGTCCTATTTTTATTTATTTATTTTTAGTTTAAGACACATGGAGACATGGTTGGAACACTTCTTAGACACACTAGAAATTTTTTTTAAAGAAAAACTAGTCTAGCCTTTTTATGTCGGACCCAAGTTTAAAGCCCATATCAACCATAAGTTTAACAAAGATTAAATAGAAAATAAAAAATGAAGTCCATTTTTTTAACCAAAGATAAAAAACTAAAACATAAAAAAGTGAAGTAAGAAACCTAAGGCCCGTTTGATAAACTTTGGTTTGTTGTTTTTAGTATTTGAAACTAAGCCTATAGATATTATTTTCATCTCTAAATTTCTTCTTTTGTTATCTACTTTTTACTAATGATTTAAAAAACCAAGTCAAATTTTGAAAACTAAAAAAAATAGTTTTTAAAAACTTGATTTTGTTTTTGGAATTTGGCTTAGAATTCATCAACCATTGTAATTAACAAATATGCAAGTCATTATAAAAAAATGGAGAAGAAATAAACTTAATTTTTAAAAATCAAAATTTAAAACGAAATGGTTACCAAATGGGGCCTAAACGTTTCATCTCCTAAAATTGTTAATCAATTTGACATTTTATGCTTTGTTTAGTGGAGTACATCTAGTATTTTATGTTAAATTTCTATATATCCTAAAAAATAATAATAAAAAAGAGGGTGTCCTCAACGTCTCCGTGTCCTAGCTTTTTTAAATTGGCTTATCGACATATCATGCCGTATCCGTGTCTGTGCTTTATGGCCTGTTTGGTAGAGAATACAGATTCTATTTTATGTTTCAGATTCACTGAGTTTTCAGCAAATATATATTTAGCAGACAACCTAGATTTTGTTTCTAAAAACTGTTTTAAGATTTTGTAATCTAAACAATGCAAATTTTGAAAAAAATATTTTCATGTTTTCATTGTTTCCATACTTTGAATTTTGAATTTTAAAATGTAAAATTATATTAAATAAAGATAAAAATATTTAAAAATACAACATGTCATGTTATAAACGCAATTCTTTTTTTAAAAAATATAAAATATGTATTATGTAATGTATTATAAATTATATATATAATACTGCAAAATAATAATTATATAATTTTTGTTAACATAAACCATATTCATAAATTAATTAATAATAGTTTATTTTCAACTAAAATTAGTGGTTAACTATAACTAATTTTATGATTTATAAATATAGTATCAAACACATTTTAAACAATTGTTTAAATTATAATCTAATTTCTAAATCTGCTACCAAACACATTTTTGAAAACACGAAATATAACTCTATTTTTATTTAGTCTCTTGTTTTCAAATTTCTGTTTCCAGATTCTCTACTAAATATGTCTTTTGTTTTGTTATCTACTTTTTAGGAATGTTCTTAGAATACTAGTCAATTTATTTAGATAGTAGTTTTTAAAAACTTGTTTCGATTTTGGAAAGAAAAAAAAAACCGTAAACAATAACATACAAAAATATAAAAAAATAACGTACAAGCATATAATGCTAAGAGTGGAGCACAATATCTTAGTTACAGAAAAAGAAAAGATTAAGAACTCAAATACAAAAATTGGGCATGAATATCAAAATATATATATTTTTAATTATTTTGTTTTTAATTTTCTATTTTTAGAATTTATGCTTATTTGCTCCCAAATTACTTACTATGGTTTTCACTTTCTTTAAAGAAATATTTGGATTCTCAATTAAAATCTAAAAAAAATAATAATTTAAAAACTACTTTAAAAAAAAAAAAAAAACTAAGTCAAGTTTTGAAAACTAAAAATGTAAGGCCCATTGGTTAACGATTTAGTTTTTAGTTTTTAATTTTTGAAAATTAAGCATATTTCCTGTATCTTATTTTAGTATAAGAGTTGAATTCTTAGCCAAATTTTAAAAAAACAAAAACAAGTTTATAAAAACTACTTTTTTTTTAATTTTCAAATTTTGGGTTGGTTTTTGAAAAATGAGTAAAAAATAAATAAGAAAGCAAGAAGAATGGTGTTGGTAGGCTTAATTTTAAAAAACCAAAAACAAAAAACCAAATGATTATCGAACGACCCCAATTAACATGATTTGATTTTTGAAAACAATAGTAGAAACAGACAACACAAGTACACAACATAAACAAAATTTAGGAGTGAAGGTAGAGTTTAGAAGACAGAGACCTTAATAATGTTATGCTTAAATCTTATTTTAGTCCCTGAATTTTAAATCTAGTTTTATTTTGGTCCCTAAACTTTCATAAACGTTCGTTTTAGTCCCTAAACTTTTAAAAAGTGTTTATTTTAGTCCATACTATTAAAATTAGGTTAATTTTTCAACATAAATGTGAGGGAGCTTGTATTTTTGGATGACTAGGCTATAGATGTATTGAACATGAAGATGAAGTAAAATGCCAAACAACCAACACGCCAAAATACTGAATGACCAAAATTTTGAACTAAAAATGTCTTTTAAATTCTCTCACTTTGCCACCTTGTAAAATTTTTAGTGTAGTTAACTTATTTGGTAGCTTAGTCATCCAAAAATACAAGTCGATCTCGCCATTTTATTAAAGAGTTAATAAAATCTTAATATAGCAGTGACCAAAAAATAAACATTTTTTAAAAGTTTAGAGACTTAAACGAATATTTTCAAAAATTTAGGAACTAAAATAAAACAATATTTAAATTTTAAGAACTAAAATAGACGTTAAAAGTTTAAGGATCAAAATAGAATATTATAAAAAAATATTATTTAAAGTTCATGAAGCAAAATAATATTTAGAACGAGAGTATACTTGAGAAGCAACAAGCTCAAAAATGAAGAGAAAGTAGAAACAAATGATGGGAAAGAGTTACCTGTCCGGCGAGGGCCACCGCATTGAGGAAGTCGAATGAATCTTCCGACGCCAGAGGCAGATCCAAACGGTAAAAGAGCCATTGAATCTTCATCTTCAATCGCCATCGCCATATTTCCCCACTTCAATCCTGTTTCACCACAAGATACAGTTAAAACCCTAGAAAAATTGAGGTCAAATCATAATCGATTCTTCAATCGGTGAAAACCTGGAGAAATGGAAGCCCCAAGGAGAATAACAAAAACAGAGCAAGATGTGGAGAAGAAGATTGAAGAAGAAGAAGAAGAAGCCATGAGCTAGCGGTGAAGAGATTCAGATGAAAAACAGAGCAAAGGCTGAGAGAGAAAGTTGAAATTATTCCGCCATGGATTTCTGAAAGCCAATTTGGAGAAACGTGTCTTCTTCTCCGCCTCATCTATGGCCATTTTTTTCTACTGTTGGCTCATTAACTTCTGTGTTTAGCTTAGTCCCCAGATTTCAATGGAAAATTCAATTGGAAATTGACAGGATAATAGGGCTATTGAGGCTTGACTTGTTCAAAACCCCATGGGAGGGCTTTGAAAGAAAGAATTTGACTAAAATATTTAGGAACAAAAAAAAATAATTCAAAATCTACCTCTTTTTATATCAATTTTCCCTTTTTTTTTTCTTTTGGAATTCTTCTCAGGACATGTTTACCAAACCAATTGGTGTAGTCAGAATGAAATTTTATCGATGGATGAATTGTAAACATAATTGGATTGATTTGATCAGATTTAGTTAGAATTATGAATCTATCACATTTTACTGTTATTGTTACTTTTTAATCCTAACAGTAACGGTAAAGGTAAATGTAACAATAAATGTGATAGATTCATCATTTTTCATAATGTTATAGTAACAATATCTGTAATGGTAATGATGATGGTAACCGTAAAAGTAGTGGGTTTCACGTAATTTTCAACCACAATCACATTGAACATTCTTTATTCCTCAATTAGATTGCACGATTTGATTACAAATTTTGAGGCGAGCTCCACAACTCATTACAATTACGAGAAACACAGGTAAACAACAATAAAAGTAATCTAATGGGGCTCACTTCTTACATTACCATTGATGAATTATCTTTCACCTGGTGTAAACATGACCTTAATTTTCATCCATGGTAATTAAATTCATAACTCGATCGAAGCAACTTTATTACAGAATTGGGCATAATCTAAAAATCTGGTCCCACCACTCATTCCAAATAGAGTTTTATGTAAAGAGCTACAAAAAGATAATCAAGTAAGACTCACTTTCTAAAATTACGTTTCATTTATTACGTTTATAGATAGAAAAACATGTCCTTAATTCTTCTAAAAGTTTCATTGTTCCTCTCTTGCAATTGAACCTACAACCAAACACAAACTCAAACTTGTCACCTCCCCCATCCCTTGTATTATGCATGGAACTCCTCGGTCATCTCTCTATATTCTCTATGCTTGGGTAGTTAAAACTTGAACTCATTGAGAAAGTTGATCCAAACATAGAGATCAAGGCACAACTCCAAAATATAAATGATCCAAGTCCTCTTCATTCTTTGTTAAGAAAATGCAATAAAATGACCCAAGTAGAGAAGGCCATCTTTAATGTGAATGAGGGATATTGCAACCCAACTTGAAGAACTTTCTTTTGGTATTCACCATACAGGATATCTTTTTGGTTCACTTTATTTTGTGCACTCTACACCCTTGCAATATTAACCACCCTTTCAACATTTCTTACATCGCACAAGAAAATGGGAGACTAGGCTGTGGAACAGGGTGAGAAAATGAATTTGATCTTCATTAAGAAGAAAGAAAAATGTCATCTCAAATGAAAGGGAAAGATCATATGGTCAATGTAACATCCCAAATTTTCAAGTGTTGTGATTTTATTTATCGAGACTTTTTGGTGTTGATTTGTTATTTTTGAATTTAAGGCTTTTTTTTTTTTTTTTTTCTGTTTGGGTTCTTGTCGAATCTAGTTACCCAATAGTTTTGGTTTAAGCATGAGCATTGTTCACATTGTTTTAGGTTGAAGACTTGAAAGGGTGTGGCCGTTGTCGGTTTGTTTTGAAGCTCAAAACTTTGGGTAAGCAATGGAATTTCTGAATATAATTGGATTGGGCAGGAACTATTAGTTTTAACTACAATTGGGGTTGTGTTATAGGTTGATTTTTGGGTTCAAGGAGTTTGCACAGTGGTTACTGACTGATCTGAGGTAAGTGATTCTATTGTTGGGGTTGGCCTTTAGGCCAGATCTCAACCCTTTATGTTAGTTTTATTATATTGTTACAACACTGATTATCCCTGAAACTAAATTTAGCATGCATGCTTATGTTCTCTGAGATCATGACTGGCCACTGAGATTCGATAACTATTATATGTGTATGTATGACTGAACTTCATGTTAGACGCCCTTTTCGCCCCATGATGCATATTATGAATCGACAAGTTCACTTCCAGTTTGACGGTGTGCCATCAGGCCACTAGACATGCGTGGACCGACGGGTTCACCTCCATGTTTGACTCGGTGGGTCATCAGGCTCACCCTTCAGTTTTGACGGCGTGCCTTCAGGCCGCTAGACATGGTGACGGAGCAGACATGTTGCTTATGTACAGTAGAAATCCCGACAATGGGATTACATACTGAGTTTTTATACTCATTCATTTCTCCTTATGAATTTCAGGTAAAGGCAGAAACAGATCGGCGGGCGATTGGAAGAATCCGTGACTGGGCCAAACAGGGATTAGTTGAAGCTTCCGCATTTTATTTATTCATGTCTTTTGTCGTAGATGGGTCGTGGTAGTTCGGTCTTGAGTTGTTTCTTTTTTTCTGATTTCATTCGTTAATTATTTTAATTTAATTATTCCTTTATTGGATAGGGGTACCCCGATTAAGGATTTAATTTTACTTTTTGAAAATGATTTTGGAATTATTTATTTATTTATTTATCTAAATTTTTAATTGTTATCTTTCTTTTCCAAGAGATTTGGTCTCTGTTCTATATTGCTCTCTATTGAGGGATGTCTGCGTGCCCTAAGTCCTTGGGTGTGGTAATGTCCTATTGGAAAGTGTCAGGAGTTGGGGGCGTTGCAGTTGGTATTAGAGCCTAAGTTTTAGGTTCTGTAGACTGGCTTACGATGTAAGTCTGGGTTGTCCCATTTGGCCATAACGAGTTCTTCGTCGCCGCTAGGTACGCAAAATATATGTATATATATATATATATATATATATATATATATATGCATGAGTATAGTGCTAGTATGCAGGGAGGGCTATATGTGTAGAGCTCTACCTATTCTGTTGATTACTTTTGGCTGGATTCTTTCATGTTACAGCATTCACAAAGCATTTTTCTGGGTGGTTGTCAGGGCATGACACCAAAAGACCAAAGGAAAGAAAAAGGTCAGGCTGGCGACAAGACCCACCTATACGGGGTCTACTGGGATTAAAACCTTAGCGCAGCGAAAACATATCAGAACCCTAACTCAAAATTGATTTTAAAATTTTGAAATACTTCTACATTGATAAAATAAATCTAAAAAAAATAGGTTAAGCATATTGAAAACAAAAATACAAAAAAAAAAACCTTACGTTGGATCACCACCACTTGAAGTCCTCCCTTTTCTCTGAACCTTGAGGAAAGGTTTGTGGGAACCTTTTTGGTAAGGAAAAAAAACGCAGAGAACTCTTCCGAGAGAATTTTTTAGAGAAAATGACTGATCCAATTTTTTTTTGTTAGACACTATATAAGAAAAAGAGAGAAAAATGGGAAACGTAGGTGTTATCCCACGTATTAAGTAACTCTCCTACGTGGGTGTTACAACAATATTAAAACTAGTTTAATATTAATTAATTAAATTAATAAATAATAATTAATTAAATCTAATTTAATTAACCAATTCATTTAAATCATATTTAAATGAACATCTCTCACATAACCTATAGTTTTAATTCAATTAATTTAATTAAATCAAATTTAATTAAATTAGATTAAATTAAATAACAAATTAATTCTCCAATTAATTAATTACCAAATTAAATATCAAATATTTAATTTTAACCTGCATTTGAATCAAATTCAAATACATTTCTTTCATAACCTACAGTTTTAATGTACATCTAATGCGCATTAATTTTAACCTATAGTTTTAATATAAATCTAATTCATATTAAAATAATATTTGAACAATTTCAAATATTTAATTCTCTTACAAATTAACTTTGAATCATATCCAAAATTATATTTATACTATAAAGTCCAATTTGTAAAATAAACTTTATATTATAATGTATCATTATACATTATACTTTTTACTTAGTAAATTCCAACATTTCAAATTTCATCCAAGAATAAATTACCTAAATATTCTTTACGAGCTAGGAAGGGGACCTAATGGACCTACATAGCAGAAGCTCCAACGATATGAGATTAACGGGCTAAACTCATTAACCACATTAATCAATATTCGTTAACTGTGGGTACACTCCACTAAAGACCCACAATTGCACTCTTCTCATTGTAGATATATTTATGTGTCCACGGATATAGACCAATAACAGCAAAGTTAGTCCTTCACAAGCGTTCGTAACACCAGCTGGGTCAAATTACCGTTATACCCTTAGGTTACTTCTAAATCCTTAAGTACTAGTGCTCCTCTAATGAACAACCTGTGGTCCAACCATCAAACAGAAACCCCTCTTGGACCAGTGAGAGGGTAGGGCCCTTTGTTTAAGTCCCAGAGACACCACTTAAGGGAACACTTATCTACTTACCCTAAAGTCGGGAAGGAGTGAAATCCATCTTGTATAATTATGTTTCCAGCTCCCCACTCAATCTTTTCCTTAAAATGGTAGGCATATCGAGTCGGCAAACGGACCACTCTCACCCATACAAATCAAAGGACAATCCCTCGTGAACAGAAGTTCATAATATACTCAAGATTAAGACTAAGTTGTCTAGGTCAACCTATTGAAATAGAAACCTAACCAGTCAACAGAGTTACATCTAGTGGTTACTATTTCGTGGTCCAGTCTTATGCAAACTCATTGCATAGGATACTCCCACTCGCATGACTCCTACACGAACGCGTTGGATCATTGCGTTTGTATCAAATACAAAGTGGGTCGTATCCATAGTGTTACCAGGATAAAGTACCCAGCCCTATCCTTATACTATAGACCCTTTAGGCTTTAACTTGAACATTGATCTCTATATGTCTCTACATATTGTTCAAGACTCATAAAACAGCCTAGGATGTTAGTTTATTGAATTTTAGGGTTATTAAAACAAGATAAAATAATCAATAACATTTATTGAATAATAATGAATAACCATTTATTAATGACGGTTAAAATACAACATTTACTATCTATGAGTTTTAGTGCATAAAACCCAACAGGGTTGTCCGCCGTCTAGAGCGCAAAACCCTAACGCCTAGGACCCCCCAGCGCCGGAGGATCCCCTGCTGCCTAGAGACCCTTTTGGGTCAGGGTGGCAACAAACGCAGACCAAGAGTCAAACGAAGGGTACGAACGTGCCTTCACGCACACCGGTTCCTCCAGGCATTCCGACTGAATTTTCAGCTATGGCGGCAGCAATAGGAGAAGTGTTACTGGGAAAGATGAAGGAGATGATGGATGAGCGACTAGCCCAGTTCGCCCAGTCTCAACAAGTACCAGTCCAACCAATTTAAGCGCCGCAGGGGCAGGCCTAGCAGCAGAATGTGTAGGACCTGTCTGTTGAAGCTAAGCATCTAAGAGATTTCACGAAGTATAACTCTCACACCTTCGATGGTCACTGAAGGACCCTACAAAGGTAGAAATGTGGTTGTCATCTATTGAGACAATTTTCCATTATATGAAGTGTTCGGAGGACCAGAAACTTCAGTGCGCTATGTTCATGTTGACAGAAAGTGTAGAAATTTGGTGGCGCTCAGCAGAAAATACTATAGACACGAACAGAGGGTTAACATCTTGAGAGAAATTCAAGGAACCTTCTATGAAAAGTACTTTTTAGCCCACACCCGACACAGTAAGCAAGTAGAATTCTTGAGTTTAAAACAAGGAGCCATGACGGTGGAAGAGTACGAGCAGGAATTCTATAAGCTATCCCATTTTCCCCCAAAACTGGTGGCTACCAAGAAGGACAGGACAAAAATGTTTATTCAACGCTTGAAGAGCGAGATACGAGGTTTGGTGCAAGCAATAGAGCCCCAAACTTTTTGCCGTAGCGCTTCGTGCAGCCATGAGGATCGACGCTGATGCCAGGGACAGAGGTGAGTACATAAAGTCGGTGGAAGCTGGGGTCTCTGTGGGGCAGAAGAGGAAAGCGCCTAAGCTGGCACAGAAGGGCCAGACTTCAGACAGACCCTTATGACACTATCAACAGCAAGCTTATGAAGCAGGCTGGGTAGAGAGCAGTCGACCGGTGTGTGGCATTGTGGAAGGTGACATTGGGGAGGATGTCTGGCTGCTCCGGGGTTTGTTTTCACTACAGACAGGAGGGGAACTCAGTTGACAGATGCCCTAACAGGAACATGTCAAGAAGTAGGAGCCAATCTTCCGGTTTTAGTCAGAGGGGTTTGAGCGCACCACAGCAGCAGCAACAAGGTCGAGTGTTCACTATAACTCGGCGAGAGGCAGACAAGTCTAATTCAGTGGTGACAGGTACACTCCCTATCTTGGGATATTATGCTTTAGCTCTATTTGATTCAGGCTCGTCGCATTCTTTTATTTCATCTTTATTTGTGAGGGGGGGCCATGTTAGAACTAGAACCCCTGCATTATGTGTTATCAGTTTCTACTCCATCGGGAGAACTTATGTTAGCTAATGAGAAGATAAAGACATGTCAGATAGTGATAGCAGGGCATCCACTAGACGTAACCTTGATAGTGTTGGATATGCGGGATTTCGATGTTATTTTAGGCATGGATTGGTTAGCCGCTAATCATGCCAGCATTAACTGTGCTCGTAAGGAGGTGGTTTTCAATCCTCCCGCGAGGACCAGCTTCAAGTTGAAAGGGGTCGGGACCGTAGTCTTGCCCAAGGTGATTTTAGCCCTGAAAGCTCATAGGCTACTTAACCAAGGGACTTGGGGTGTCTTGGCTAGTGTGGTTGATACCAGAGAAATTGAGATCGCTTTGACCTTAGAGCCAGTAGTAAGAGATTATCCAGATGTCTTTCCAGAGAATCTTCCGGGTTTGCCACCGTATCGGGAAATAGACTTCGCCATCGAATTGGAACCAGGTGCGACTCCCATCTCGAAGGCTCCTTACAGAATGTCCCCTACAGAGTTAAAAGAGCTTAAGGTTCAGTTGCAAGAGTTGCCACTCTTTTTTTCTTTTAATTCTTTTTCTGTCATTTCTTTTTCACTTTTTGCTTTTGCATCAGCCTCTTGCCTTTTCTTTTCAAGTTTGCATTGATCAATAAACACATCTTTTGGAGACAAAGGAACAAAAATTGTTTTTCTACCATTATGAGTAAAAGAATAATGATTTGTATACCCATCATAAATCCCCAGCATGCATGGATACAACATCACACAAAATATCATCAGCATACTTTCCAATGGTAAACGAAACAAGAGCTTGCTTAGTCACCCTAACTTCCGCACAATCATTCAACCATTGAAGCTTGTATGGTCTAGGATGTGGTTTAGTCTCTAAATTAAGTCTTTGGACCAGAATAGAACTCATAACATTGGTGCAATTACCACTATCACTAACCACACTACAAGGTACAGATTGAACAAGGCACCTAATGTGAAACAAGTTCTCTCGTTGGTCTAGACTATCCTCCTTAATTTGGGTGTTCAAAGCTCTCCTAGAGACTAAGGACATAAGTGTAGGATCCTCTTCACTAAATTCCTCACTCTCACTCTCTTCATTTTCTTCAATTAAAACCTCAATTTTTTCTTCATCTTCCGTCACAATTTCTCCTTCTCTAATGGTCATAATTTTCCTATTAGGGCAATCTCTACTAAAGTGACCTACCCCTTGACATTTCCAGCATTTTAAATCCCTATTTTGCACATTAGAGTCATCAACCTTCTCTTTTCCCTTTTTAGAACTCTCCCCTTTCTCAAGCTTCATTTTAGGTTTCTCATTCACCTCTTGGTTTCTAGGCTTATAATCAATATTCTTATTATCCTTTTTCCATGTAGTACTAGAGTTGGAAAAATGTTTAGAAGAATACCGTCGAGACTTTCGTTGGAGTTGCCTCTCAATCTTGATTGCAATATGCAACAACTCCTCCATGTCAAAGTATGGTTGTAGATCAACTTGGTCCGCAATCTCCGTGTTTAGCCCATTAAGAAACCATGCCATGAGATTCTCCATGTCCACGTCTAGATCAAGTCGATCCATCAACGTATCCATCTCCTTGTAATAATCTTCCACGGATTTGCTTCCTTGTTTCAATGCGTGTAGCTTTTGCGCCATATCCCTTTGAAAATGTTTAGGAACAAATCGTTTTCTTATCGACTCCTTGAACTCATACCACGAATCGATTGGTGCTTCAAGATTCCTCCTCCTACTTGACATCAACTTATCCCACCATGTTTGAGCATATTGTTTAAATTGAGCAACACACAATCGTACCTTCGATTCATCGGTAAAGTTATGATAATCAAATATTGATTCCACCGTCTTCTCCCATTCAAGGTACTCTTCCGGATCAGTTTTTCCATAAAACTTTGGAAGTTTCAGTTTGATGCTTCCCACGTTACGGTCAATTCCCTCTTCTCATGGAGCTCTCCTTTGAAAATTAAGATATCCTCATCCACGACCTCTCCCTCTATCCAAGCCACGAATAGCACGTCTTTCTCCTCTTGCTGTGACGAAAGTAACTTGGTCATCCTCTCCTTCGTTGGAATCGTCACCCTCATATTCCTCCTCTCGAGCTTGGTATCGAGCCTCAAATCGTTCCATGCGTTCTGTCAATGCTTCCATAGCACGAACCATGCGTTCCATGGTTGCTTGTTGTGCTTCTTGCCTTCGTTCATTGGAGATATTAGGTAAATCTTTGGGATTTGCCATACTGCAAAATAAAGAAAAGTAACAAAAAGAAAAAGGACCTCACAAGCGCTCCCTCACGTGTTTCACTTGTTAATGTAGTTCACTCGTGTTTAACACTCAACACTCTTATCAATGTATCACTCTCTCACTAACACACCCTCACAAGTATAAAAGAATCACACTCCAACAACTATATTTAGTAAAGTGAAAGAGCCAAGAGCAATTTAAAGTGTTTTGAACAGCACACTTAGAATACAATCAAGAGTATTAAAGGAGCAATCCGAATAACAACAAAGAAACAAGTTAAAATAAGAGAAGCACTATATGGAAAGAATGAAAAGGATTAAAAAATGAATAATTAAACAAAAAAAAATAATCAGAATGAGAAAGGAAGTGGAATGGATAACAATAGAAAATGTGGCATTCAAAATGGTTAATTGAAATGTAACTCTAGGAAAATGATGTATTATGTTGTTTAATTGAGCTTTAACAACATATGGGAGTTATAATAGCAAGAAATAGAACATTTAATCAGCCAAATTGTAACTGCCAATATTTAATTACCAACATTTTTTTTTCCTTCTTTTGGACAGATTATCAAAATTCAAACGATTTAGCCACAAGCAATATGAATTTAGAGAAGACAAAGAAGAACAAAATGTAGATAAGAGATAGATCTAAATATTTGCAGAAGACATCATTACGAAAAAATGACTGGAACAATTTTTTTTTTTTTTTTTGGAGACAGATTCAGAATATGCTAGATCTAAAGAAATTGAGTAAAAAAATTTTAGAATTCAGTAGATAAGCACAACGAAAACATAGGTCCGATCAAAGAGCCTAATGCTCTGATACCAAATGTTAAGTAACCCTTGAGAATTATGATCTAACAACCTTGTTGGTAACAAGACCTTTAGATCTAATGCTCAAAAACCCCAAAACAGCATGGAATCATCCCAAGGAACAAGTTTTGAAAGGAATTTACCTTGATGATCAAGATCAAGAGTAGAGAAAACTCGTTTCTAAACTCGAGATTCGAATCACTCCACAAGACGATTATCAACACCACTTGAATGATTCTAGCATGCAAGTTCTAAAACACAAGAAATTGCAAAAAAAATAAAACACTTAGCTCTCAACAAAGCTTAAGAAATTTCTTTATCATTTCATTCATAAAAATCCCCTTACAATGGGAAGAAAAGAGGCCTTTATATAGCCTTTACACCCTAAAAATAAATGACAAAAGAAAAACCAAAAGACACAAACTTAAATGGCTAATTTATGGAGAACAAAGTAACCTACATGAGTTTCAATTCTCCATAACCCTCATATTAAACAAGCCTTAAATAAAATAAAACAAAAATTGAAATTACATTTAAATACCAAAAACAAAAGTGTTGTCCTTTTTTTAATATTCCATAAATTAACTTCAACTTGACTTTCATTAATTTAAATAGGACTTCATTAAATGCAAGTTAGAATGCATTTAATGCATCTTCATCTTGAAGCTCAACTTTATATAGCATGTATGGAAGAACTCCAACATCTTCTATAATCTCCTTCCTTGAGGTCACCATAGCTTGGATATGAGTGATTAAAGCTTGTTGTAGCTTCTTGGCTCTTGACCTTGTAATGGGACCTTGAGGCATGGTAATTGATGTTGCTTGGTTCACATCAGTGTCACCTTGGGGTGCGTCAGTGTTGCTCGTAAGGAAGAAGGATGGGTCATGGCGCTTATGCATTGATTATCGAGAGTTAAATAAAGTAACCATCAAGAACAAGTACCATCTTCCCAGGATTGATGACCTATTCGACCAGTTATAGGGAGCTACCGTATTCTCCAAGATTGATCTGCGTTCAGGGTATCATCAGTTGAGGATTAGGGACAGCGACATTGCGAAGACAGCATTCGCTCCAAGTATGGGCATTATGAGTTCATCGTAATGTCATTTGGTTTGACCAGTACTCCTGCAGCATTCATGGACTTGATGAATAGGGTGTTCAAGGAATTTCTAGACACCTTTGTGATAGTTTTTATAGACGATATCTTGATTTATTCCAAAACGGAGGCAGAGCATGAGGAACATTTGCGAAAAGTCTTGGAGACCCTAAGATCGAATAAGTTGTATGCCAAGTTCTCTAAGTACAAATTCTGGTTACGCCAAGTGTCCTTTGTGGGACATGTGGTGTTGAAGAAAGGAGTATCGATGGATCAAGCTAAGATCGAGGCAATTCTGGGTTGGCCTCGTCCTTCGATAGTCAGTGAAGTGCATAACTTCCTAGGCTTAGTAGGCTATTACTGTCGGTTCGTTAAGAATTTTTCTCAAATAGCCACCCCCTTGATGCAGTTGACTAGGAAAGAAGCTTTGTTTGTTTGGAGTAAAGCTTGCAATGACAGTTTCCAGGACCTTAAGCAGAAATTGGTTATCGCACCAGTTCTCACAGTGCCAGACAGATCATGGAGTTTCGTGGTCTACAGTGATGCCTCAAAGAAAGGGTTGGGGTGTGTGTTGATGCAACATGGTAGGGTAGTTGCTTATGCCTCCCGCCAGTTGAAGATCCATGAGGGAAACTATCCCACTCACGACTTAGAGTTAGCAGCAGTGGTTTTTGCCTTGAAGATTTGGCGACATTATTTGTATGGGGAGAAGATACAAATTTTTACGGACCACAAAAGCTTGAAATACTTCTTCACTTAGAAGGAGTTGAATATGAGGCAGCGCAGATGGCTTGAGTTGGTGAAGGATTATGACTGTGAAATTATGTATCATCCACACAAGGCGAATGTGGTGGAAGATGCTTTAAGTAGAAAGGCGGCTCACTCAGTAGCTTTAATTACCAGACAAGTCCAGTTGCGCCATGGGTTCGAGCGAGCAGGAATCGCGGTGGCGGTAGGGGAAGTCACTTCACAGTTGGCACAGTTGATAGTTCAACCAACCTTGAGGCAAAGACTTATCGATGCTCAAACAAGTGATCCGTATCTTGTTGAGAAGCTTCACTTGGTTGAGGAGGGACAAGGAGGTGAGTTTTCAGTGCCCCCAGGTGGTGATCTTTTGTATTAGGGATGCCTATGTGTACAGACAGATGATGACCTTATGAAGGAACTATTGACGGAAGCTCATAACTCACCATTTTTGGTGCATCCGGGCACCATCAAGATGTACCAAGACTTGAAGCAGCACTACTGGTGGCACAATATGAAGAGAGAGATACAGAGTTTGTCAGTAAGTGTTTGGTGTGTCAGCAAGTGAAAGCCCCGAGGCAGAAGTCGGCGGGCCTGTTGCAACCCCTGAGTGGAAGTGGGAGAACGTGTTGATGGATTTCTTTTTGGGTTTGCCAAGAACGGCCAAAGGCTTTTCGGTGATATGGGTAGTTGTGGACAGACTCACGAAGCTAGCTCATTTTATTCCAGGGAAGCCTACCTACTCAGTGAACAAGTGGCCACAGTTATACCTGAAGGAAGTGGTGAGGTTGCATGGGGTTCTAGTATCCATCATATCCTATAGGGACTCTCAATTTACGTTCAGTCTTTGGAAGAGTCTTCAAGCAGCGTTGGGGATGCAATTAGATTTTAACACAGCTTTCCACCCACAAACTGACAGTCAAACGAAGCGTTTGAATCAAACTCTTGAGGATATGCTACGCGTGTGCGCGTTAGAGTTTCGGGGAGTTGGGACTCTTATTTGCACCTTATGGAATTTGCATATAATAATAGCTATCAGGCTACCATCGGCATGGCGCCATTTGAGGGTTTGTATGGGAAGAATTGTAGGTCCCCTGTGTACTGGGACGAGGTCGGTGAATGCAAGTTGTTGGGACCCGAGTTGGTACAAATTACAAACGAAGCCATTCAGAAGATCAGGACAAGGATGCAGACGGCCTAGAGCAGATAGAAAAGTTATGCCAACGTTAGGCGTAAGGATCTGGAATTTGATGTAGGAGATAACATATTCCTGAGAGTGGCACCTATGAAAGGTGTTTTGAGGTTTGGAAGAAAGGGGAAGTTGAGTCCCCGTTTCATTGGACCTTTTGAGGTGTTGGAACGAGTAGGCCCTGTGGCGTACCGGCTGGCACTACCGCCGTCTCTTTCTACAGTTCATAATGTTTTTCATGTCTCGATGTTGAGGAAATATGTAATGGACTCGTCTCATGTGGTAGACTTCGAGCCTCTGCAGTTGCAGGAGAATTTGAGCTATGAGGAGAAGCCAATCCGAATTCTGGGAAAAGAGGTGAAAGCCCTGCGCAACAGGGAGATAGCACTGGTGAAGGTATTGTGGTAGAATCATCAGTTCAGGGAAGCAACGTGGGAGCGAGAAGATGAGATGAGAACTCAGTACCCAGAACTTTTTCAAGATTAAGACTTTCGAGGACGAAAGTTTTTTTTAAGGGGAAGGAATGTAACATCCCAAATTTTCAACTGTTGTGATTTTATTTATTGAGTCTTTTTGGTGTTGATTTGTTATTTTTGAATTTAAGACTTTTTTTTCTGTTTGGGCTCTTGTCGAATCTAGTTACCCAATAGTTTTGGTTTAAGCATGAGCATTGTTCACATTGTTTTTGGTTGAAGACTTGAAAGGGTGTGGTCGTTGTCAGTTTGTTTTGAAGCTCGAAGCGTTGGGTAAGCAATGAAATTTCTGAATATAATTGGATTGGACAGAAACTATTAGTTTTAACTAGAATTAGAGTTGTGTTATAGGTTGATTTTTGGGTTCAAGGAGTTTGCACAGTGGTTACTGACTGATATGAGGTAAGTGATTCTATTGTTGGGGTTGGTCTTTAGGCCAGATCTCTGCCCTTTATGTTAGTTTTATTATATTGTTACAGCACTGATTATCCCTGAAACTAAATTTAGCATGTATGCTTAGGTTCTCTGAGATCATGACTGGCCACTGAGATTCGATAACTATTATACGTGTATGTATGACTGAACTTCATCTTAGACGCTCGTTTCGTCCCATGTTGCATATTGTGAATCGACAGGTTCACTTCCAGTTTGACAGTGTGTCATCAGGCCACTAGATATGTGTGGACCGACGGGTTCACCTCCATGTTTGACTCGGTGGATCATCAGGCTCACCCTTCAGTTTTGACGGCGTGCCTTCAGGCCGCTAGACATGGTGACGGGGCGGGCAGGTTGCTTATGTACAGTAGAAATTCCGACAATGGGATCACTTACTGAGTTTTTATACTCATTCCTTTCTCCTTATGAATTTCAGGTAAAGGCAGAAACGGATCGGCAGGCGACAGGAAGAATCCGTGACTGGGCCAAATAGGGATTAGTTGAAGCTTCCGCATTTTATTTGTTCATGTCTTTTGTCGTAGATGGGCCGTGGTAGTTCGGTCTTGAATCGTTTCTTTTTCTCTGATTTCATTTGTTAATTATTTTAATTTAATTATTCCTTTGTTGGATAGCGGTGCCCCGATCAAGGATTTAATTTTACTTTTTGAAAATGATTTTGAAAATGATTTTGGAATTATTTATTTATTTATTGATCTAAATTTTTTATTGTTATCTTTCTTTTCCAAGAGATTTGGTCTCTATTCTATATCCCTCTCTGTTGAGGGAAGTTCGTGTGCCCTAAGTCATTGGGTGTGGTAATGTCCTATTGGAAAGTGTCAGGAGTTGAAGGCGTTACAGTCAAACTAGACATTAAGAAGAGGGGTTTTGTAGAAGGAAGGGACATGTGAAGAACGATACTCACTAATGTTGGTCTAAGAAGCACGAACACTTTAGTTTGGTTAAGGTGTTTGTGTCTGAATCGTGTCAGAGACTTATTAGTACAATAGATATGTTAGATATGCATAGAACACTTGTTAAATAGACTAAAAAAATCACATATAGGACTATAATAATAATACTGTATTTTTAAACCATCTTTCAAATTATATTCATCTAAGAAGTAATCCATAAGTTAAACCAAAATTTATTGTCAATTTAATTTATGTGTTAATTTAATAGTATATTTTTTATTTAATTAGTAATGGTTACTTTAAAATAATAATTAATTAAAAATTACCATTACAATTAAAAAAAGTGTAAAGGTTTGAAGAATGGATAATGACTATAAATTTTAATTAAGGGAATTCCAACCACACGCTACATTTAAATGTCAATTGAACTATTAATATATAATATAATATATATTTTAACTATTAATAATTAATTTATAATGATAATTAACTATTATTAACTTATAAACTAAAATTTAATTCAGAGTTATTCTCTTTTACCTAAAACCCTCTATAAACAAGTTGTAGTTTTAAACTTTTATAACTAACATTTTAAACTTTAAAAAACACTTTCAATAGAAGAAAAAAAAAAAAAAGGACCTGGACTATGATCAGAAAAAATAGAAAAATGGTAAAAAAGAACCAAAAGGCGCAACACACTTAAATTTACGATTCGTTTGGATTGACTAGAGAAAAAAAAATCAAAAAAGTCATTTTTAGTCATTATTATTTAAATTCTTTTAATAAAAATGGTTTAAAATACACTTAAAAGTATTCAAAAGCTATTTTGAGTTGTTACCAAACACTTCAACTTTTTCTAAAATGACTTATTTTTAAAATTAAAGGTGTGTTTGGAAAAGATTTTCGAGTGTTTAATTTAAAAAATAAGTCATTTTGAAAAAAATTAGAGTGTTTGGTAACCACTTAAAATAGTTTTTAAAATATATTTTAAACTCTTTTTGTCAAAAGTGTTTAAATAAAAATGATCCTTTTTTTAAAATATTTTTTTCTCAAGTCAATCCAAACGAGTCCTAAATACTTAAAAAGTTAAACCAAACACTCCCTTAAACTTACGCCCTCTTAGTTATTTAGAGGGTCCTCATGCAACTATTCTAATCATCATGTACATATATATCTTGATGCATCCTCATTTTTTTAATATAGTTAAAAGACGAGAGTTCTCCAGTTTTTTTAAATAAATTTAATCATCCTCATCTTTTGAAAAGACGAAAATGGATGGAAAAAATGCGAAATAAAATTAAATTATTTCAATAATAAGTTTTTTAAAAAACTATATATTTCTAAATAATATTAAAACAAAATCCATGCATGTAGTACTAAACTAGTTAATAAAAAAAATAGTAATAATAATGTTAATTTGTTGGGAGAAAAAGAAATGGGATACAGCCAATCACAGCTAGCCAAGTGAAGAATATAGCAAAAATCATTTTCTTTGGACCCATCTCTCTCCCTCAAAGAGAGAGTTAGAAATGAAATTTGGAAAAATAGAGCCAATGGAACAATAATATCTTTACACTCTTCAAACCAATCTATTCAAATATGCCCTTTTGGTCGGCTACTTGTTTCTTCTTTCTTTTAAGCCTATACACCATTGACATTATTGGTTACATTTTTGTTTTTTTTTTTGGATTTGTCAACCAAAACATAGTCAATGGAATAGTTTGAAGCATGAATTAGGGTTTAGAAATGATTTGGAATAGAGTTAGCCAGACTCGAACTCGATTGGAGAATCAACGAGTATGAATTGTGAATCACACAGTTTTTGTATAAGTTTGAATTTTGTAGGTTAAAATGGTTTCGTTAAATTACAGGTCAAGTTTGTGTCAAATATATCTCTAAAATGTTTGATGTAGGTCTATGAACTTTTAGAAATGTATAATATTTCTTAAGCTTTCAATTTCGACACCTGATGGCCTCCTGTTCTCCTGGCAACATCAATCTTGTCTTCGACTACTTCTGAGAGTGAAGACTATCCCCAACAAACCAACTGAGAGCATACTTAACTTTGTAGTTCATATGATTGCGTCATTGAAAAAAGAAGGTAGATATTGTTGGTATAAGTAATAATGTAATTATCATTTATTTTAAGCATTTTTTTAACCATACTTTCATATCTCTAGGGTCCCTCTCATTTGAATATGATCTTGGTTCATTCTTGTATGCCTCATCGACTCAAGCATATTATAAAATGTATTTTAATAGTCTATTTATTTGATGGGTATGAATATTAAATATCTAAAAAAATGAGTTATAAGGATTTGTATATCATATTAAATGTTTGAAATTTTAGATATTTTATTTACTTAAAACTTATGTTCGAAAATTCTTATTAATTAATAACACATAAGACAATAAATTAATATAATCATAAATTAAAGAAAAATTATTATAACAAACTACTTACCAATATAGAAATTTTTTACAGAAGTCTGTTGCGGTCTATCACTGATAGACAGTGAAATTTTTCTATATTTATAAATAGTTTGGTTTGTTTTTCTATATTTGAAAATAGCCCTAAATTAAGATTAGTATTATTTAATTTGTATAAATTAATTAATTAATGAATTAAAATATATAAAAAAATGAATGATTCTACGTTATAACACTAACTAAAAGTAATATTAACATTAATTTTTTTTAAATGTAATTAGTAAGAAATGATTAAAGAAGTACAAATTAATTAAGTTATTCATAAAAAAATTATATTAAATAGTTAAGATTAACCTAAAATTTTAATTATAAATGTATTAATTAAAATTTAGAAACATTAAAATTTTCAATTATTTTTCTTATATCAGTTTTCAATAATAGATTTGTTCAGTCACTAACAAACTAATTATTGAAGACCACATCCTGAGTTTGGGTTGAGTTAGTAAAATTATCAACTCAATATTTGGTCCACTAATTTTAAATGTTGGTAAAAATAAACAATTCATTCCAGTTCTGCAATGTTTTCAATGACTTCACCCATTGATCATCACTAACGATTACCGCTATCACGCTCCAGTGGCCAACTTCGATGACTACGTTCGTGTGGCCATTTCCAGGCTCTAGCAACTACCTCCAACGATAACTCCAGCGAAGACAACCTCCGATGATCAATCATATACTAAAAGGAAAAAAAACTCGACTGAAAAAAATGTTTTTAAATACAAATTTGAAATTATTAGTTTATAGAGTTTAATAGTCGTCTTTTATAGTAATTTGATATTGAGAGATTGTTTGAGAATGATCAGGTCATTTTTATATAACTACTTATCATAGACATCCAAAAGACTGACTAAGAATAAGGTATTATAATAGTCTCACCACAGTTTAGAAAGAAGATATTGTTTGCGTTTACTTCTTGACAATCATAATGAACAATTTTTTTTTTTGTATGCATGAAATAGGCTCATTGTTTGGCCATGTGTGTGTGTGTATTTTTTTTTTTTTTTTTTTGTGAACATGTAAATATACCCCTATTTGTAACTTTATTTTTTGTGCATGTTCAACTCATACGTTCTACGACCATTGAAGTTTGTTGGAGGGTTGTTGATTATATAAATAATAGGATAATTGTGATGAGTACAATTTTAGGGATAATAACCAAATGTATAACAACATTTTTTAAAAATTGCAAATATAACAAAGTCTATTAGTGATAGACTTCTATCGTTGATAGACTCTTATGGTCTATATATGCTAATACTTTAAATCTAATTGTTATATTTGCAATTGTCCCTAAATAATAATATTTTATCTACATTAAGTGCAATATTTACATGTAAAAATTGTAATATATTTTTATTTATTGAGTGCACATCTCAAATGAGTGTTAGAAATTTGGAAAAGTATGTATAGTTGAATGGTGGAACAAAAAGTAAAGCAAAACAAAAATGTAAGAACAAAAACAAAAATATAATAGATAAGAATTATAATAATAACAACAACAATAATAACAATGACAAGAAAAATAAAACATAAAATGCATGTTTTTTAGGTTACAAAAAACTGCACCAGATATTCATAACACAACTTTGCACCTCAAACACAGATTTTCTAAACCAATTCAACTCAACTTTAACTCAAAACACAAACAATTATTACTAATTTAGCTCAATTCTGTATCCCAAGCACAAACAATTACTACCAACACAGATAATTATTACCCACAGACAATTATTACCAACTCAACTCATCCCATTTATATATGTACATATAGGTTTCTTATGAAATATGGAATCTCGATTCTTTTTACTACATTTTCTTAAACTTGCTTTTATATACACAAGTTTGTTTGGTTTGATAGATACTTAAAGTGTCTTTATTAATGTCAAATTGCTATAAAAAAAGGCTTATTAAACATTATGAACTAATAATTTCAATTTTGTATTTAACAACACTTTTATAGGGAAAGTTTTTTTTTGTTTTTATTTATTTTTATTGAGTATGTGATTGGTTGAGTTGGTCGTTAGAGTTAGAGTTAGTCATTGGAGATGATCAATAGAGTTGGTCGCCCAATGTGATCGTTAGAGTTGGTCTCCCAAAGTGATTGTCAGAGTTGGCCACCGAAGGTCGTCGTCACCGAAATTGATCATCGGAGGTGGATTTTGTCAGAGTTGTCATCGGATGTGGTTACCATAGTTGATCACTAGATTTGGCCGCACAAAGGTGATTTTCAAAGTTGGTCACCGAAATATGTCGCTAGAGTGAGGTGACGGTAGTCACTATTGGTGGTCAGCGATTGGATTTATTGAAAATACTAGAGGGACTAGGGAAGGAGAATTGAGTTGAGTTGTCAACTCAACATTGAGTTGGTAATTTTTACCTAGTGTTAAATTAAATTTTAACAATAACCCAATTCAAATTGGTGAGTCAAACACCCTCCAATGTCAAATTTTACGAATGATTTAGCGGTTGTAAGTTATAAACACATTAAATTTTAATAATATTTTCATTATATATAGATACTGAATTATTAAAATTTTAGAGCATAGAATAAATTGTTATAAAACCTAAAAGTATATTGTTTGTTAGTGTAATACAAACAAGCAATTCATTAAAAAGAAAAATATTAAAATCATTGAGATCATTTGATAATTGTTTTTCCCCTTATTCTTCAATCAATTTACCACTTGGGGTAAAAATTAAAGAACTGATCAATAATTAACCTTTTTTTACTCCTTTTTGAATTCATTGTCTCACAAATTTCACCCTAACTAAAATTAGGGTTATGATTATTGAAAGGTAAGCTTTTAATTAGTTACTCTACTTTGAATTTTCAAGCCATGGAAAGTTTCAAAAGTTACTCTTTAATTTTCTTAAAGTGATGTGTGATAGAATTAAGTTTAGCCTTTTAAAGAAAGAGAAAGTTACTCTTTAAAGTAAGATTAGGTCCAAATTTTAAGCCACACCCTTTGAAAGTGAAAAAGTAAATTTGGTTTTTATGTAATAAAGACAATAAAAATTCACCATCAAACTTTAGGATTGACATGGAAATTCAATTATTATGAGAGTGATTCAATTTGAACTTTGATATATAAAAGGTCTTTTCCATTAAATTCATTCAATCACATCTTATAAAAAGCTGATTTGGATGTTAAAAATATTTTAAATAATGATTTCAGTTGAAAAATAAAAGCAAATATCTTGATTTATAGAATTTCTATTCAAGACTTTTCTCTCTATACAATTAGTGAACTTGGCTTGGTACAAAATTGTGTTTGATAATTGTGATATAATTGTAAATATTCTTGAATAATAACTTTATTAGAATACAAAGGATTGCAGAATAAATAAACACCAATAGACCAAATAACAGAAAAGGAAAATACAAGAAAGGAAAATATAATTAAGCAATAATTTTCTTTAACACCCTTCCTCAAACTCAAGGTGGTAGACTTGGATTTGTGAAGCGCTGAGAGAAACTGATGACGAAAACTGAAGAAAACTTCTGAACCAAATCACGACATATCTGGGCTGGAAACAGGGACCATGAAAGACTTATAAGTCGGAAACAGGGATCCACAAAGAACTTCTGGGTTGGAGACAAATACTCACAAATCACTTTTGGACGGGAAACAAAGACCCACGAAGAATTTCTGGATTAGAAACATAGATCTATGTAGAGATCTGAAACAGAACCCACGAACAGCCGATTTGAAAACGGAACAGAAACCTGCGAACGCAGATATGAAAACAGAACAGAGATAGTGACAAAAAAAATAGGACAGAGATCCATAAACACAGATCTAAAAGCATAACAGAGACAATGACAGAGATGGACGAACATGTCGAGAGTTGTGTGACAATGACGGAATTTCGTAGTCTACCTCTATCGACCGACCGTCAATGGAGGCAAAGATCGAAAAGTGTAAAATCCTAGGACTTATGGCTCTGATATTATGTGAAGATTGTAAATATTCTTGAATAATAACTTCATTAGAATACAAAGGATTGCAGAATAAATAAACACCAATAATAATGATTTTAATTAAAATTAAAATCTCATGAAATGATGATTTGGATACTATAAAACATTGGAAATAATAATTTCATTATTGTTCAGATTGTTGAAAAAGAAAAGCAAATATCTTGATTTAGAAAAAATCTATTCAAGACTTTTCTCTACATAATTAGTGGACTTCACTTGGTACAAACTATGTTTGATAATGATTTTAATTTTAGTATTAAATTAAATTTTTTAGCAGTTTTTATTTTTTTACTAATATTTGTTAAAATATAAAAACAGCATAAATATTTATGACTATACTTTTTCTTTTTCAATTTTTTTGGTTAGAATTTTAGTAAATTATATAAAACAAATAATTTATGAAATTAGCTCATAGTTTTCTCTAAGTTGGATTTTTAACCCATAAAAATCTCAATGCCAATTAGTTATAGAACTCATAACTATAAATATATGATATTTCAATGTTCAAAATGTTTGTTGAGTTACAGCAGATTTTACAAAAATGTCAATGTCAATGGAAACTTTCAAAAACTTTATTAAAACTGTGGATCTAATCGAGATTGTTTGAAATTAGTCAATGAAATTTTAATTGTAGCTTGATTACGCTATAATTGACTATTTTGAATCATCCTATTTAAAAATATATAAATGTCGATAAAAAGGTTGATGTTACTAAAAAATTATGAAAATTTTATGGAAATTGATGAAAATTATTTGAAGTATTAAATTATGTTGAAATTTTGATAAAAATGTCAATGTCGGTTGAAATATTGAAAATATTATTAAAAAAAATGGTTGAATTATTAGATGAGGTTTTAGTTACAACTTAATTAAGCTATAATTCATCATTTTTAATCATCATGTTGGGATGAAATACCTCCACATATATTCATAATGATATAATATTGGCCACTTTGAGCAAAAGCCATCATGACTTTGCTTTTATTTTTACACAAAAATTCCTTATACTCAAATTTTTTTTTCTAGCTAATTTGAGAGTTTGATCGCACCCCAGTAATCTTCCCCTCAAACAAAAGACCACCAAAAAGTCTCCCCTCAAATAGTCCTCCATCTGTGTTTACTCTTGAGCAATCAACTTTTAACTAAACTAACTCCTCTTCAATGGTACCTATTCTACTCAACCACAAATCACAATGACTATCTCATTAAGTCACACCAATATGACTAAGTTAGGAACATAGCTATGAGATACCCTTTGTTAAGGACATTGAACCTCCACATGTCACCAAAATGATATGATATCGTCCTCTTTAGACATAAAGTCTTCGTGACTTTGCTTCTGATTCTAGCCAAAAGTCCTCATACTATTGAAGATAGTTGTCTTAGAATTAAGAGCTCAATTAGAGTTAAAAAGATTGATAAAAACGTGACAACTCTTGAAATTATTTCAAAAATAGGACAATTTTTTTTATCTTTATTAGTCGGTCTCTTACTAAAATGCAACAAATATTGGATTGAAAAGCCACACTAAGTGATGTCTTTACTGTGGATGAAAATATCTTTATCGGTATAAATATCGATAACTTAGATTTACGGATATATATATATATATATATGGATATCTAAATATCGACAGATATTCTAAGAAAAATCACTGATATCACATAAATGTATAAAAAAATATTGTGAGGTTTTTTTTGAAATCTTAGAATAAACTATGACTTTAGACATATAAATCAATAATTAGAAGTCAAATATGATTGTTAATGGAATAATTGATAATAGTGAAGACCAACAACTTATTATAAATTGAATATTTCATTAATAAAGTCTAGGCATACAAAATGAAGGTTAATTAATACAAGATTCAATAATAAAATGATGATCTAGGAGGTACTAGGCCAATTTTAGCATAATTTATTTGATAATGATAATATTGCTCTCAAGTCATAGTATGTTCAAATTATCTAATATAATTGGAAGTATGTCATCCATGAGTATCAACGTCAACTCCGATGCTATCAATAGGAGGATACCTTGGATCAAACTATATTCCATCTAAATGAGGATGCTCTGAAGAATGTACGTAATATATAGGCTCTGAGTCTGAGTCTGAGTCTGAATCTTCATCACCTTCACGAGTAAGTTGTTGTCCCCTGTATAGATCGATGTGTTACACCCATCACTATAATCATAGGAACCGTAATCACTTGAATTACTATAGTTACTATGAGAATAGTCATAATTACTATTGTTATAGACATATTGTCCATGTCCATATTGATTGTCCAAACGCATCACATCCATACTTGAAACAAGTGAGACTGCATCAACCAAAGCATCATCATGTGTGGATCTTATACGAATGAAAGGTTTTCATATTGTTCTAATTCCTGGTACATCAGCACTATAGTCATGGTCGAAGTCTTGTGTCGCATGCGTGAAATTGAAATTCTATAGTGAAAGGGCTAGGTCCTTCATATTGTTGACCTCTTCCAACATTTTCCTAAACTTGACTGCCTCCATCACCACCACCATCTCCCCCATCACTACCATCATGACTTTGAGGTGAAATAATGTGAAAATTCAATGAAAAAAGTTTGAATGAGGTTATAAATAAATATATGTTTTTTTTTTTTCCAAATTCTTTTTCTTGGAAATGAAAACTTTGGATGGTAAAAGAAGCAAAACACACATCAATTCAATTCTCAAGTAAAATGATGTGAACATTCAATGGAAAAGGTTTGAATGAGATTATAAATTAATGAATGTTCTTTTTTTTTTTTCAATGAAAATTTTAGATGGTAAAAGAAGAAAAACGCACATTAATTCAATTTCGAGGTGAAATTATGCGAAAATTTAAGTTTGAATGAGGTTAACAATTAATATATGTTTTTTTTTTTTGTAGTTTTTTCAAATTCAATTTCTTTGGAAATGAAAGTTTTGAATTGAAAATTGAGAAAATTTGGAAATTGGAAAAGGTAGCACATTGAAAAAGCTTTACAAAGAAAAAAAAAGATATATAGAGATATTCAAACGACACGTTGGCGATATTTCCACAATAAACTGGCTATATTTATAAATCGACGAAGTATCCACAATTCTTTTGAGTTGGGAACAATATTTCCATAAAACGATATACTGTCGATCGTTAAAGTTTGAAAAAAATGATCTTACCACCTAATATTTCTATCAGATACGTTCTTTTACTGATATATCCACGATATATATAAAATTTAACATAAGTTTTATGCACAACGAAAACTTCTTAATACAAATTGTTTATGGGTACATTTCGAGAAATTTAGTAAATTAAGTGTCATGCATAAGTCTCAATTGAAAAAAACAAAAAGATAAAGATAAAAAACAAAAACAAAGGGGCGAACTGGTCACTTTTTAAAAGCAAATGGAGCAAAGTGAACATTTCGAAAGTACCTGGATTAAAATGAATGAAACTTGAAAATATCGAAACCAAAATAAACATTTTTTTAAAAGTACAAAAACCAAAATAAACTAAAACTGAATATACATGATCGAAGGTAATATTTGAACCTTACATTTTGTTTGGCTTTCTACACATATAACCTAAATAAATAGTTCTAATTATATAATTGTCTAAAATTTTGTATTTTTTACATGAATAGCCTAATTGACTATTATTTTACACAAAAGTCCGACTCAATTTATTTTTGCAACCCTCCTTGAGTTATGAACTTATAGAAATATGTAAGGGGAGTTTCTTGAGTTATGAACTTTTCAAAATGGTTTTTTTTCAAAACCTACACAAGCAAAAAAAAGTTTCTCCGTCCTCGTAAATGAAAGTAAGAATTGGCAAGAAGTTTCAAAAGAGAAAATAAAGTATATTTGATATATACAATAACTATATATTTGAATTTTCTAGAAATAAACTAGGGTATATTTGATAAGTGCATAATCAAGACAATTTGTATAATATATCATCTTAAATACCGAACAATATATGTGATATATATTTATATTTGTAAACACACACAAAAAAAATCATGGTACATGTGATATATATTTACATTTTCCAGTATATTACCAGTATATTCAACATATACTTGAGATTTTGATGGAGATGTGATTGAATTTTAGCTAGGAATTAGAAGAAAATAAACGAAATCTCCTAAAATGAATGAACATTAATTAGAAATAGCATGCATTACATGAATATCAACCGAAATATTAATAAATAACAAAAACAAAGTGAAATTTGAAAATAATATTAATAAAAAAATAATTAAAAAAATTATTGATAAGAGATAATGTAATTAATGATATTTCAAAAAAATATTACAAAACTAAAAGATAAGAGAGAATATAAAAGGTTAAAAATGTCTCAAAATATTATTATAAAATATTATTAAATTTTAAAATATTTGTAAAATATTAATTATATAGTAGGTTAATTTTCTAAATTTTTATAATTTTATTTCTCTTTGATTCACTATTAAGCTCTAGTTGTTCATTATTCTCTTTGTTTTTTCAAACAATCTTTAAGTCAAAGAATCAGTTCCTTTTTTTATTTATTTGTGTCTGATGTCTATTTAATTTTTGTAATTTTCAAAAGATTGAAAAAAAAAACTTAATTTTTAAAAACTAAAATCAAAAAATTAAATAAATATTAGATTGGTTCTAAGAACTCTATTAATTTTCAATAACCTTCTGTTGTCACAAACATTTTTCTTTTTGTTTGAATTCAAGAGATCAAATGATCTGTCACATGATTTTAAAAACGACTAATATATGTTGAAATTGATGTACACTCAATAATCTCTTCCACAAAGCATTACTTAATTTTTTTTTTTTTTTTTGGGTTAAATATTTAATAAGAATTCCTATCCTCACAATGTTAATCTTAAAAAAAAAAAAAAAAAAAAAAAAAAAAAAAAAAAAAAAATCCAAATTTATTTTGAAACCTAAAACACCTCCAATTGCTTTTGACTTTAATTAAACACATGCATAGATACGGAGACTTTATAGACATGAATTTGAAAGATTAATCATGAAAAAAAATTTCCATATTAAATTACGTGAAATAGTATCATAAAATAGAAAATTTTGCTAACATAGGATAATTCAACTGGTATAAAATATATTTCTTTTGCCAAAAAGTTTGAAGTTTAAATTTCCCAAAAAAAACAAGAAGAAGATTTTTTTTTTTTTTATAATGTGTAGGGCGGGAGAATAAAACCTTTAACTTCGAGGTTAATAATACAAGTTTTATGACAATTGAGTTATACTCATTTTGGCCTTAATTAAAAAAGATAAAAGGCACTTTTTGGCCCTCTAGATTTAGACTTTATGTCTATTTTAGTGCTCAAGGTTTCAAAATATACTCTTTAGTCCCTCAAGTTTGTAAAATAATTCTAAATGGTCCCTAACTTAGTTTTAAAGTAATGAAATGTTGACAGAATCGTTGATGACAAGTTATTATATTTAACTATATGGCAAGATCATTCGATTGGTTGACAAATAATTTGAATTTTAATTAAAATGATTTAAAATACTAAAAGTACCCAAAACAACCCCAATGAGTTTCTTCTTCCACGATTTCTTCTACTAGTGATTTTGCCCACACCATTTTCTTCGATTCCTTCAGCCCAAATACAAATCGTCGTCTACCATTCTTTTTGCCCACCAGACGTGGTCGACTTCTTTTCATCTTTGGCCCTAAATTTAAAATCGACTTCTTCTATAAATTGGGTTCATCTCCTCTCGCAGATTGGTCTCCTCTACCAACTCCCATTATCATCTAATGATCGCTTAGTGAAATGATATCACCACCAGATCATATGAGATACCATGTCTTGAAGAATCCTATATGATCTAATAAGTGAATAAAGTATAGACTACTCTAATGAAGGAAAGATCTTTCCTAGACAACTAGCGACCACACACAAAAAACAAGAGTGTTTTAGAACCACACATAAAGATAAAAGGTAAAGGTGGATAAAACATGAACCCAAAAAATATGTAAAAACACTTAATTAGAAGGTGTTTGGAGCACTGAGTTTGTTATTATAATAAATTGTTATTATAGTCTATGAATTATAATAGTCTGCAGGTTATAAAAGTTTGTATTTAGAGTACAAAAAAAATTTTAGGTTGGACTATAATAATTTTTGTTTAGGTACAAACTATATTAGTCTGTGTAGAAAATAGTAAACACTGTAACAAAAAGATATATGAAATAGTAATATTGTAGTTAACTCTAAATTATAATAGTTGGTACCAACTATTATAATTGAAACTTTAAACATGGAGTGAACTAAAAAAGTCCCATTTGAAATTATGGCCCAAACATCCCTTAGGATTAGTAAAAGAAGTCAAAGAAAATGGAACGAAAAAATGGTTGTAAAAGAAATCATGGAAAAACAAACTGATTTAAGGTTCATTTGGGATATTTTAATATTTTAAACAATTTTAATTTTCTCTTAATGGTTTACTTTTAAGAAATTAACCTTCAAAGTATTTACTAACTAATCAAATGATTTTATCGAGTAGTTAAATGAAGTAGCTTATCATCCCATCCACATTAGCAAATGATCTACTCAATATTTCGTTAGTGTAAAATTAAGAAAATGATGATTTAGAATCATTTTGTGAATTTGGAGATTAAAGTATATCTTTTAAAACCTCATGGACTAAATAAACATTTACTCTAAACTTAGAAGAACAAACGTACATTTTTCCTTAAAAAAACTTCATATTTAATTTAAACCAAAAAAAATATAGGAAAATTTTCACAAATAAAAAAAATATCAAACTATTTACAAAAAAAATAGAAAAAAAACACGGATAGACATTGATAGAATTTTATCAGCATTTATGTAATAGACTTCTATCATTGATAGACCCTTATAGACTTTTATCAACGTAAATAGTTTTCCTTATTTTTTTATTTTTAAAAATTGCCCGAAAATATATTTAAAAGTATCAAAATAAAAATAAAAGAATCAAAAGTTCAAACATCTATAGTAAAATTTTATAGAGATAAACACGAATTAAGATAGAAGTCAAACTTAAAACCAAATGTGATCTAGAAAAAAAAATAGTATATATATACATAAGAAAATTACTATAAACCAAAAAAAAATCAAACTATTTACAAATATAGAAAAATTTTACTGGTCTATATATATATATAGAAAATTACTATAAACACAAAAAATATCAAACTATTTACAAATATAAAAAAATTTTACTGTTCTATCAGCAATATATTGCAATAGAAATCTATCGCTCAAGTGATAAAATTTTATTGTTGTCTATCGTTAATAGATAATAAAAAAAAATTCTATCTTTATAAATAATTTGACTCATTTTTCTATACTGGAAAACAATCCTAATATATATATATATATATATATATATATATATAAATAAAGACTTTTTTTAGTAAATAACCCTAAGAAAAAAGATTGTTAAAGTAAAAGAAGGAAAAGGATAGGTTGCATGTGTCACTATTTGGATTTATTCTGTCCACAAAATCCCATTTGTTAGGTGTCTAATCAAACATACATCATTCATAATATGTCATTGCTTACTTTTCTTTTCTTTTTTTTTTTTCTTTTTTTTTTTCTTCTCTAAAAGGACAAAATATATTATAAAGAAAAATAATAATAATTAAAAATGTCCACTCATATTTAACACAAAGATTTGAGTTAGGTTCATTGATACACAAATTAAGGTTGAGAAAGACATTGGCTTAACAAAAAATCTCTAATTAAAAATAAAATATTCTTAGAGAATCTCTTCTTCTCCCCCACTTCTTCCCCTTTTGTGTATGCCTAATGAAACTTCACTTTCACCCCTTTTTTAGGAACAAAATCAAATTCAATGGTGAGTGATTGTTGCCATCATGCTTTCATTTTTACATTTTTATCATTATTTTTTTTAAGACTATTAATTTATTTCTTTGCTTTAGGTTGAGTAATTTCCATTTTTATCACTTAATTTTGGTTTATTCTTCTATATTTTAATGGTGTGAGGGTTTATATTTTGTTGTAAAATATAATAAGAATTTGAAACAATTATTAAGGGAATTTTTTAAAATAGAAAAATAACATAAATTATTTACACAAAATAGCAAAATTTTTAAATAGTTGTGATAGAAACTGATAGAAGTCTATCAGGATCTATCAGTGATAGAAATGATAGAAGTCTATCACTAATAGATGCTGATAGAAGTTTATCAATGTCTATCAATTTTTTTATTTTTTTTTTTTTGCTATTTTCTATAAATAGTTTGACTTTTTTGTATATGTGAAAATTTCTCCAATTATTATAATTTAAAAAGGTAGAAAACAACTTCTTTCCAAATTATAAATATAATACAACAATTTGTTATCGTATAAATTAGAAATGTCTGTGGGTTGAGTTAGATTGGGTTCAAGTACTTTTTAGACCTAATCTAATTGTTAGGTTGTAAATTTCTTCAACCTAAATAACCTTTATTGAATAATGAACCCAACCATGAAATATTTGGGTTGGGTTGGTTGGGGTTAGTCGGGCCATTTATTTAAATTCTTGTTCTAAAAATACGTAAAATGTTTATATGTAAAAATTTTATTTAATTATTTTCATATATGTAATTAAGATTAATAGCTCAATTTCAATTTATATTTTATAAAAAATTTCTTTCTAGAGTACTAAAAGATTACTTTTAGGAGTTGTTGGATAATAAATTAACTAAAAAAAGAATAAAATAGAAATAAAAATATGTAAAAATTATTGTACCATAAGTAAAACAAAATATACTTTTCAAAATTAATGATAAGTTCGAGTTGATTCAGGCTGATTTGAGTTATTTTAGGTGTCTCATAAATTAACTCAACCCATAAAATTTTTATTTATTTGAACTCAACCCAATCCAAATGAACCGATAAAGATCATAATGAATTTTTCCCAACTTAAACCATACGGATTAGGTTGGGTTGATCGAATTGTTCGAGTCATCGAATTTTTTGAACATCCCAATAGAAATCATACTACATATAGATAAGATTAATCCAACGATAAAGATCCTAATGAATATTTTTAAAAGCTTATAGAAAATTGGAAGTTTGTTTGTTTGTTAATTTTTTTTAAAAAAATATTTTATATATTGAATTTAACAAATATGGGAGTCGAAATATAACCTTCAACCTTAAAAAAGATAAATAAAATTTTATGTATTAAATTATGTTTTGGTTGACAAACTAAAACAAAAGCGTGCAGGTATATTATGACTAACAATATAATATATATATATATAATATTTTCTAAAAATAATTTCTCCCTATAAAGACATATCATCAACTATGAGCTACTCCATTCAAAATATTATTGGTTGTTCTACCTTTTACAATGTCTTTGCCCTTTCATTTAAAAATTTATTTTTAATTTCCTCCACTAATGAATGTTGTTTTCGTATTTTTAAATATGAAAATTTTCACAAATAAAAAAAATGTCAAACTATTTATAGAAAATAGCAACAAAAAAAATATTGATGAACATTGATAGACTTCTATCAGCATCTATTCCTGATAGACCCGGATGGATTTCTATCAGTATATATCACAACTATCTTAAATTTTGCTATTTTCTGTAAATAGTTTCCTTCATTTTTTTATTTTTAAAAATTCTTCTTTTAAATAAAAGATTTAATTTTTTTGTTATAACTAATTGAAAAGGAAATAAAAAATAAAAAAGATGAATTGACCTTCTATGGATCTTGTCTTCACATATTAAAATGTTGTAATCAAGATTTGAATTTGATTTGCTTGAATTTTTTTTTTTTTTAAATCTTATTCCAACTAAAATATGTTTAGGGTTTTCAATATTTTCAAATGGTGGTGTTCAATCTTCACTTCTTAAAAACTTTAGAATAGATGTATATGAGATGTAGGATTCAATTATGGAAATCAATTTATAAAAACAAATTATGAATTTTTTATCCACTCGCCTATGTTTAAATTTGAAATTGTCAATATTCTTAGTTCAATAATTGCATGGTAGAAATGAAACCATCGACTTTTTAGATGGTAATTATATTTGAATTGACTATTAGTATATATAGTTCATTATTTATGAGTAATAGCACTAGCTGTATTTTAATTAATGTATACAATATTGGTGTCTAGCTAATACATTTAAAAATAAAAATAAATTCTATTTTTACAATTTCTTTTTTAAAATGAATCATTCAGGGTCTGTTTGGTAGGCAATCTGAAAACAAAAATTTGAAAACAAGGGATTCAATGAAAACAAAGTTGTATTTCATGTTTTCAGATATTTGGTAGCATATTTAGAAATATAAATTCTAATTCAAACAATTGTTCAAAATGTATTTGATAATATATTCATAATCCATAAAACTAATTATAGTTACTCACTAAGTGTTAGGTTGAACAAAAATTGTTATTAATTAATTTATGAACTTTATTTAAATTAAAAAAAATTGTATAACTATTATTAATTAATTTATGAACTTTATTTATATTAAAAAATTTGTATAACTATTATTTTCTAATATCATATAATTTATACTATATTATATAATATATAATTTAATTTAACAAAAATAATTGAGTTTATAACATGAAATACTATATTTATTTATGTTTTTATTTTTTTAAAAATATAATTATGCATCTTAAAACTTCAAACTCAAAATCTAAATTAACTGAAAACATAAAAATGTTGTTTTAAGAATTTTTACTGTTTGAATCATAGAATTCGAAAACAGAATTCAGACTACCTACCAAACGTAGATCCGCTGAACTCAGTGAATCCAAAAACATAAAACAGAATATGAGTTGTTTACCAAACACACCTTTAATTTAGTTTTATTTTAAGAGTAACAATGTAGAAAAGTCTTCAAATCGACCTCAAGCTTACAAAGAGAAAGACTATATATATATATATATATATATTTTGATGATATAGGTTGATTTTGAGCCTAGATTATAGGAATATAGATGATGTTGAAGATAAAAGAATAATGTGTATGTAATTTGAACTCTGAGAGGAGAGTAGTATTAGTTTCATGAATTAAATTATCATTAATGACCAATAAAAGCTAATATGAATAAATTGGCATTAAATTTAAATAAATACAATAAAAGCAATTGCATACAAAATTTCAATAAGGTTATTAAATGTGTAGAATTCAAAAATTATATTTGATGCTCCTGAAACATAATGTGTGAAATTACTACATTGCCCTCTCCAAGACAAAGGTAAGCAAAACAGGCAAAAATTGGTGGTACCTTTGTCTGTCTCTTATGACATTCACAGCTTGGAATTTGCATAATATAGCTGGCAACAATTGTACCAGAAATTAAGACCACTTTTTTTTTTATTCCCATTCTCTAATTCTTTTTAAAAAAAAAAAAGTTTCATATATATATATATATATATATATATAACCACAGTATTAAATTTCCGTCGATATTTTCATCGATATTTCTACATTTCTATGGGTTTGATATCGACATGAGGGGTGAATCGATATTTCTATTATATCGTAGAAAAATCCGTGAAACACAAAAAATAAGAATAAGAATGTCACTAATATAAATATATTATAAATAATAGACATGTTTACTTATTTGAAAATAATAAAAGGTTTATTTACTAATTTAAATTTATTTTTTAAATTTTTTTGTTTTTATAATTTTTTTCAGAAATATCCATCGAAATCGATATTTTATTGATACTTCCATCGAAATTTTCGTAAAATTAGGACCTCGATATTTCCATCGACATCGATATTTTAAACCTTGTATATAAGTAACAAATAACAATCTATTTATTAATTGAAGTGTTTTCTTAAAAGATTATTAATTAATATGTTATTGAGTTGAAATTTGAAAAAATAAAATTAATGAAATATAAAAGCAATATCTTATTTAGTTATGGGTGTATATTTGACATGAAATTAAAAGCTTAAGAAGCTATTAGATACTTTTTAAAATTTAAATATCTATTGACACAAAATTATAAGTTTAAAATTTTAGTAGACACTTTTTAGAATTTATTGACTAATTCGACATAAAAATAAAAATTTAAAAACTAAAGTTGTTAACTAAAGATTTTAAACTTTATGTTAAAAAAATAGTATTTTTTGAGTTTTCAATAGTGTTGACCTTCTTTAATTAAGTATAAATAACAATATAACTTTTGAATAAATTTATGTAAATTATAATGAGAAGATTTCATATTCTAATTTTCAAATGATACTGTGATTTAATTAAATATATAATTTATTGATTATTGGTAATTAATGGTAGGAAAATTATTGTAAACAGAGAAAATAGGACTCTTTTCAAATATAGAAAAATGAGTCAAACTATTTACGAATATAGAAAAATTTTACCGTCTATCACTGATAGATCGCGATAGAAAGCGATAGAATTCTATCGCGGTCTATGACAATGAAATTTTTCTATATTTGTAAATAGTTTGATATTTTTTCTGTTTATAGTAATTTTTCAAAAAAATATATAAATTTATTTACGAATATAGAAAAAATTTATTGTCAATTAACGATAAACTACGATAGACTGCGATAGAATTCTATTACGATCTATTGTTGATAGACAGTAAAAAATTTCTATATTTATAAATAGTTTGACTCATTTTTCTATATTTGAAAACAATCCTTAGTGGTAAGTGATATATATTTGTAATTTAGAATTTGATGAGGGATATAATAGTCATTATTTATAGTAACTTTTTAATATATTATATTTGAAAATTCCATGATTGAAAATTTCATATTATAAAAATTTTCAACACATGTTACATAACTTTGTAGCTCTATAGTTGATAAACCAACTTCTTAAATTTCACAACTTTAGATTTATGAAAAGACTCGAAAATTGTTGCCTTAAAAAATGATGGTAAGAATTAGCAAGAAGGAGAAAATAAATTATATTTAATTTATACAACGCTATGAATTTGAATTTTATAAAAATAAACCAGAGTATATTTGATAAATGTATGACCAAGACAATTTGTACAATATATCGTCTTATATACCGAATAATATATCCAATGTGTATTTATATTTTCCAGTATATTTCTAAACAGACCAAAAAATAAACCACGATATATGCAATGTATATTTGCATTTTTCAGTATATTATTAGTATATTCAACATATATTTGAGATCTCAATGGAGAGATGATCGAGTTTCAACTAAGGATATTGAAGTAAATAAACGAAATATCTTAAAAGGAAGGAAACACGTAAAATATTATGCATTAAATGAATATCAACTAAAATTAATAAATAACAAAAACAAAGTCAAATTCCAAAAATAATGTTAATAAAGAAAGAATTAAATATTTCAAAAATTTATTGATCAGAGATAATGTAGTTGCTGATATTTCAAAAAATAAATCCTTATATAATTAATAGTAAATTCAGAAATAATATTTTTGTAAATATTACAAAATTAAAAGATGAGAGAAAATTTATCAAAATGTTAAAAATGTCTTGAAACGTTACTGAAATCTAGTTATGAAATATTACTCAATTTTAAGACATTTGTAAAATATTAGTTATGAAGGAGACTAAGGATGTGTTTAGAATACATTTTTAAATATTTAATATAAAAAATATTTTAGAAGAAATTGGAGTATTTGGCAACTACAAAAAATAGTTTTTGAAGTGTATTTTAATCCAAAGTGTTTAAATACAAATGAGTTTTTTGAAAAACATTTTTTTCTCAAGTCAATCCAAACGGGCCTTAATTTCCTAAATCTTTCTTGTTTTAAAAAGTAGGTAATCTATTTCTTTATAATTTCCTTAGATCTTGAACCTTCTATATTTTTTATAAAGAAAAAACAAAAGAAAAAAGAACTAATTTTTAGTTTTTAAATTAATGGCTTGGTTTTCTTAAAATATCAGGTGGGGTCCGTAATGGAATGAGTTTGTAATGTAATCTAATCCAAAGTCCAAGTTTGGATTGAGCGTTTTGGGTGGGATTTGTAATATCAAACTCCTTCCGTTCCACAATTTTTAACTCAACTGTCTTTTCTACCGTTTTCACACTTCACGATCTCATTTTTGCTCTACCTTCGCGATTCCCCACGCATTCCAACACTTCTCTAATTTTCAGTAGTCTTGATTATATTCCAGCCTCTCAAATAGTCCCTCATAATTTTCGTTTTAGAATCAAACTGTTCATAAATTCATCTTTTCTCTAAGCCATTTCAAACTATTCGCTTTAAAAATAAATTGTTCATTCACATCAAAATCTACCCAAAAACTTTCACACACATTATGTAGTAGTATTTATCATTCACCTAAATTAACTTTATATATGCATGAAATGACCAATAACTTAACTAGCATTTCCCATTTTATTAGGTCTTAGGCCTTATAAAGAGATGATTACTTATTCGTTTCATCGACCAACATATATTTTTAAAACCCAACATCATATACAAGTCTTTTCTCCTTGATTACAACATATATAAGATCACTCGGAGACAAATTCGTTAGATTTTAGGAGAAGTTTTAAAAATAGAAAAATAAAGAAAACTATTTACACAAAATAACAAAATTTTTAAATAGTTGTGATAAACACTCATAGAAGTCTATCAGGATCTATCAGTAATAGAAATGATAGAAGTCTATCACTGATAGATGCTAATAGAATTCTATCAATATTTTTTTTGCTATTTTATGTAAATAGTTTGACATTTTTTTTATTTGTGAAAGTTTTTCTAGATTTTATTTAAATTTAATATTATCATTAATGTGGCTCCTCTGCATTATCTACTATTTTATCTTTTAAGTCAATTATTTTATTGAGTCAATTAAGTAAAAGATAATTCTCTAATTAAAAACTCTGATGGGAGGTGTCTATATAAAAATAAAACTTAAAGATTGGTGCTCTCTCGACTTCATTAAGTAGTTTTTCTCTCCTCATCAAGAAACCTAATTAAATTCTAAAGGAAGACCAAGAGATAGAAATTTAATCCCTTACTAGATCAACCTTATGAATCAAGATATATTATTCTAACTCATGTTATTGTGAAAATAATCTAGTTCAAATTAGGGGTGAGCATAATAAACCGAAAACCGAGCCAACCGACCAAAATCGATCAAACCGAAGGCAGTCGATCGGAGAAAAGGAGGGACTCAGTCAGCGTTGGTTTGGAAAAATTCCAAACTGGTCTTTTTAAAAAAGTTGAAGAATAAAATCGACCCAATTCGACTGACCGACCGAAGGCCAATTTGCACTCCTCGACGGTCGAGGTTGGTTTGAACCAAATCGACCAGCCGATTTGGTGGCAGTTTAGTCGAAAGATCTTGACATTTATTAGTTTATACAAAATGTTAGGGTTTTATTGTATAATCATGAAGTTAAAACTTACCAAACTCGTATATAAGAGACTCACATAGTTAACTAAATAATTCAAAGCTATAGCTACATGTCATTGATACCTTGGCTGTCTTTTCTCTCAAATAGTTTTGAATCAAATTCAACACTATTTGAGGTGAGAAAAAATTGACAAAGCTAAGATCTTTAACCAATCACAAAGATCATGTCCTTTTGTTTGGGTTTGTAATGAAATCAATAGAAAAGACAATAGACTAAGATTTATGGTATAATTAATTGATGTTGGAAACCAAAAAAGGGCATTCAGACAGAACAAATAACTAATAAGGATTTCTTTTGTATTGATGGTGTTGCCTTGGCTTGGGGGTGATATCTTTAAACAAAACACACATATTCCCATATACTATCATGTTGTCTTCTATGAGATATATTTTTTTTATTAGCTAATTCACTATTTGACAATGTGTTCTTAAAGTGGGGAAAAGGTTAAAAGAGTTTGAATTATTCCATTTTAGTTTCATAAAAATGTATATATGTTTTTATGAGTCGGTCTGGATTAACTTTTTAAGTGTTTATAAACATTTTTTTTACTTATAAACACCTATTTAAACACTTAGAAAGACAATCTAAACGCATCCTAAATCATGATACCAAACTTTAATGCATCAAACATAAGATCATGTAGAATTTTGGTTAAAATGACATATTACACAGTTTTACTTTCAAGAAGTGAAACAAAATGTTTAATTTTTATAATGTTTCACTACAAGAAGTTCAGGCTTTGATGACGCTTTTTTCACAACACATAAGAAGTTATCGAGAGAAAAAGAAATTTTAAACAATTGAGAAAAACACATAACTTCGTAACAATCAAGTTGCTTCGTTTATCTTAGGTATGTGGAGATTTTTGTGAAAGTGGGCACTAATTACGATAAGATAATATAGAGTTTCATCTCACAACTAATTAACAATGAGAGGAATTACCCAATCTATTTTATTAAGAGTGTGAGGTCCCTTAATTTTTCCAACATGGGATCCTAATCAATTACTAGCTAATTATAAAATGATGGTCTAATCCTTTGTTTTTTAAGAATATTACAATTAAAATAAAGTTACAAGAATTCAAACCTATAATCTTTCAAAGAGGTTCATTAATGTCTCGATTATTACTTTTTTAGTACAATAATTACAGTTATTGAGATTTAAACCTTCAGTTTTTTTTTAAAAAAAAATAGTACATGTCAATTACCGTTGAGTTTTACTCATCTTTTAACCATTTTAATTAATTCAACCATAAGAATTGTACCACATAAATCTTTGAACTTAGCTACTTTAGAAAATGAGAAATCATTGGGTCATGAGAAATAAAAATCCACATAAGAAAAGATGGAATTATAGAAAAGCTTGAGTGATTTAGAACATAATGTCATTTTCCTTTCTTTTTATGGCAAACCCCACCAATTACCCCTATAAGTCAGGCAGACTCAAATATTTAATTTGTAAACAATATATATATATATATATATATATATATATATATATATAATTTTAATTTCACAAGAATACAACTTTTTAAAATATTGGCATTTTTTGCCTCAACTATTGAGTTATATTCAAATTTTGAATCTCATATAGATCTTCTTGTTTCATACATAAGGATGAATCCAGATAATACAGTTTAAAGCCAAATTTGATAATGTGTTGGGAGCAAGATTTAAAATATCGATGTCGATGGAAATATTGAAGTCTTAATTTTACGAAAATATCAATGGAAATATCGATTTTGACGGATATTTCTGAAAAATTATAAGAACAAAAAATTTTAAAAATAAATTTAAACTAGTAAATAAATATTTTATTATTTTTAAATAAGTAATTTTCTACGAAATAATGGAAATATCGATTCACTCCTCGTTTCGATATCAAACTCATGGAAATGTCGAAATATCGATAAAAATATCGACATATCGATAGAAATTTAATACTATGGTTGGGAGTTACGTCACCACTTTATTATATCAATTAGCAGACAAATCTATTTAAAAACCTTTTACAAACTCGTTTTCAAACTTTAGGTCTCATTTAAAAAAAAATTACTTTTTAAATTCCAAATACTAAAATAGAAACTAAATTCAAGAGTTTAAATCATAAAGATACTATGTGTATTGTACCCAACAAAGTACAAAAGTGATAGTTAAATAAATTACAAATCTAATATAAATTAGAACACTTAAATTAATTATTACAGTAGGTAGGAAAAACACATAATATAAAAAAAAAATTCAATATATAATTTAGTAGATGATTATTATTGATTATAATTAATTAGTGATATTTATAATCACACAATTAGTCAATATTTAAATTAATCAAGAATTTAATGATTTTTATTCACATTATAAACAATACTTTTCTTAGGAAACTATCGTGGGTTGGACATGCCAATTCTTTGAATATAAGCTTTAAATACGTTTATACGTTAAGTAACAAAATACAATTTCAACGATAAAAATATAATACATAAAATACAATTTTTTCAAGAATTATTTTCAAATATAGAAAAATGAGCCAAAATATTTACAAATATAAAAAAATTTCACTGTCTATTAGTGATAGACCACGATAGATCATGACAAACTTCTATTACTAGATAATAGACCGCGATAGACTTCTATCGATAGACACTGAAACATTTCTATATTTATAAATAGTTTGATATTTTTTTCTATTTACAATAATTTCCTTTTTCCAAAATTAATATTTTAAGTTTTTGAATTAAATTTTTTTCCGAAAAAAAAAACATATATTATAGCCAAATTAAGCATGCGAAATTATAGTAGGGAGGAAATAAAATCCAACTTGACCCATAAGTTGAGGGGATGTGACTTTTTTCTTTTTTGGGGACAAAATGTGGCCTTTTCTTTTTGGTTATGAGATGGGAAGAGAATTGTCCCTTGTTGTACAACTTGGCTACCCTTTGCATCATAAAGATTGTACATATCTTTGTAGGGTCTTCCTACATAATGAGTATCATACTTCTTTTTATTTATTACTTTTTAAAAAATATCAAATTATTTACAAATATAGAAAAATTTCACTATCTATCAGCGATAGAATTTTATTGCTATTTATCGTTCAAACGATAAAATTCCATCGTGGTTTATCGCTGATAGACAGTAAAAAATTTTCTATATTTGAAAACATTCTATATATATTTATGTGTGTACATTCCATATACATGAATACAAAGAAAATGAATTTTAAACTTTGTTTACACTTCTTTCTTTAATTACCATACATTTTTCTAACTCGTGTATTTAACTAAGTTAATTCATAAGTGAAACGTTATAAGTTAGATAATTAATATTTTAAAAAACTAATTAATAAAATTCATGAACAAGTTTTTTGTTTGAGTATAATAAGTGTGGGGATGGGAGATAAAACCTTCAATCTTTAGGGAGGATGGTCGTGCCAATGACCATTGAGCTAAGCTTACTTTGGTTGTCAAAAACAAATTTTTAAATATTTTGTTAACATTCAATTCCGAGTATACAATTAAGGACAAAAAAAGGCTAATGCTAAAACCAACCTATTGAAACAAATATCCAACATAGTTATATAAATGACATGTTATAGCATATTTCCTTATAGAAGTTTTTTGAACATGACATTTAAATTATATAATAATAAATAAAGTTACATTAATAGCATGTGTTAGAGCATAAAGTTTTTTTGAAGTTTGGTATTGAGTTGCAAGAGAAGGAATCTTACCTCTCTAATATCAACGCACAAACAAATTATATGCACAAAAATTAGAAGACAAGGATAAAAGAAAACAATTGAATGCACTCGAAAGATCCCAACTAACACAAATTCATGTAAACAGATTCTAAGAGCAATAACCTATATTATAGCTCCTTTGATAGAAGTCCTAAACCACGTATAACAACATACAAACACATCAGACTGAATAAACTGACAAATGACCTAAGGAGTCGCAAGGTAACACCATAGACACAAAGGTTATGCTCTAGCCAAAGATGTTAGGTAACTACACACCATGTCACTCGCTAAACCTTTCACATGTGGATGCCTGCACTAAAATGACAAATCCAATCAAGGTTTGTGCTTCCACTAAGGAGATCCAACGGGAAGAGTCACCCCACAAAAGTACATCATTTTAAATAGCCAGGTTAAAGGAGGATAGTCAAAGAATAAATGATATCGAGACTCAACTCTACCGTTACAAAGAATACAAGCACTAGAGACAACATGAAAAGTATCTGGTGATCTAGTAAGGTGTTTGCACCTAACCGACACATCAAGGAAGGCTATGAAAGAATGTATTAGAATATTCCTTCCAAGCCAAAGGAAACTACACCAAGACACAATATGATATGTAGGGCACAAAGACTCTAGACACTAACGAATTAACGAAAAGATTGCAGAGCGATATGGAAGTCAAGTCATACAATTCTCTCTCTGCCACCCTAGAATGTATCTATCTTAAGAAGTCTACTAGCTCTTCGGAACTATGGATAAAAAAAAGTTACAAAAAAAAAAACCAAATTGATATAAATCGGGTCTTAAGTTTCTCAATTTTAAAAGGAATTTTTTTAAAAATAGAAAAATAAGGAAATTATTTACACAAAATAAAAAAAAATTTAGATAGTTGTGATAAACGCTGATAAAAGTCTATCAGGGTCTATTAGTGATAGAAATGATAGAAGTTTATCACTGATAGATGCTAAATAGTAAATAGTTTGACATTTTTTTTATCGGTAAAAATTTTCCATTTTAAAAACTATAAAAGTAAAGAGAGAAAGTTTTAAGACTAAAAATTATGTTAAAATTAAAATTAAATTTATACAATTCTTTTGTATTTCTATATGCATTATTATACTTTTAAAATTAAGTCAAAATTTTTTTTCTGAGTAATAGAATTAGGAAATTTCGGACCACAAATACTATAGGTACTATAGGTAAAATAAGATGAATTAGTTTTTAGAGAGGGACTAATAACTCTCTAAACTTTTAATTACCTATCTAATACGTTATTATCAACTTTATTTAATATAAATTCATAAAATTTTAATTTTATGCCTAATAAATCTTTGACATATTTAAATTTTTTATATATTAATTGATCTATTAATTATAAATTTGAATTTTACGTCTAATGAAACTTAAACTTTCAATTTTGAATCTATTAAATCTGTGAATTTTAATTTAAAAAATATTAAATAGACAAAGACTTATTACACTTTTAAAAGTTTTAGAATCAAATAAACACGTCTATACGGTATATCAAAAGATTGAAAATTAAATGATCTATTCAACAAAATATTGAAAATTCATATACTTATTAAATACTTTTAAAAGTTCAGAAATCAAATAGAAACAAATCTTAAAATTGAGAGGCTAAACTTGTAATTTAATTTATAAATTATATAAACTTAAGCTAAAAACAAATAACAAAGATTTCTCTATGTATAGTCTATTACTTTAATAGTATCCAAACACTTACTCCACAAAATTAAAACTTTTCAATCTTCGGTTTCATAAACTCAAATTTGTTAAAGCCATGAATCAAACGTTTTCATTCTTTAAAATAATGCCAATGCATTTATGCATTCAATTAATTTGTAACTTCCTTAGTATATAATTTTGATGATAAAATTTAAGTTGAAATATTAATTTAGTCTCAGTAATTTTAAATGCCTAAATTTTGTTTAAATTATTTTAATAGAATCTTCAAATTAATTCTTATTTTTAGCTTGATTTTAATTTTTATTGAATTTGGTAAAATAATAAAAAAATCATTCAAGAAAATAAAGAATCACCAAAACAAATAATAAATCAATAAAGACTAAAACCAGCAAAATGGAGAATTGGTTGTTTCGGTCCTCCAAGAGAAACTCCAAGTCATTTAGAACAACAAATAAAAATTTCAGATCGAACAACCTGATTAATCACCTGGAGAGGATGCAAAGTAGCACCATGAACATTCATATTGCGTTCATGACAGATATAATAAATAACAACCCACCAAGCTCTTGACGCTTTAGCCTATTACTAGCACTAAAGTGACAAACCCAATTAAGTTCCATATCCTCCGATGCGAGATCCTATTGGAACACATTCCCCACAAAAGCATGTCCCCCCCTCTCCCAAATAGCACCACTAAACGAACATTTAAAAAATAAATGATCCCTCAACTTCACTCCATCATTACACAAGACACAATTTTTTAGAATACCAGAACATCATCTGCTAATACGATCACGCGTCTGTAAATGATTTCAAACAGCAAACTAAGAAATGAATAAATGCTTCGAAATATTACATCCAAACAAGAGGAGTCTAGTCTAAAGAACCATAGATTGCTTAGGCCATAAGGACTCTCAAGCACTAGTAATCGAAAACACACTAGAACGATAAGGGAGCCAAGTAACACCATCATCTAAACCCACATCAATAAGATGAACCTGTAAAGAAAGCTCAACTACCTCTCTAGAATAGAGTTGTATCTTTAAAATAATAATAATAATAACTATAAACTAACCATAACATTAATTTTAAGATTTTTTAGTACAGATTAATTTTAAGATTTATTGAAAACAGAACGTTAAATTTAACGCAAATCCATCTAAGTCATAAAATGATATTTTAATATAAAATTGAGGTTAAAATACTATTTTGATCACTGTACTTTGAAATTTGTTCAATTTTAGTCTCTGTACTTTCAAATGTCTAATTTTAGTCCATATACTTTCAGTAAATCTTAAATTTAGTCCTTCGAAGTTAATTGTTATCGAAATTGATTAAATAATCATAATAATTTTCATGCAAAGAAACACAATATGTAAATATGTTTTCAAAATTTATAATGAAAATACTAATAAAAAATAAAAAGTGATGAAAAAATCCACAATAAACTAGTTGTAGGGACTAGATTTAAGATTTATTAAAAGTACGGAGACTAAAATTGACCAATTAAAAGTATAGGGACTAAAATTGGACAAACTTAAAAGTATATATGAGAACCAAAATAGTATTTTAACCTAAAAATTTATTTTAAATTATGAATTTGGTTCTATTGTGTGGACTTAATTTCAAATTAGTTCCTATATTTTCTTTAAGTATCAATTTTAGTTTTGTTTGGACACGGTTTCAATATGTATCTATAAATTTGTAATATCCTTATTTAATTTTAATGGTTTAGACTTACCGCCTGTTTGAATTGGCTTTCTGAGTGTTTATAAATATCTTTTTTTACACTTATTAAAATACTCATAAAATCAATCCAAACACACTCTTAAACTTAGTTTTAATTTAGTCCTTATAATTTTACGAGTTTCAAATTTAGTCACTATAGTTTAGACTTAGTTTTAATTTAGTCTTTATAGTTTTTAGTTTGGTTTAATTAAATTAAATCTCATAAATGACTCTTATACGGCTTTTACCTAGTTGAAGATTCCCTTATGTTCTCCTATTTTTACTTGGCCAATAATTCTAATTTAGGCGAGTAACTAAATTAAAACCATAGGAATCAATTTACCATTGTGATTAAATTAAAACCATAGGAATCAATTTGAAACTTTCGTAACTAAATTAAAGTTATCCAAACTAAAGATACCAAATTCATAATTAACCTTAAAAGTTTTAAAAAATATTTATAAGGGCCATATATCCTTTTTTTTTTTTTTTTTTTATAATTCTAGACATCTTTTTTTTGAAAAAAAAAAACATTTGAGTCCACATTTAGAAGCATGAAGGGTAGGGTGCAAATTTATATTATTATTATATAAATATTTTAAATCTATAAATTAAGATGACATTTTTGGAAAGTGTAGGAAAAAGATATTAGGAGGCAAATGTTGCAAATAAAATTGTGGTGTATAGTATGCTCAAAAGGAGTGACTTTTAAGCTTCATTTTACATGACCATATGCGTTCTCCAAATAAAAGTAGATATCAACTCAAATTTGTGGTCTAAGATCAAGAAATGAAGATATCATGATTTTCCCTAAGAATATATATGGTTCAAAGGCCTTATTGATTTACTCAAAACCACCATTTTTAATTATATTTTCCATAAATTACACTATGGTCACTACTAAATTACTCGTAGTCCTCAAATTACTACTTATTTTATCAATTCAATTATGTTGTGTTTTTTACGGTAATGACTTTAGAAAAATTATTTTAAATGAGAAAATTCTGAAAATATTTACAAATATAACAAAATTTCACTGTCTATCTGCGATAGACCGCGATGGACTACAGATAGACACATATAGTAGTTTATTGCGATTTTATCGCAGATAGACAGTGAAATTTTGCTATATTTGTAAATATTTTGGTTCATTTTTCTATATTTGAAAACAATCCTTAATTTTATCTAACTCTTTTTTAAAACATTATATTATTTTTTTGATATAATTTTTGAGAGATTGATTGTTGAGAGAATTATTCTGACTTATATTCTTTCTAATCATGTTGGATTGGTTATAAACCATTCTATCTTATCTAAATTTTCAAGAAGTTATCATCAACTATATATTCTACAACAAAGGTAAGTATAATTCAAGATTAAAAATTACATTTGAACCTTTTTTATAAAATATAACTTAAAGTGAAAATATTATTTTGTCCAAAAAAAAAAATGTAAAGATTAAATAGATATAGTACAACATAGATTAAATAAATGATGATACATTGAATATTAATTTATAGTTTGTTCTATCAATATATGTATATGTATATGTATTTTGGGATAAACATTAGGTAAAGTTTATAATTTTATCAATTACATCTCTAAATTTCATATGCGAATTAATTTGGACTCTTAATTATGATTTTCTTTAAAAATCGTATATGCATCACTTTCAAATTTCTATTTTGTTAATCTATGATTTGAAAAGGTTTGCACACATGTAAGAATAGATTATTGATAATTTTAAAAAAATAATCTTAACAAAAGATCTAAATTGATTCATTAAAGAATTTAGGAGTTTAATTAACACAACGACGTGTTTGGGAGTGACTATAAAATGTTAAAATCACTATGAACATGTTTTTAATCCTTTTTTGATGATATTAAAATTTCATTTAAAAGTGTAAAGTTTAGTATTAAATTAATTTGGAGTGATTAAAACTATACTTTAGGGTAATTGTCAAAATAACAAAAGTGATCTTGACGATTTTAAAATCACTTGCAAACATACTCTAAAGTCTCACACAATATTTTTATGTGGACTCTAAAAGGCCGTAAAATTATATAATTATTAGTTTAAGATTTTAATTGATATAAACTTTAATGGTTTTTAGGGTTGTTTTCAAATATAGAAAAACGAGCTATATTATTTATAAATATAGAAAAATTTCACTGTCTATCAGTGATAAATCACGATAGGCTTCTACCGCTTAAGCGATAGACTGCTATAGATTTAAGCGATACAAGTATATCTCTAGAAATTTTTCCATATTTGTAAATAGTTTATATTTTTTTATTTATAATAATTTTCCTTCTTTTTAATATAAATTGCGTTAAGTAAAAGCAAAATCGTAATTATCCCAAAAACAAGGGGCAGATCTGTGCACTTGTTATGTGGAGAAACGTTCAAAAAAGAAGGAAATAATATATATTTAAAAAAAAAAAAAAAAAAAGGTAAAAAGCAAAGTCAAATATTGCAATTAAACTCCACGTTCCACTCCCAAATTTTTTCAAAAAGATAAAATAAAATAAAATTGGAATATCTTTTTTCTCTCATTAATAACGGTAAATAATAATCGAATCCGTAATTTCCATTATTTACCAGGGGCAAATCCGTCATTTCGCTCCCCTATAAGTAACCACCCCAGTTTCGCTTTCCAACAATCCTCGTCCCCCAAAAATCCCTCTCTCTCTCTCTATCGCTCTCTCAGTAAAAACCGCGTCTGTTACGGCGTCTCACCGGCGACGGCGGAGCGAGTTCCGGCGAGCAGCGGTGCGGTGAGTACTGTGAAATTCAACCGGCGGCCGTGGTGGTGGTGGTGTTGAAGGATCCAAAGCGGTGTGCATGTGGAAGCGGCGGGAGTTTGTGGGGATAATAAATAGGAAGAAGGCGTTTAAACGGAGGCGTGTTTGGATGGATTAATTGGACTGGTCGATCACCGGCGGCCGTGATGGGGGGGAAGTTGGTGTTCGGTGTGGCGGTTGGCGTAGCGGTGGCGGCTTGTGCGGTGGCGACGGTGGTAGTCGGTCGGAGAGTCAAGAGCCGGAGTAAGTGGAAGAGAGTGGTGGGGGTTTTAGAAGAACTTGAAGCTGCTTGTGATACTCCTGTGAGGAGATTAAGGCAGGTGGTTGATGCTATGGCTGTGGAAATGCATGCTGGGTTGGCTTCTGAAGGTGGTTCCAAGCTTAAAATGCTACTCACATATGTTGATAATCTGCCTAATGGGTAATCACCAATCAATTTTATCTATTGCCTCTGTTTTCCAATGCTGGGGGTTTCTTTTTAGCTTCTTGATTCTTGACCTTCGGGGGATTGTGTTTACTGGATTCGAGTGATTTCTATTTGTTTGGTTCTAGTTCTTTGAATCTTTCTTGTTCGATTTTGTGATTTGATCTTGGATTAGTGTAAATGGATTGAGTGGTCTGTCATTGTTCTCTGTTCGACTTCTTTCCTCTTCAACAACAATCCTGAATTTCATCCTTTGGTGTGTATCTAGATACTGTGATTTCTGATGTCTCTCTCTCTCTCTCTCAAGTCTGAACCATGTTCTTTTTCTTGCTTTTGCTGATTAGTTGTATTTTGCACGTTTTTTAATTGGGTTTCTGTCTCTAGCGTTACTGGTGAGAGGTGTCAGGCTTTCTTTCTGTACTGCCTGCTGCTACATATCATCTTTGGTTGCGTTTTGGGATAAATTGTGTCATATTTGCTTGTTCTTGTATACCCAGTTTTTTTTCTCTCTTAGTTATATTTTCTAAAGGAGTTTTCTTAGTTTTATTTTGATTGACATGCTGCGATATACGTTGTAGTTATACATGTTTATCATGTTTATGCTGCAGTGTGGGGGCATTTTTCGCTGTTCTTACTGGGTGGTTCTCCTTTTCTGTCACTTTTCCCTCTTCAGGAGCGAGAAAGGAACATTTTATGCTCTGGATCTTGGGGGTACTAATTTTAGGGTTTTGAGAGTTCATCTCGGTGGCCAGAGGTCTCTTAGCTTGAAAAATGATGTGGAGCGGCAGCCAATTCCCCAAAATTTAATGACTGGCACACGCGAGGTGGCAACCGTAAACATATGCTGTTGATTTAAGTTGTCATTTAATATATCTTATACCAATCGATGTTTCTTGTTTGTAGGATCTATTTGATTTTATTGCTTCCTCACTGAAAGAGTTCGTGGAGAAAGTAGATGATTCTGATCAGTTGGCCCCTAGAAGAAGGGAACTTGGATTTACATTTTCCTTTCCTGTTAAACAAACATCTGCTTCATCAGGCGTGTTAATTAAATGGACTAAAGGATTTTCCATTGAAGACATGGTTAGTTCGATGCTGTTTAAGTGAATTGGTTTTGGACCACTAGAGTGAGAAATTAAAAAGTGTTCTTTAATCTTTCTTATGAAAATTGTTCTTGATGATGTCAGTTCCCCTGATCGCTTTTTGTTTGTTAAAGCATATATGCTCAAATCTTAGGGATATTACTCCACTCCAACCATTTGAGACTTACTTTTCCTAGAGTGTCGGATTGTAGACAGTTTTTCACTGATACAAAAACTGAATTTCATTGGCCTCAAACAATAAAAGCACATCAGCTTTTATCTTGAAGTTCTATACTTTTGGCAAATGCTAGAGAATATGCTTTATGTGCTATTTACTAGGCTTTCGAAATGTTATACTTTTCAGGTTGGAAGAGATGCTGCAGAATCTTTACAACAAGCCATCGATAGGATCGGACTGGATATGAGGGTATCAGTATTGGTAAGCATTTTGTTGATTAACAAGTTGGCCAAAATGATGACGTTTATAAGACACTTTTAGGCTTCAATTTCAGCTTCAATTGCTATTGACTTGAAGAATTGTGTTCAGTTCCCTAAAATCTGTTGGTTGATGTGGATTTTTATTAGTGTTCTGCTCTTTTCTTGATTGGTGTGCACTTGTCTGCCTGTACTTTGTACTTTTTGAAGGAAAACTTGGTTCTTGTAAAAGAAAGTTGCATTGTCTACCTCAGTTCTCTTTGTCTATGGGGTAAAAACAAAAAATGCCTTTCCTCTTAGTAGTCTGAAGAAGGAAGTTAAGGAGCTGCAGCATTTCTCTAATATCCTGCTGGTCCAAAAAATCTTTCATAGTCAACTTCCTTGAATTGGCTTGTTTTGAAAAAGACTTCTCCTGATTTACAGTTTTTGGTATTGTTCCATAGAACTGAAGAGTCATTTTTACTATATATGCATGTTTCTTTGTTATAAAATTGCAGTTTATTGGGGCGTGGATAGACTGTTTGATTTAATAAAGAAAAGAAGCGCACTGATACAACTCTGAAACCAAGAAGCTTTTGTTTCATTGTGATGTTTGGTACTTTCTGTGTTTGGTACCATTCAGCCTCAAATAAAATATAGATTTTTTACACATCTCCTCAACAGATTTAATGTTTTTTATGGAGCTATACTGTATGAATTCATTGACATCTCGAGTCAACAAGTATGCATGTGATCATTCTCGTTTGTGGTCAGGTTTCTGCTGGGATAAGTTTGCAGGACCAAACTATACCCCAATATGGAAATGATGCTTAGTGTCTATGATTTCTAGACTCAGAGTGGTTGTGAATCGTATATGTAATCTGTCTATCATAAATTATATTACTGTTCAGTGGAAATTATTTAATTTGATTGTGTTGCTAAATTGAGCACAGAAGAGGGATTAAATGGTTTATATTGCGTTTTGAAATATGAACAGTTCTCTATATTTCAGATGTTGGAGCGTGCAATAGTGGTATTTGATGTTGTTTTGTTATCCCCGGTGATGAGTGCATATATATTCATATTCATGTGATGGGCTGGTTACGAGTAGATCACTATTGTGTCTTGAAATAGCTTTTTGTATCTTACAATATTGCCTGTATATGTTCATGCAGTTCCATTATTTCGTTGATTCCAATTTGATTGTTAGTAGTTAGTTATGAGACACTATTGCACAAAGTTTGTAAGTGTAGTGTTACCATTTTTTGAATCAGATTAATGACACTGTGGGAACATTAGCTGTTGGACATTATCAAGATCCTGACACTGTTGCTGCAGTTATAATTGGCACTGGCTCCAATGCTTGCTATCTTGAACGCACAGACGCTATTATCAAATGCCAGGGTCTTTGTACGACATCCGGGAGCATGGTACTTTTCTATAGTAAAACCAGTATAGTGCTTTTCCAGTCTCCGAGTCTAGAATGCATAGTCTAAAATGACGTCTTTTTAATCGTCCAGGTTATCAACATGGAATGGGGAAATTTTTGGTCTTCTCATTTACCAAGAACTAGTTATGATATTGATTTGGATGCTGATAGCCCCAATCCCAGTGATCAGGTATGGTTGTGTTTTGTTGTCAAACATCGTGGACTACTCCATTATGTCAGAACTAACGTGGTTGTGTATGAGCTTGATGTAGGGCTTTGAGAAAATGATATCGGGTATGTATCTTGGTGATATTGTGAGGAGAGTGATTCTGAGGATATCACAAGAATCTGATGTTTTTGGCCCTGCTTCTACCCGATTATCGATGCCCTTCAAATTGAGGTAATCTCCCCTGCCCCCAAAAGAAATTCCCATTGCTCTCTCTGGCTCTCTCTTCGCGGTGTGGTTAATGTTTCATCAAATTTTCAGAACGCCATTGATGGCTGCAATGCATGAGGATAGCTCCCCGGAATTAACAGAAGTAGCACGGATCTTTGAAGACATCTTGGAGGTGGAAATGAAAGCTATCTTTTTCCCATTTATGTGTCTGTTTATTGTACTGGAATGAACCTGGTATTTGCCTAACAAGCATGTTTTCACTGATTACTTTTTTTTTCTTGGTCGGTTCTTTTTTCCTCTCAGATCACTGATATACCCTTAAAGGTTCGAAAGCTCGTAGTGAAAATATGTGACATTGTGACACGTAGAGCTGCTCGCTTGGCAGCTGCTGGTATTGTGGGCATCCTGAAGAAGATAGGGCGGGACGGGACAAGTGGAATTGCTGGTGGAAGAAGTAGAACCGACATCAAACTTAGACGAACAGTTGTTGCAATTGAGGGAGGTTTATATACAAGCTATACAATGTTCAGAGAGTATCTACATGAAGCTGTGGTTGAAATACTGGGAGAGGAGATTGCCCCGCATGTTATTTTAAAGCCAACAGAAGATGGTTCGGGTATCGGAGCAGCACTACTGGCAGCTTCTTATTCATCCTACGACACGGTATCTGTGGATAACAACGTAAACTCGCCATAAATACACACAAAGACATAATTATATAGATCCACTATAGAAAAAGTATTCACATATACACAAAATTATAGCTCCCCTTAGCTTGTACATTTAGCAATTCATTTCAATATTTGATATCTCTGTATAAAGAAGGCTGTGCATATTTTTTTTTCTTCTTCTTCCCATTTGTTGAAAAGGGTTTCAGTGTTCATTCTATTGCATTGTTTGTTATATTCATTGCAACATATGAAGTTATGTACAAAGACAGATCATGATTTCAAATGGCATGGAAATATAATGTGAAAATTCCTCTTTTCCTCATGTTTCAATATTTGATATCTCCTGTTCTTCAAATGGAGAATTGTGTTTGGGCTGTTTGTTTAATTCAGAGTGTGGAGTTCAGCTTTAAGCCAAGCTAGTTTATTGAAAAAGCTCAAATTTATTTACCTCTTCTCTAGGATACATGTATTTTTGGCTTTCTTTCTACATCATACTCCAAATAACACACATTTAGAAAAGTGAATTGCTATACAAATTTTAGGTCAAATTACCAAAAAAAAAAAAAAAAGGAAAAAAAACCTGAATTTTGTTTTGGTTAAAAAATGGTAACTTTATTTTTTTTTAAAAGTAAGAATATTATCTGACTTTTCATAAATGTTTTAAAACTATTTTGGAGTAGAAGTTTGTTAGAATTTTGGATAGAAATTAGAACATAAAAGAGTGTAGTTCATTTGTGTCTCCACTTTTGTTCATCATTGACAGGTCTTTTGAAGTTTGAATTTCCACAGTGTGTGAGCCTCCAAAGAGTTTCTAATGAAATCATAAGTCATAAGGATTAAAGAGTTTAAATAAAAATAAATTTTTTTAAAAACATTTTTTTTTCTCTGATCAATCTAAACAAGCCAATAATTTTGACTTGTTAATAATGCTCAAATTGAATGTTGATTAACAGATTTAATTTGATAAAATGTTAAAAATTTGAAAATGAATTTTTAGAGTAGAGAAATGAGATAAACATGCCTATTAAAAACTTTGAAAATTAAAAATATTATTCAACAAGATCTGCCACAATGTAGCTCCCTATAATGTCAGAAGTAAGTTAAGATTTTGCATATATTCTAACAATTATATATCTAGATTCAATATATTTATCAACATAGTTTACAATTTTTCTTATACATTTAGCGATAGTCATATTGTGACGGCCACCTCAAATAATTTATCTAAAAATGATCATTTTTAATTTAAAAAAAAAAAGAAAAAAAATGTCTTTTTAGTCCGTAGGTTTTATGTTTAGTTTCTATTTGGACTCTAAGTTTTAAAATGTTATACTTTTAGTCCTTAAGTTTTGTGTTTGGTTTCAATTTACTCCCTATGTTTCAAAATGTTACATTTTTAGTTTTTAAATTTTGAGTTTAGTTTAAATTTAGTTCTTAGGTTTCAAAATATTATAATTTCACCATTAAAATTTGAGTTTTTGTTTTAATTTGGTCCCTAGGCTTCAAGATTTACATTTTTAACCCATTACATACCGAATTTCAATATTTGGTATTAATGTTTATTAATTAATTTAAAATAATTATGAAGTGAATTTTTAAATTTTATTTTGATAGTGATGAAATTTAATTAATTAAGACATTACCACTAAAGACAAAAAATAAGTATTTAATGAAAAATTGAGTAAATTTTGAAACTTAGAGGCCAAATTAAAACAAAACTTAAATCCGAAAAGTGAAATCATAACATTTTGAAACCTATGGCTTAAATCAAAACTGAACTCAAAATTTAAAAGACTTCAAACCTAGGGATCAAATAGAAATTAAACAAACAAAAATAGGAAAATTATTTTAAATGACAAAATGAATCAATACAAATATAGCAAAATTTAACTTGTCTATCTAGAATAGACTACGATAAACTACTATCTGTGTCGCAATAGACTATAGATAGACATAGACAGGTCTATCGTGGTCTATCGTAGATATACGGTCAAATTTTGCTATATTTGTAAATATTTGATTCATTTTCCTATATTTGAAAACAACTCAAAAATATTTATTTTTTTCTAAAAAAAATTATTAATAATAATAAAAATTGTAACTAAAACTTTTTAAAGATTTGAGGAGAAAGGTGAAAATGGGCAAAAGGCTAAATAAAACCTTTGAAAATAGGACACAGTTTTTTGGCTCGAACGGCCACAACTAAGAACTTGTTTGTGTTCACTCTGCTGCTTCGAAGATTCACTCTGCAATGGCCGCCGAGAACAAACCCTCCACCGCTGGCAAGAAGAGGAAGCAGCGTTTTCTCCCCCACAACGTTACCTCTCAATCTCTTCTTCTTCTTCTTCTTCTGTCTTCCTCTATTCTATTGTCAGTTAATTCAATTTCTTCTGATTTTCTTGTTTTTTTCCTTCCTCAGAAACCAGTGAAGAAGAAGGGTCATTACCCATTACGCCCAGGAGTTCAAGGTTTCTTTATCACCTGCGATGGCGGCCGAGAACGCCAAGCTTCCGTTGAAGCCATCAACGTTATTGACTCTGTATGACTTTCCCCCTTTTTTCTGTTTCTGGGTTATGATTTGGTGGGGTTCAGATGAATGTTCGAATGTATACCGTTTGATTGTCACTAAGTCAGTCGGGGAATTGGAAATTTTATTTTTGCCTTGTTAGAAATAGCAGAGATTAAAAGAGGTGAAATGGCAGAGAGAGGATTAATTTAAGATAATTATAGAGAGAGTTGGGGGGAGGTAATGTAAAGCGTGGTACTCAATACTCAAAGGTTTTCAAATGCAAAGAGCCTGTTTCTATATGCTAGACCAAAACATATTTGTGAGCAGTGAATACTAATCCACTGATATCTATCATGGATGTAAAGGGAAAGTGTTCAAGCTTATCACAAAAGTAGCTCTGGTTTTTTTGTCAATTTTTCGTCTAATTTGTTCATTGTAGGGTTATAAATTGCTACTTCTTGAAATGCTATATTAATATATATTTTTCTTTTAAAGGCTTTACTGTAGTTATGTTTACAAGAGTGTTGGATTAAAACGGAGTTCTTTTCTTCCGTTATTCAATTTTCAGTTTTTTGACGAGTTAGCCCATGGAAAGAATTGTGGTGTGAAGCTGACAGAATTAGCTGATAAACCTTTAAACAAAAAAATTAAGTTTACAGATTCTGAGTCTTCTAGTTCTGATGATGATAATGAGGAGGAGGAGGAGGAGGAGAAGGGGGATGAGGATGAGAATAAGAAGGTTCCTGAGGAAGAGTCTAAGTCTCCCAAGGAGCAAAATGATCCTTCTAATGAAAATGAAACAACTGACGTTCTTAATCCTCGTCAAGGGGACACTGTAGCTTCTGAAAATCAAACAGAGGAAAAATTGAATGACAATGAAAGAGATATGAAGGGTCCTGAAGTTCCATCAGAGGAAGTTGAGGAGCCACCAATTAAGAAGCACTGCATTGAAGCAAATGCATCAAAAACTATTATAAAGGAAAAAGAGAAGTCCATTGATCAACTGATTGAGGCTGAACTTGAGGAATTGGGAGATAAGAGTAAGGTCAGTGATAAAATTTCAATGTCAAGGTTATTTTCATTTCTAATCTTTCATAATTTTTTGTTATTATGACAAGCATGTCCCTGCACGATGACATGAAAATTGTATTATATTGATGGGATTTTGAGTAGGTTTTTTAAACAGGCCTGCTCCAATTTTGATCAACTTTGCAGGTCTTAATACTTTAAGAAAGAATAAGAGCGGACTACTTTCTTTGTTAAATGACTATCTGATTTAAGATTGTCGAGTTCATTGCGCCTTCTTAATCTGACAAGTGACAACAGTCTGCAAGCCGTATGAAATGGGTTTAATTCGTGGACCAAGTATTCTTAGTCTCTATTGATAGAATATGATGCTCGTATTTTTTTATGATAAATATAACAATTTCTCTTCATTTTAATACTTTTCTGTCTTTCTTCTTCTTATGCGTTATTGGGTTAAACCTTTCGATATTGTATTATAAATAATCTTGCAATTGATAACTTTTTATGTGTTATGATTATCACTTGCATTGCGTGCTAGTATTTTTCAACATATTTGTGATATTGCATTGTTTTCTTGAGTAATTTTATAGCATACAGTATTATTAGTTATCCGGACTGGTAGCTGATCCTTTGTTATCCAATCTTCTTATTATGGAATGTGATACAGAGACGTTTTTTCAATCTTGATTCGGGATGTAATGGTGTTGTCTTTATTCAAATGCGGAAGAGTGATGGAGAACCTGGTCCTGAGGCTGTTGTGCAGCATATGATGACATCTATTGCTTCAACAAGGAAACACATATCAAGGTTTGCCTAATTGTTGAATTTCTGTAGGGAACAATGCATGAAAATGTTTATATACTGGATCACTAAAATGCTTTGTATGTTTGATATAATTCAGGTTCATACTTCGAGTACTGCCAATTGAAGTGGCATGCTATGCTTCAGTTGAGGAGATCACGAGGGCAATAAAGCCTCTAATAGAAAAGAACTTTCCTGTTGAAAGTCAAAGTCCTGTAAAGGTATATTCCTTATATATTCCCTTTTCAATATCATGGTGCCTCTTCCTTTGTGATAATCCCCTATATTCAACGGAAAAGAGCAGGAAAGAAATGTTTAACAATGATCTCCTGGAAAACGTGTTAATGAAGATTGAGGAAAAATTAGAGATTCAAATTTCAATGACTATTTGAATAGAACCATTTCAATTTCAACACTACCATGAATTGGAAATAGTTGTGCAGATCTCTTGATGACAGTATTTTTCTGAAATTGAGGATGAGTGTTCCAGATTTGCTTTCTTGATTTATGGTCAGTTTTGTGACTGAGTTCTAGGTCTCATGTTCAATTCACGTGTACAGATAACTAAAAGTGTCATTGGGTTAACGAAGAGTAGGTTGTGTATGCTTATAAATGTTGAAAGTTGCTAATGTAGTTGTCAACCAGGTAGAAGATAAGGAGAATCTATGTTTAGTTATCTTATATTGGCCGAAACTGAAAGCTTTTAAAGTAGTTTTGGTTGGTTAGTTCTACACAATTTTTACTATTTTAAAATATTATCTTCAGTGAAGTCTTAACAATGATCTATTATTAATTATAGAAATGTTTTATGGATTTAAATTACTTTTCATCTTTCCTTGTTGCAAACTCGTTGACAAATGCATTATTTTTTTTTTTCTTTTTCCTCTTTTTAATAATACTTCAAAATAACTTTGTAAAACAAAATATGTCATGTGTTAGTTTTTAAATGTTTGTAGTTTCAATTAATCTGACCCAACACATTTTGACACTTCCTAGTTGTATGATTAAATTGCAACTTCCAGTCAGTAAAGGACATGGGAGAATGCATTTAAGTGACTATAATAAACTATTTATTGATTTATAAAAGAAACTAGCATCCTATATAAATATTTTACAAGAAGTGAATATTTATGATTAATCTCGTTTCCTATGAGATGATTATCGATCTATGCAATGAATCCAATGAATTCCTTTTTTTTTTTCCAGGGTTTCACTGTGATTTGACATGCTGATTCTGTTATTAGGATGCTCACAAATTATTCTTTAAATTTTTATGAACTTTCTTGCAGTTTGCAGTATTATATGAGGCCCGAGCAAATACTGGCATTGACAGGGCAACTATAATTAATACAGTAGCAAAATCTGTTCCTGAGCCTCATAAAGTTGATTTGAACAATCCTGAGAAAACCATTGTGGTTGAGATTGTCAAGGTGAGGATCTCTGTTCTTGGAAGTAAATAATCTTGGAGATTTTCTCTTTAGACATGATTCAGTTAATTGAATGTTTGCCATGGCCACCCACTCGGTGAGGATGTGTGCATATTCAAATTATCTGTTCAGAATATTGTGGTCAGAGAGGCTCTCTAACCAACCTACCTTGCTTTGTGGATTTAATCTAACTTTGGTTTCAAACTTGACTTCTTTAACCAGACTTCTTTAACCAAAAATGATTTCTTTAACATATATCAGTTTATTGAATGTTGCCATGGCCACCCGCTCAGTGAGGGTGTGTGCAGCTTCAAATTATCTGTTCAAAATATTGTGGTCAGAGAGGCTCTAACCTACCTTGCTTTGTGGATTAAATCTAATCTTGGTTTCAAACTTGACTTCGTTAACCAAAAATTGATTTTTTTAAGAAAAATGTTTGCTTTGAACTTTGAAGTTGAGTCTTCTGGAACTGAAGTTTATATTTTTACCCTTACCCGAATGAAAGGAAAGTGTTGTAGAACCCCTCTATCTTGCAGAACTGGCCTTATCTGCTGGGTTGACTGGGAGGCATTAACTATGGCCTTATAACATGAAGTATTGCTGAACCACAAGTTTAGAACTTGTTTGGTGAGACTGGATGCCAGTTAGTAGGCTGAATCAGATTGAACTTGACAGCCCATGGCTATAAAAAGTGCAAAAAGAAAAAGTAAATAACCATCTTTGATCATTGATCATCATACATTTCTGGTAGGCTGAATCAGATTTAATTTGACAACCCATGGTTATAAGTAAATAACAATCTTTGATCTTCTTTCTTTCTTTCTTTTTTCCTTTCTTTTTTAATTCTTTTTCTGAGGTAGCCAACAGAGTTACTTTCTATTCAGTGTTGCATATTCTACAGTTGTTTTCCTGATTTGTGAATTATTGTGCTCTTGTGATTGCTCTGGGACTTAGACGATAGGCTCTCTAATTCTTCGAGAAGAAGTTTCTTACTTATTGTTTGTTCTTCAGACAATTTGCTTGATTGGAGTGGTGGAGAAGTATAAGGAGTTGTCCAAGTACAATCTGAGGCAGCTTACATCAAGAAAGCAATAGGATAGGTTTTTTATTTGTTTTTCTCGTCTGTTTCAGCTTTGGGCACTTTTTAATGTTCAAATGTATTCAGCACATTTAGAAAATTTTGGAACCAAACAATTATATTATATAGTTGTTGGCATATAACAAAATCTGATAGCTTTAGGTGTTTCTGGAAACTTGTCTCTAAGCAATTTGGCCTGGTCCCTGGAAGAAATCAAACTGGTCTTACGCTCTCGATCATTTGAATTTTTAGTTTAGGTCTTATTTTCGTCATTTCTTTTCAAAAATGGAAAAAAGTATTGAAGTTGGCTTGACTCACTTCCTGGTCTATATATTGCTTTAAAATTTATGGTCTCTGGAATATATAATATTTATGCTGTTCAGTTTTTGTTGTTCTGTCTTCTTAGAACTCTGTTCTGTTCAACTGATATTAAGTTTGTTAGGCATCTACTTTTTCAAGAGGGAGCTTTTGCTTTCTGAGACATGGAGTCTGCCCCTAATTCTCAAGGTGGAAACTTTTTATTTATGATTTCCAGACTATCATTATCCATCCCCATCATGTTTCAGCTTAGAAACAATTGGTCACTGAGACAAAAAGATGAAGAAAATAGGATACATCTTTTGTTCTCCAAGATCAAATATGACACCATTTTTCACCATACTCTAAGCTGTTGGAGCCTTGTACAATTTCTCCACCATATTCCTATATTCTATAGCAATGGAGAAGAAACAAGTTTAGTGACATAGTCATTTGTAATTTCCACCCCCTCACCCTTACCAATCAAAAGAAGGAGAGAAGAAATTCCAAAACCCAATCAACCTTGTTCTTGGTTTCTTTGCTCCATAGTTGAGCTGCCTGGTTATTCAGAGGTGAGCTGATGTTTTGTTCTGCACTCAGAACAAGTCCCTTCACTCATCTTCTACCAAAGTTAGTTGGGAATTGGGATATAGGCAATAGAAGAGGCCAAGAAAAGAAACTTACCTCCAAGTAGGCTTTGAATGGATAACAAGGACAGTTCTCACATCATATGCAGAAGTCCATTTATCCTACAGAGTTAAGAGGAGTTCCATCAGGCTTCTGTATCCAATTTTAGTTCTTCACATCCCAGAAAATTACCTGAAGAATGTCCAAGCAGATGTTGCCATGGATGTCCACATTGGGATGAAAGCAGGCAGTTTGAAACTTAGCTTTTTATACATGTATATAGCTGTTGTTGAAACGAAAGGAAATCAGAAGCCCTAACACGAATTGGAAAGGTGAATGGAATCTGTAATTGTAGCTGTTGACGAGGGAGTGAGAGTGTATGGTGCTAGGAGGTGGTAATTAGTGTCTTGTCGATTAAGTTGTGTTTGGATTGACGTTTAATTAGCTTTAGTTGTTGATTTATGTAACTATGTTTGCATTGGCTAGTTCACGAGAAATTGTTTGGTTGAGCTAGAATAAGTGGACGATTATTTATACATTGTTGGATTGTTAGATGTATGAGAGAAAATTTTTAAATTATTATTTCATCATGCTTATAAGGCTATAGAGGCCTAAAATTTACATCATTTTGTAATTTTATTTTAGTTTATTATTATTTTTTACTTGCTAGGAGGCATTAGACATATTTGTCTTTCTATTTGGGAAAAATAAATTAAATTTTACCTCTAAACTTATCAAATTGTATTTTTATCTTAAACTTTCAACTTCATCAAATTGTTCTTCAAATATAAGTAAGTGTTACAATTTTAAATTTAAACGTGAGGAAGTGGTATAATTTGTACCTTTCGATAAGTTTGCGTTACAAAAAAGGGATTTTCATGAATTATAAAATATAAGTATGATACAAAATTGGTAAGATTTTAAATTAAAATAATATTAAAACTAAAGTTTTTTTTAAAATTTGTGAATTTTGATAAAGTTATTTCAAGGATGAATTTGTGCCCAACTTGATATTATTGAAATTAGAGAGTTTAGAGTTTATAGGGAGATTTTTGTCTTTTTATTTTTTATTTTTTTTGGTTAAAATTAGTGGGTGAATATGTTAAAATTAAACATAAGGTAAAAGCTACAACACTTATCTAGTCAAGTGGTCCTATTTGATTAAATTGAATGTTTAGGGTGAAATTGATAACGACTAGACAAGTTTAGGAGTGAACATTGAACTCTTCTCTTTCATTTTCTATTGTCATCCATGTGTAATCAATAGTATAATAGACCTACAATTAAAAGTATATTAGCTAAAATATAAAAATACTCTTGAACTTTATGCACTTTGTGTCAAAAATATTCTCGAGCTTTCAAAATTCTTAAAAATACTCTTAAGCTTTCAAAAAGTGTTCAAAAATACCTTTGTCATTAATTTTGGATGGGAACCGAAGACCCTTGAACTTTTAAATGTTTCAAAAATATTCTTAAAATTAAAAATCAAGAATACTCTTACCGTTTATCTACCTTCTATCAACTCCCTCTTTTATTTCCTCTCTGTCCACTACTTCAATCTATGATCTAACACTTTTCTAATTTTTCCTCTTTTTTCTTCAATACTCTCTTACTCACCTTCTTCGTTTCCCTTGTCCCTTGATTCTCCTTATTGTCAATTCCGTTGCTTTAAATTAGTTGTTTTTCAATTCAAGATTACTTCAAATAAATTGTCGCTATACTAACGGTAGGAGTATTTTTAAACTTTTTTTAAAGGTTAAAAGTATAAATACAACTTTTGAAAGTTCAAAAATATTTTTGAAACAAGGTATTGACACTTTCCATCCACATACAAATAATAATCATATCTTTTATTTTTTTTTGTTAAGTTTAAGGGTATTTATGAAACTTCTGAAAGTTCAAAAGTATTTTTTAAACAAAGTACCAACAATTTTCATCCGAAACTAATGGTAAAAGTATTTTTTTTTAATTTTGAGGGTATTTTTTAAACTTTAAAAAGTTCAAGTCGACACAAAGTACAAAGTTAAAGGACATTTTTTTTTATATAATTTATCCATTTTATTCAATTGTCTACTTTGTGATTTATATATCATGTCGTGCGAAAAGGCCAATATTTATCTAATAGAGAATGTTATTAATAGTTGAGAGTACACACTTACATAAACATAGCTCATCAATAATTAACATGTACTTTTTTCTCTAAATTTTGAGGTTCAAATTTTCACACATCATATTTATTGTACTCAAAAAAATAAAAATAAAGAATAAAAAACAGTCCAAGACTACACGAAATTAAAATTTGAAGTTTACAATATAGGTACAAATAACCACACCACAACCCTCCCAAGTTTAAGAACTAATTTGTAATTTAATCAAAACTTTTTTTTTTTAAGAAAATAAAACCAAAGAACTCTTTAAAAAGGTTTATTCATTCTATAAAATAGCATTTTAACATGCTTCAATCAAATCACATGTCCTACTTTCTCCCACAAAAAAATGTAGTTTTATTTTTGGGAAATTTTCACGAATAGAAAAAAATGTCAAACTATTTACAGAAAATAGAAAAAAAAATACTGATAGATATTGATAGACTTCTATTATTTCTATCACTAACAGATCCTGATAGACTTCTATTAGCGTCTATCACAACTATCTAAAAAATTTTCCATTTTGTGTTAATAGTTTTTCTTATTTTTCTATTTTTAAAAATTCTCCTTTATTTTATTAAAATTTCGGAATTAAATACTGAAAATGAGTTTTTCATTAGTTGATTCAAAATCATGTTTGCTTGCAGTTATTTTCATGTATTTATGCTACATACAAACAATTCAACTGGAAAAACATTCCCTTAATATCAATCTATAGTTTAAATATACAAGGGGGCAGGGGAATGGGTAGAGTAAAGCATTTGTTTAAATTAACTGTTTTCTTTTCTTAATTATATCTGTACATTAGTTTTCATGATGCCAAAGCTGTCCAGTAATCTGCAGTGCATAAGCTCGTTGGAGTGACGATAATCCGAGACCAAATCCAGTTCGAGTCCTCCGTTTGTCGCATTTCTGCCAACTATCAAGGTAAAAAGAAAACCGTCAACTTCATACATTTTCAATTTTCTTCTTCTAGATATGCTTGCACAACTGAAGGAATTACTCATAGTTTTCAAGATTTGATAGTGCCTTATGTTTGCCTGTGTATCTATACCAATTTGCACATCAAATGTTAGCATAAAAAGGGAGAAATCCATTAGAGGGCGTTTAGGGTAAGGAGTGCAGTTGTGAAGTTTGATAATAAGGGCCAGACAACTCTTACTCCCTCGACTCTGTTGGGGACAATGATCCTCCAAATATCTCTACAATGATATGATATTGCCTACTTTGGGCATAAATGGCTTTGCTTTGGGTTTCACCCCAAAAGGCCTCATAGCAATAGAGATAGATGTCCTCACTTATATACCCATGACCATCCCCTTATCTAGCCAATTTGAGACTTTGTCGGATTCCTAACAATCCTCCCCTCAAACAAAGAACCATTGAGTCTCCCCTCAAATAGTCATCCATCCGTTTAACTCTTATCTAGGCTAATTCCTCTTCACCGGAGCACACCACCTATTCAATAGAGTTCAACTACGGATCACACCATGACTACTTTTGAGGCTTCACTACAACTTTGTTTGGCACCAGAGGATTCTATCGACATGGCTAAGTCAGGGGCATGGTTCTGATACCACTTGTTAGGGACAACAGACTCCTATATATCTCTACAATAATATGATATTGTCCACTTTGAGCATAAACCCTCATGGCTTTGCTTTTAGTTTCACCCCAAAAGGCCTCATAACAATAGAGATAGTTGTCCTCACTTATATACCATGATTATTCTCTTATCGCGTCAGTATGGAACTTTGGTCGCATCCCCAACAATAATCTTTGGCCAAACACCCTTTTAAATGTTATGGGAGTTGGGAGTTGCAAAAGCACTTTTGAAAAACCCGTCAAAACAACTTGATTCAAATGAATCGGGAACAAAAGGACAAAAGGAGTTAGAAATGATAAGAATATGTTAAACCCAATAAATTTACCATAACCTATCCACCTAAGCTTTTAGTTTTATCAATGGTTTAATATGGTATCAAAGTGGAGGTATTGAATTCAAATCTAGCTTAAGGCTTTTAGCTACAATAGTTTAATATTAAATTCAAATATCTATGATATCGTTTCTTCCGTCTTTCATATGGTAGTCTACTTGTTCGGTCTTACGCTAATTTAACGTAGTTATGTTCAGTACGTATGTGGAATAATATCTAAGTTTTTTTTTGCTATGCCTGTTATATAGTATGATTAAAGTAAATGTCACTTACCCTATCATCCCTTAGCTCAAAAATGACTGCATCCTCAGAAAATTGAATTGGTTTAGTAGAAGCAACCTGCAAAAGCATTTGGAAGCTAAGCAAAGTCTCATCTCATAATGTAATAATGGTATTAAAATGTCAGAATCTAACCTTTGGATTACAGTTTTTGTCAATAGTCTTTACATCTTCATGTTCCTTCTCCAATGTAAGCTCTTCATCAACACAAATTAGTCCCTTTCCATATCTTGAATCCACCTTCCAATCTCTATCAAACTGATGTGGGAAGCCACAGTTTCTCCATTTCCATGTGTCTTGGTCAATATATCTGAGGTATACTCTTCCATCTGAACCAATAAGAAACAGTTGATTACCTTCAAAGCACGGCCCGGGCGTGCTGGAAAATGTCACGCCTCTGTATGGTCTTCCATGCTCCACCCAGTTCCAACCATCCCATGGATTCCAATGATATTCAATGAGGCCACCATCTTCAGAGATCATAAACAGTGAGCCTATAAGAGAATATGGTGATGGTCTGGTTGCTGTTCCAGGCAATCTTGATAGAAGTAGATGCTGAGACTGATGATGTTCATGCCACAACTCAGTCACTTTATTATACTGATATAGTCGACCATTTGTTCCGATCACGAACACTATGTTTTCCCTGAACGTTTCTTGATCTATGATGCTTGCAACTTTGGCGTTCGGAGGACTTTGGCAGTTTTTCCACTTGAATTTCCTTAGTGCAACCTGTAAAAAATTTCTAGCAGTCAAGAACTTAATGTGAAATGTTATGAAATCGACAATCAAAGAAAGCAAGAATATGTAAATAGTAAAAAAATTAGAGAATTTATATAACGCGTCCGTCTAAACTCTAGGGCCAAAATCGTAAATAACATAAATATGAATATAGTTTAGGTTCCAGGGGCAACACGCCTGAGCCCCCAACCAAGGCACGTCACCCCTAGACCCAACTCACTGACCGGGCAGCAAGATCCTATGCTTGGTCATTCGAAGTGCCAAATAACAGATTCAAGGCATACCAATATGAAAAGTATTCTCGTGAAGACAATGGACATAAGTTTAAGCTTTTAAGTTGAGTACTAATTTAACATCATATCAAAATAGGAGAACCTAAGTTCGAATCTCAGTATTGTCATTTCTTTCTTGATTGATGCTAATAGTTTACATATTGTGTTTCGTGAGTGAAATCAACGTTACACTTCACATTATATGGATAATGATAAAAAATAATATATGCCTAAATATATCCTGGCTTAAGCTCTTGAATTTAGTGTAGTTTAACTGGCATTATTGATTCCATGAGTCGCAAAAACTTCAAGTTCTGATGTTTGAAGGATTTTTTTAGGACAAAAATATTTGCATTAAGCCAAAGTGCAATTTATGCTAATTTTTCTCATTCATGAAACTTACTGTGAACTGGAGCAATCTTCCTGTTTTGCTAACAAAGAAAAGTGCATCTTCTGCTGTGACCTTCATAGATTGACCTAAGAACTTATCCCAAGGAGCACCTCCCATGACTTGTTTCCCTCCTCTAAAAGCACTGCAGTTTGTCCAAGCCAGTTCTTGGCTGCTTCTTTCTCTAATCAGTAAACTACCATAAGTATCAACTAAGTATAAACTTCCATTGTAATTACCAACTGCACCTTTTATTTGAGTTGAACTTTCATGCCTCAGCCACAACCACACATCTCCAGTGTAAAGATACTCAAAAGTCAAGCCATCAACTGTTATGAGGAAAAACGATCTTCCTCCATGCATCACACGAAGACGGAAGCTGTTCTTCGTCCAGCTTTCAGCAAGAAAATCAAAACTATCAGATGATATTTCAGATATACTCTCTGATGCTCCAGGTATTAAGTAGTTTTGTTGTGGTTGGCTTCCCTTTGGTCTTCTTGTTGCTGATCTTCTTGTCCCTTGATCACTTATATCATCTTTAGTTCCTGCAATGCAGTTTGTCGGTCCACGGTGTTCAGTACAATACTCTGCATTCCACCCCTCAGACTCTGGTGCATCTAGTATTGACCATGTATATTTAGCTGTTGGTTTTCTTCTTGAAGTAATGTGATGAGTTGGCCCTGAATTTTCACCACCTAATCCTGCAAGATGAAGTTCTCCGATCCTACCATCGTCCAATGCGAACAGTATCCGTCTGACTTGGAACTGTAAACCACCAATACCTCTTGCAGCTTTTGCATTCAAGGGATGCTTGTGGTTTACCCAAGCATCTGGTATTTCTTCCTCCTGACCATGACCTGCTTTTATGAGTAAAAAAAAGTTCAATATGAAAGATGAACTAAATCTTCTAAACTCAATTAATATTGTTAGTTGACTCAAGCTGCAAGTCTATTTTTAGTTGTTTTCAATTAGTCCAAGGTCCTAGTTTCTAGTGAAGTTGTCAATAGATAGATAGTTTCAGTATCTATATTTAGAGTTACTGGCTAGTTTTGTAGAATTAGATTGTGGAGTTTTTTGCTGATGTTGTCAACTAAGCTATTTTTAGCAATGTAGAACCGATATTTACAGTGAGAACTGAGAAGTGATGGAATAAAAATATACACTTTCACAATTCTCCTCTTTCTCTCTAATAAGAACAATAAATATCACCAAACCATCTATCATATATCTGTTAATTTGACTTATCATGGTTATTTTCTTTGCATAAACTCTTCCTCTTTGTACTAATTAATGTAAAGAACGTGGCTTTTACCTGGATAAATATTCGGTCGATATTCAAATACGAAACCGGAAGACGTGGTGAGAAACAGTGAGAAAAATTTCTCATTTGATTCATCTTGCAGGGCTGGTAAAACCGATGTCAGTTGATGATCATTTGGTTTTCCATGGACTATCCATTTCCACTTCCTTTTGTGCAATCTTCTTTCTACCAAATTACCATCCTGAAATTTGTTTTCACTTAACAAACTCAGAGAATAACTTTTAGGTTAATAATAACTCAATAGCAAGGTAAACTCATTGGTTTTCATGTTTGGCATGATTTTCTCTTTATTTAGTACCTTAGTTAAAAGAAAGAGGGATATGGAATGATCTCCATTCAAGCTATGTATATAGCAACCCGGCGACGGTATTAATCGAAAATCTCGTGCTGCTCTATCTTTCCATACATGCTTCTTCCACAGTGGCTTTGAGCTCCTATCATATTCATAGAGATCTCCCACAGAGCTGCATTTTCACAATTTCTTTTTTACCTTAATCTGATAATCTGTAAATTCAAAATGGAAAAAAAATAGTTTATCTTTCTAAATTGATAAACAGCATTTTGAAAATGAATTATTAGCCCCTCTTTTCATTCCTTTATCAAATCAACTCAAGCTCTACATTAATTGGCCCGAAAAATCGCATCTCAAACACTTTCCCCATGGTTCGAATATTAATTTAACATACACGGCCCAACAAATAGAACAATGTTGTTGAGGTTTGTTTACTCGAGTGCCTCTTACTCTGATACCATATTCTTACCATGAGTAAATTCAAAAGCTTGAGTCGCAATATTATAGTAAGGTTTAGTAAGTTTCTGTCATGTAACTTATCCACAACCATTGACAACTAGGCAAAAATTGTGTTCATGATGAAGCTTTTATATAGATGTATCAAAATTAAAGAAACACACATAAGTAGACATAAAAAGAACCTTATTGTATACACAATTTCTGTTCTGAAACTAGCAACATCTGCTATTGCTGCAACATCGGCGTCGCGGGGCTGGCCGTGATCAACCCATCTGTTTTTCATGTTCAATAACAACGTTAGAAATATAAGCTTTCTTCACTCAAATGCTATTTGCAAGAAAAAATGACCTTTTGAAGTCTTTGTTTCTTTTCTACTCAGCTTCTGAATTTTTTTACCTTGGAGGCTCAAGCTCAGTTAGTTCCAGCAGAGTTCTATTCTTTGTATTGAAATAAACTCTCCTGTTTTAGCAATAACATTGAACAAAATCTTAATATTCATGATATTTCATCATGAAAATTTTCACACACAAAAGAAGAAGAGAAGGAAAAGGAAAAGCCTCACATTCCATCATGAGAAACAACACCAGCCAATAATTGGATTGAAGAACCATCTTCTTCACCAGTAGTTTGATCAGTTGCTGGTATTAACTCAACCCAAATTGGCTGAGAACCTTCACTGAGCTGCAACTACAAAAGAAAAGGAAATAACTTCATCACTATCAAGACAGTAAATTTTAGAGTCTCATTTGCTAGTTTGCCAAAATGAATGTCTTGGCAAAGTGTTCATATTACAAAAATGATCCATCAGATGTAACATTGATCCAAGTCCTATACAATTTCCTTAAACTTCATTCTATATTAATATTTCTTTTGGTCCGTTCGTATACGTTGGAATGCCTTGAATATGTTATTTACGATTTTGGCTCCAGAGTTTAGAAGAGTGCGCTATATAAACTCTCTAACTCTACTGGCGCTTCTAATTGTTCTTTCCCCCTGTTTGTGGACGTAGCTAATACACTGTTAGTGAACCACCTAAATCTCCATGTCGATTTCTCTACTCTTTACGTTTTCTATGTTTCTTTGATTGTCAATTTCTTAACAGTATTGATATCATATTGGTTTTTCGAAAGAACATAGAGATTAGTTCTTGGAAGTACCTGATACAAAATTCCTGATTCAGAAAGAGCTAGAATTGAGTGATTGACACCAAAAATGGATGTAGCAGGACCTGCTGATACTGGCAAACCATGAGGAGCTATCACCCATTGAACTCCATTCCAAAACCTCTCATAGATGGACCCACTTTCACCAGTGACCCAAATAGACATATCAGAAATTCTAGTCAATGACACTCTTTTTCTCAGAGGCAAATCAACATGAAACTTGTCTGCAACCTCTACTTCCTTATCTTTTCTCGTGTTCTCTTTCTGCTCGAAACCGTCGTATTCTTTCTCCATCTTCTCCAATCTGTTATTAATCTGCCCAACCTTGGTGCAATTACCATTTCTACAAGAGATAAGATCATAAGGAAGTTGGACTTCAACCCAGCTGTTTGAATGCTCTTGAAACTTCCAAAATCTATCCGTTTTCAGCTCGAACTTTCGATCGAATTGTTGAAGATGATGATGTGGACAATATGAGTTGATTGATCCTAAAACTTCTGAGCTGCTTTCAGAGAGGACCCAGATGAGAATTATCAAGTGAAGCATAGTTTTAGTAGCTGAAAAAAACCAAATTTTAAACAAACATGAAAAAGAAAGCTAAGATTGTTATGCTATGTGGTGCCCCATATGGACCGTAGCAGAAAAGGGAATTGTTTTTTTCTTCTTCCCTCCATTGGAAAACTAAAGATTTCTTGGATCATAACAACATAGAGAGAAAGAGAGAGGTAGTTATATCAGAAAGAAGGTTTTTAGATGATAAGTTAACTGCTTCTATGAAGAAGGGAAGTTTGTCATTTTTGTCAACTCTGATGGGTTTATGATAGAAAAAGCAGTGAAAGTCTGTTTGATGGGGTTAGTTTATCTTCTTTAACACTTCCATTTCTTTTTTTTCCTCACCTAATTCTAATGACTTTTCTTGCTTTGTTTCTTTAAAAAATAAAATGAAAATGACAAAAGGAAAGGAAAAAAAGAAAGAAATTACCTTCATTCATGAACTTCCTCCTCTAAACACTTCCTTTTGAATGGACAAACAAAGCCTTATTCTCTTGTAGTAAGGTTCAAGACTGTCTGTTATTCAATCTCAACCATCCAATTTTCTTTCTTGAATCAGATGAGAAGTTCAAAGTGTTTGGTGCAAAATCAGGGCAAAATAGTAATTAGACTCTGTATCTTATGTTTGGTAGATGGGAAAATTAGGGCTCATTTGTTGTTTTAGTTCTGGTTTTTAGTGTAACTACATGTTGATACATAGTTGTTGAGCAATTGGTATGTAATCTTTCCTCTAAGGTCAGAGGTTTAGACTCATATTTTATAGGAAAATTTTCATAGATAGAAAAAATGTCAAACTGTTTACAAAAAATAGCAAAAAAACACTAATAGACTTCTATTAGCATCTATCAGTGATAGACTTCTATCATTTCTATCATTGATAGACTCTGATAGACTTCTATCAGCATCTATCACAACCATCTAAAATTTTTGCTATTTTGTGTAAATAGTTTTCTTTATTTTTCTATTTTTAAAAATTTCCCTACTTTATATTTGTTGTAAAAGAAAAGAGTAATTACATATTTTAATTCTTTGTCATTTTACCATGTGGGCAAATTACAAAAACCGCTCTAAAGTATGGACCTTCGAATGATAAAAACTAAACCCTTAAAAATATATAATTATTACGATTTTTACAACTATGTAAATTTGAGGGTCCAATTTTAATATTTATATGAGTTTGAGGATTCAATTTTTACAATTGAAAGTTTGAGAGTATAATTAAAACTACCGTCATACTTCAGAGGTTATTTTTGCAATCTGCCCTTACAGTTTTGTTTAACTTTTAAAATTTTTAAGCTAGTAGTTTCTATCCTTTAAAGAATAATGATATATATGAATATGTATTAAAAAAAAAAAAAAAAAAAAAGTTGTTTTCTTACACACATGTGAGTTTTTGGGTCAGCTAGTATACATCTCGTTTATTCATATGAGAAAATGGCCAAACTCTACTTTATTTAGTTGTCAAGGTAATTCTATTCATTCCCTCTAAACCGTTACTATAAGCATAGACCCTAAATAACTACTAGATCAATTTATTGAAGTTTATAAAAATGGTGTCTTTTATGTGTCAATTACAAGTAATTAGCACTTTTTATAGATCCATTTATAAAACTAGGTCATATGATGTGGGTAATTTTCATTTTTAGTCTATTTTATCAAATTAAAATATAGAATATTTTTACATTAGATATTCATTTTTTTCAAATTTTAAATGTTTTATGATAGTAAAGTTTTGATTGGAATAAAACTAGTGTATTTTAAATGTTTTATTTATATCACATTAAAGAATGAAACTCACAATAAATCAAACTTTAGAATTAAATTATATATTTAGTTTTATTTTAAAATACCAACTTGTTAGGTATTAATCATTTAATATATTGTTTTGAATCTTAGCCAACTCTACCTCATTAAAGATCATTTTAATTATAGTTTTTAATACAATTTGAAACCTTTGACTAAATTTTAAGAATTAGAATAACAGATTTTTAAAAACTCGATGTGTTTACTTTTCTTTTTTTAAAATTAAATTAAAATTAAAAGATTATTGACAAATGAAGAGATCAAATAAATTAGATGATATTTTGGTCTAAGTGTCTAATAAAATAGAATGGACCCGGATAGTGTCATCTTCTAAAATGTATTGGATCATAGTCCTCTCACCTTGATTGTTGACACCTAATTACGACTCTTATAAGTTAATCGGTCTATTGCGTTAAACTTCAATTTAGTCTTTATACTTTCATTTTTTTTTAATTTGATCTCTGTATTTTGTTAAATTTTTCATAAGAAATTTTAGGGTCCATTTGGATTGACTTTCTAAGTGTTTATAAATAAACAGACCCTTACTAACTATCGATAAGATATTACATAGTTTTTTCAAACATAAAAGAGATAAAAATGCAATAATTTGATGGTCTATTTTAAAGAATTTAACACAATCATATAACACAAACATGAAACTTCAAAAACTATAGGGGAAGCCAAAAACACAATTTGTAGAGGCTTAAAATGGTAATTTCACCTAAATGATTCTACATTTGTGATGCCATAAGTATTACATAACAAAAAAACAATGCACAAATGCTACTTATTTAAGTTTTGAAGATTTGGGTTATTTATATCACCATATTTTGTTTCTTTGTCTTTTTAACTTTTATGTTGTTGTCTTTTAATGATCCCATTGGATTGTCTACTAGATTAACTCATTTTTAAAGAATTTTTCAACACGAACTTTATAAAAATTTGTATGGCCAACCATAAAAATAGTTTAACGATTAAGACTTCACTTCCTTCCCTTACGTTAAGTTTCAAATCTGTCCATTCGTTAGAATTCAATATAGGATTGTTTGCAAATATAGAAAAATGAGTCAAACTATTTACAAATATAGAAAATTTTCACTATCTATCAATGACAGACCGTGATAGACTTCATCGCTAGGCAAATTTTTATAGATAGAAAAAATGTCAAACTATTTACAGAACTAGTAAAAAAAAAACACTAACAGACATTGATGAACTTCTAGCCGCATCTATCAGTGATAAACTTCTATTATTTCTATTACTGATAGACCCTGATAGACTTCTATCGGCGTCTATCAGAATTATCTAAAAATTTTGCTACTTTGTGTAAATAGTTTTCCTTATTTTTCTATTTTTAAAAATTCTCATATATATATATAATGAAAAAAAAAATCTCATTACCGATTAAATTAGAGGGCGGCTATTGAATTGAGTTTATTTTTGTTTTATTTTGTTTTGGGATAGAATGGTTCAAAATATGTGGGCTAGCTCTTCCTTCCACTAAAGATTCTAATTTTGTGTTTATTTTATTTATTGTTATTTAAAGGTGAAGAGTCCAATTGACTTTACATAGTATGAAAGTGATTTTTCCCCTCTTTACAACAAATCTTCATCTTGGTTTTAAGTTTTAATATCAAATTTAATTTGGCATACATGTCAATCTACTTTTATTTCCCCTTCTAATAAGAGTTTCTTGTATTTAATTGACTTAGATATGAATTTAACCTAAAGTTTTAGTTTATTTGTCTTGAATTTTTAATTTATATAAGTCATAAAATCAATGAGATCATCCATAAATTCATTCCAACAATGGGTAGGAACTGTGCATAATCAATGGAGTTGCAATGTACTCTTAGATGCTTGTTGGACGCTTTGTGGAAAGCGGCGTACACAAAAGAGAGGAAGGAGAATGAGGGTTCTAAAATACCCTCTCCTGAAGTCGGGATAAGCCACTTCTCCTGATGGCTTTTCAAAAACTACCAAGATAGGTCTAACTGTGCATTGAACTATCTATAATATTCTATCCCGATACTGAAAAAATGGCCTCACGTGAACGGGCTTATCCCAACGTGGCGTTAGGATAGGTTAATTTTTTTTCACGCCAGCATTTCTCGATGCTAAAAAATGGCGTGGCAATAACAATCTACCCGACCGTTTTTGGAAAAACCGTCGGAATAGATCTTTTCTCTCGAACGGGTTTTAAACCGTCGGGAAAAGTAATTTTTCCAACACTTTTAATAGCATCGAGAGAAAGTTCGTCAAGAGAGACGAAATTTCTTATAGTGTGATCATCGTGGTGGACTAGGATAGATTATCAAAGACTTAAGAAATTTCATTGGAGCAAACTACCAAGCTATGGAGGGTTATTATAATGCTTTAGTCTCATAGATGAAGGAAATAATGGAAAGGCTACAAATGGGTTCAATTATTTATCATATTCAGCTAATTATTGAGTCGATCGTCAAGGGCCAAACAATTGCCAAAAAAAAAAAAAGGAGAGAGAAGGGTTGTAGAAGTCCTAAAAATAAAAAATAAAAACAAAATGGTTATCGATTAGACTTTATTTATCTTATTTAGTGACGAAGACGTTCCATCAGTTGATATTAAAAACTTATTAACAAATTTAATTTGTTCACATCTCACTTACAATATTAAAAATTTTACATTATAAGATTATGTTGTAGTAGCTTTAAATTCAAACAAAAATGAACTAATTCAGCAATATAAGTCAATTCAAGCTTGGTAATTAAGATGCACTCTCTCCGACAATTCAATTTCTCAATCTCGACAACTATTTTATTAAATAAATAAGTAATATTAGTCAATTTTTTTTAAAGAGAGCTTGTACTTATTTATTAATAACATTAAATGTAATTGGGCAAACTTTAGGGGAAGCTTTTTCCACCTTTCTCACTTAATGCTGATGAAATCAAAGAAGGGAAACACCATAGAGTTGTACTACACCAACTACTTTAACTTTTTTTTTCTTTTTTCTAAGAAACCACTTTAACTTAATTATGAAGGTTCAATGAACATGAAACCAAGATACTTTTTTTTTTTTTTGTTAAAATGTTAATGTTTATGATACTTTTCTCCTTATATTTTAAATACATTTTAAATTTAGTCATTGAAAATTTATTTCTTTTAAAAGTAATTAAAATACTAATTATAACTTTTCATGCTAAAAAAGACACTATGGAAATATACTTCCAAGAATACTAATAATTTAATTTTTTTTTGTTTTTCAAAAAAAATATAATAAATAAAAGTTAAAATACTATTTTGGTGGATACTTTGAAGTTTTTAATCTCTATATTTTTTAGAAATCTTAAATTTAGTCTATACTGCTTGTTTATTGTTGATTTTTTTTCAAAAGCTTTTTGTTATTTATCATCATTTTCACTATAAATTTTAAAAACAAATTCCTATATTATATTTTCTTGTATGAAAATTATTGTTATTATTTAGCCAATTTTAATAAAAGTTAACTTTGAGGGCTTGTTTGTTTCAAAGGTTTTGTCATGGAATTTCAAACAGACATTTATTATCCTTGTTTGCTTTTCACAAAATTTTACTTTTTAAAACTCAAGATATTATTATTTAGGAAACTTTAAAACCCTCTGTATTTTTAAATACCCTCCATACAAGTGAGATTTTTATACCTAGGAGATGAACAATAAAAATATAGTCTAACTAATTAATAATTAGTCATTGCTATTAATTTTGAATTAATTATTAAATATAAATTTATTATTTAGACTTAAAATATTGGGGGATTTTTAAAAATAGAAAAAACAAAATTTTTAGATAGTTGTGGTAGACGCTGATAGAAGTCTATCAGGATCTATCAGTAATAGAAATGATAGAAGTCTATCACTAATAGATGCTGATAGAAGTTTATCAATGTCTATCAGTATTTTTTTTGCTATTTTCTGTAAATAGTTTGAAATTTTTTCTATCTGTGAAAATTTCCCTAAAATATTTCATCTAATACATTATTTTTAACTATTTAATATAAAATTGTATTATTAATTATTAATATTCTAATTAATTTATATATATTTAATTATATTTAGTAATTAATTAAGTTTAATTAATGTTTAATACAAAATATTCATTTTTTATTTTAAGCGATTAAATAATTAATTAAAATAATAATATATTAAATAATACTAATTTTAATTTATGACTACATTAAATATTCTCTTATTTAAGTAAGTAATTATTTAATTTTGGTTTCTATATATAAAATTGGGTAAATCAAGCATATATATTTAACTTCCAGACATTAAATTTCCATATCCAAACACATACATTAATTATCCTAGACATTTCAAACCCAGACAATTAAATTTCATATCTTTAAATATTCATACCAATGAAATAATATCTGCAATCCAACAGTCACTAAGAGATTAAAATTAAGATTTATTAAAAGTATAAAGACTAAAATTGATCCATAGTGATCAAAATGGTATTTTTTTAAAAAAAAAACTAATAATAGAGCCTATTTTTTAAATTTTCTTTATCAAAATATTACGCACTAAAATGATATTTTTAACATTTTCTTTATTCTAGTTCATTCGGTTTTAAAAGCTTTAGTTTGTAGTTGAATTTCTAACCGTATTTTTGGCATATGGAATTTTTTTTTAAATAATGTTAATTTAATAATATATGACAAAAATAGGGTAGATGAGAAAATAATGTCAAAAATGGGGTTGTAAAATCGTGTACTCAGTCCACGATTTACTAAAATCGTGGACTGGGTACACGATTTTGGCATGAAACTCGTGGACCCGGTACACGAGTTACCTGCCACATCTGCAGGTCAAAGATTCTCGTTGCCAGGCCGCTGCCACGCACCTGCCACGTAGTGAAATCGTGGACCGGGTCCACGAGTTCCATACAGTTCCATACTCGTGGACCGGGTCCACGATTTTCAACCACCCCTCTTCTTCTTCACTCCTTCTCTTCTTCACTCATTTCTTCTTCTGCCGCCCAAATTCCTCTCGCCGCTGCCGTGGTCCGCCGCCCACCACCGTACTGCCGCCGTCTCCGCCACCGCCGCCGATAATTTTTTTTTTTTTTTAAACACAAAACTTGTTATGAAGTTTGTTTTGGTTAATATTGACTAAATCTAGAGTGTGAAGCTTGTTTGTTGATTAATATTAAATATTTATTTATTTTGTATAAGATTTAGTATTTTTTGACCATTAGATTTGATTTTATAATTTTGTTTTCGGATTGCATGAGTTTGGGATTTTTTTTTTAAAAATAATGTTAATTTAATAATATATGACAAAATAAGAGTAGATGGGAAAATAATCTCAAAATTAGGTGTATCTTTATTTATTTTTTAGTGATTTCGCATCATAGATCCAGGTTCTGGCAATCAACAAGAGTATTATGAACATCCATCCGTCGTCACCCAAGAGGATATTGATGAATTAATTCATCAACAGCAACACTTTGAAGTGTCTGTACCTCGTCGTCCGCACCGTCAATGAAGACGTCCACCATGTGGCACATGACTCGTGTGTAATTTAAAGTTTAAGTTTTTATGAATTTCTAATCTTCAGACGCATTTATATGAGTATGCTATAAAATAACAATATTAAGAAATGTAATTGTTGATTTAAAAAAAAAAAAAAAAAAATGGAAAACGTGTACCCCGTACACGATTTTGGTCTCATTGACCAACCACGTGGATGCCATGTGGAAATCGTGTACGGGGTACACGATCTTACAACCCTATTTTTGTCAATATTTTCTTCAACCACTCTATTTTTAGGATTTCTTTACTATGTACCCTATTTTTGTCAATAGTTCAAAATTCAACATTAATTTTGAATTTTGTCCTGGCATATGCTTGAAATGATAAATTTTCCACGTATATAAGTTTGGTGCATTAATAATAAAAGTTTATAAAGGTAACATTATGCTAACCATCTAATTAAATAAATGCAAATGCATTTATATCTCTTTTTCATGTACACGTGTGCCTAATTTCCATTAATTACTTTATACAATAGAGGATTGATTTTTCACTCATCAAAGTTCTAAAGTCAATTCTGCTAAGTGGATCCATGGAAATTTCTCCCCAAAAAAAAAAAAAATACTATAAACAAATGAAATATAAAACTATTTACAAATATAGAAAAAATTCATTCTTCTATCAGCGATAGATCGCAATAGATTTCTATTAATGTCTATCACTCAAGCGATAGAATTCTATGCAGTCTATCGTTGATAGACAGTAAAATTTTTCTATATTTGTAAATAGTTTTGCTCATTTTTCTATATTTGAAAACAACCCAAAAAAATCTCAAAGGGAAAGTTTTTTTATTAGGAAAATTTTCACATATAGAAAAAATATAAAATTATTTACAGAAAATAGCAAAAAAAAAACATTGATATATTTCTATCAACATCTATTAGTGATAGACTTCTATCATTTCTATCACTGATAGACCCTGATAGACTTCTATCAGCATCTATCACAATTATCTAAAAGTTTTGCTAGTTTTTGTAAATAGTTTTTCTTATTTTTTCTGTTTTTAAACATTCTCTTTTCTCTTATGCGAATCCTTTTGAAAAAAAAATTAGGTCTTTTATTCACACAATGGTTTTACATTTGATTAATAATTTTTAATTTTAATGACATATCATTTTCAAGATAATGATATGGTAAGTATTGAATAGGAATTAGGAGTATCATCTCTATACTCGTGTAGTACTAAAAAAAAATAATAAGTGAAATAGAAGTAGTTGTATGTGTTAGAAGAATGAGATTCTCAACTTTTACATTTCAAACGAGTATTTTTCATAACTACAAGACCTTCAAATTTGACCTAAATCATATTTTATAAATACTTATACAATGCATAAAAAAAGTATTAAAAAAATAGAAGAAAAAAACTTCCAATACATTCAATTTAAAAAATTTTATTAATACAACAAGTGGAGGTATGAGAATTTATACGTCTACTCTCAAAAAAGATAATACATGTCAATTATTATTACGTTACGATCACTTTGACAAAAGAGTGGATCATCATCTTAGGAAAAAAAAGTATGTTCAGTTTTTTTAATACTTGAATATAGATTGAGATATGGATCACTTGAGTTGAATGAAATTTTCAATTTTCTATACTCTTTTTTACTTATTTTGAACCTATTGTTGGAGCATCAACCTATTAATTGTTGTTTTATTGCTTGAAATATTTGTTGTGTGGAAGTCCTAACCTATTGAAAATTAATAATAAATTGATTTTTAACTTTATGATCCACTCTTAAAAATTATAAACCTCACTAAGCAAATTGATTAACCAAGTCCCAAAACAAGAAATCTACACATTATTAATCAAAATCAAACACTTCTCTATTTATTTTTGAGAAATTACTCTAAAATGAAAAAATATCAAACTATTTACAAATATAGAAAAATTTCACTGTCTATCAGTGATAGACAGTGATAGAATTCTATAGCTTTCTATCGCTTTCTATCGCTCAAACAAATAAATTCTTTCACTTGAGTGATAGAAAGCGATAGAATTCTATCGCGGTCTATCATTGATAGACTATAAAATTTTTATATTTTTGTAAATAGTTTGACTCATTTTTCTATATTTGAAAATAATCCTTTATTTTTTATTTTTTATTTTTTTTTGTTTAATTTTGCCCCAAAAACGCTTCTCCATATGAGTGTTTGAAACTCAAAGCTGAAAAACTTAAAATTGATGTAGATAAGTTATAAACTTCAGATTTGTGAATTTTTTAGGGCTCTTTTCAAATATAGAAAAATGAGTCAAACTATTTATAAATATAGAAAAATTTTACATTCTATTACTGATAGATCACGATAGAATTTTTTTGCTTAAGTGATAGAAAGCGATAGAACTCTATCGCGGTCTATCACTGATAGACAGTGAAATCTTTCTATATTTGTAAATAGTTTGATATTTTTTCTGTTTATAGTAATTTCTCAATTTTTTATTTATAAAAATGAATTGAAAAAATATTAATTTACACTCCTAATTTTGGGGTTGCATCAATTTAAACATTTAACTTTTGTAAGTGCAACAATTTACACCCTTGATTACATTATGTTTGGATAAACACAATGAGAGATTTATAATTGTTATCAACTAAACTCCTAAACTTCCATAAGCAAATCAATTTAGACTCTAAATTAAAATTTTCTTTAAAAATTATCCATGCATCAATTCTAATCTTTTATTTTATTAATTTGACATTAAAAGAAGTCTACACAGACAATTTTTAAATGTAAACTTAATACAAAATCTAAATTGATTCACTTATAAGAGTTTAAGTTTAATTAAAACAGATACACTAAGAAAAGTTCAGAATTTAAATGGATACAATTATTAATTTAACTTGTTGCGTTCATAAAGCACAATGCATAACTATAGTATACATGTGTACTTCTCCACTAATTGGCTGATATGTGTAATGGCATGCAGTGAACACAAGCTTTATCTAACTTAAATTCAAGTGTAAATTCTAGTCAGAAACCTAGTGAGTCCAGGGTCGAACTCAAGGACTTTTATGCTTTTGTGAGTTTAACCTTGCAATGACAACTTATGCGATGAATGTTTATACAAAGGGGTAGAAATATGATAACTAATCTAAAAGGTAATTACAATACAAGAGAGTTAAGCGACGAGCAAAGGGGATTATGGTGTTTGTCAATGAAGAAATTTTCTTACTCAAGTAGAATGCGACGGCGTTTGATAATTAATCTCAATAACAGTCGAGAATTTCTACAGCATGCGTCTTATGCCTAATTAACGGTGTCAATCATATACTTTTCGTAGCAACCTCTCGGTTCATAATCTACACTTTTTTCTTATCTCTAAGATACATGCGCTGACTGACAAGTTAAATGTCTCCCCTTATCTCTAAGGTGCTAATTCTCACTACTTAATGCTTCTTATACTTTCTTCACCCTCTCAGGCAAGAACTCAAGCTTAAACGTATCTCTCAATAGTTTAAAGTAAGGATTAATGATGCATTAACTAGTGAAGCCGCTAAACATGCATAGATTCACACTTTAATTAGATTTTCCATCCTATCAAAAAGAGTAATATGCAAACAAGCTGGTAGATGAATGAAATATATGGACTTGTATTGATGTTTGAATAAGAAATCTCTCCAAATCAATTCAAAATACAAATACGAGTAAGAGAAAGCACTAGAATGAAGATGTCGGGCAGTTGAGTCAATCTCTTGATCTCACTGGCTTGAGAACAGCTGCTTGATGAAGATGCTTCAAGGTTGAAAATGGTTCTCGCTTTTCTAAGAAGAATTCTGGATTCTGTATTCAGAATTCTGCAGAGAAAAGCTTGAAGAGTTGATAATGGCGATGCTCGTCTCTCTCTTGGGGAAGCTGATCTTTCGAGTCAACCAACCCCTTCTTCAGTATTTAATAGGCATCAATGTAACATCTCTCCAATGATTTCCTGACGCAAGCATTAAATTCTATGCCCTGATGCTACCTGGTTATTTATAGGCATCAATGTAACATCTCTCCAATGATCAATGATTTCCTGACGCAAGCATTAAATTCTATGCCCTGATGCGCCGCTTGCTTTGTCGCACGTGCATTGGCTCTACCATGAATTTGTCTAATCAAACTTTTTAGCGTTCATCGCATAGTTTATGCTGGTCGCCTCTTCTATGATTATGTGATCATGGTTGCAGCAATTCTTCAACTTTTGTACTTTTTCTCTTTATTTCTGCAAACAAGGAAATTTCCGTGAATTCTATTTCATGGCATTTGTAAATATCTGATCGACTTATTTGCTACGATTTATATCATATTTCTATCATTTCCCTGTGAATTTGAATAGAATAACTTGTATTTCTACAAGTTATCAACGGTTTAAATTGATACAACCCTCAAAGTTTTAAGGGTATAAATTGAAATTTTTAAATATATAAGCCTGGATGTATGTAACATAGGTCCATAAAATATGCAAACTCACATACACCTGTAAGAACAAAACCATAATAAAATTCTCAAACTATTGCTAACTCATTATCTTTTCAAAATAAATCTAGTTGTACTTTCAAGCTTATTGATTGATTATCTTAACAATATCATTGCAAATAACTTATAAGTTAAGTTGCAAGTCAACTCCATCTGGGTGGGGACTGAGGGGAGAAATTCCAATGAGTTAGCATTATTTTTTCCTTAAATATGTCTACGAAAAGGTTTACAAAATATAATATGGGAGAGAGGAGGGGGAAAAAACAAAAAGGTTCCCTCAACAGTAATGAAAATCCAAAACTTACAAAAAAAAAAAAATAAATAAATAATAATACTAAATAACAATAGTTAGAAGAAAAAAAAATCCAAAACTTTCTAAGATTCTATTGAAACTAAACAATCTACGTTAATCTAAATAAAAGATCCTGAAATTGCATATCCATGGTACAATGGCCCTTTCAACAGCATCATCATAGATTTCTCAGTGAATAGAGTTCATCCAAATCCAGATTTCATTGGATCTCAACAAGCTCAAGTTTTGAATTTCTCCGACGAACGTTAGTGAAACTTCGCACGAACGTTCTTGATGCTTCTCTTTGCTTCGATTGATCCCTTCTAAGTACTTTGAAGTTGAGCTTCAAAATTTACATCTACACAAATCTATAAAAAGAAAATTGCAATTGAGAGAGATTTTCAAAAACCAAAGGAGACATAATAAAGAACACAAAACAAACATATATGGAAGAATCCTGAGAAGGAAAGGGAGGGGGGGGGGGGGGGGGGGGGGGCGGTGGTTTGGTTAAGGTTAATAGGTGAAGCCCCAGAACATACATTTCAAAGATTATGTCACCAGTGAACTAATCTGCATCGTTAGGGGTGGTGGTCTTCTTTTTCCTCTTATTCTTTGGCTTCACGGCATCTTTCAAAGTTTTCTTCCTGTTTTCTTCTGACAAAGTTTTAGCAGCAACAGGAGGTAAATTTGTCTGATCGACTTTGGCTTCTTGTTCATCAACATTAGACTCGGAGGATATCATTTCATCGCTCAGGTTCTGTTTCTTTGTCACGGTTAGATTTCCTGCAACGAGCTAGCATAAGAAAAGGCAGACTCAAAAGGAAGAGAATAATTTTGCAAGTTGATTTTTATAACTGCTGGATGCCAAGAGCATGTTTGGTTTCTAAGATAAGCTTGGGCCAAAATTAAGATGAAAAAGCAGTAAATATATCAAGATAAACATTTTTTTTCATTTAGGAAGCCTGCAAATGCACTACAGTATGTTTCCATCTTTATTTCCCCGATCCAACAAAATGCATATACATAAATTGAACTCCCATCACTGAAATGTTTCTCATCCAAAAAATAATAATAATAAGATTCAATCAAAAAGATGAATCATGTTGAAGTATTAATTGTTTATGCGTATGACGTCTCTCTCTCAATGTTTCATTCTTCTTGCATGCTTTTATGACTTTTCTGCATTATTGACACACGATACAGTAGTTATTCTTTATAATACTTCTAGCCATAATTGCAATAAGTCTCCCTCAAGACAGCCATAAAGCACAAGTTTTAAAGCTGTCCTGCATCAGTCACCAAATGAAGTTGCAGCCAATAATATTGAAAACTAATTAAGTTAACAATTAACATCCATACTTAATTCATATATACTACAAGGAAAAAATGGTTTCAGAGGATAGAATAAAAATGATATTAAAAAAAATTAAAGCAAATAGAGGAATTATAGGGTCTCAGTGAAGTACCACGTGAAGCTAAAGTAGCTTTCAAGAAATCTGAATCAACACCTTTGGAGTATGGGTCCCTAGGAAAAAGAAAATGGAGGTTAAGAAAAAAATTTCTGAAGACTAACACTGTCAGATGGCATGTAATATCAGTGTACGATATTGATTGCAGAACTTCACAGTTCATACCTAAGATTTTCTTTTGGGGACACATTAAATAAGAGAAAAAGTCCTATTGTTGTGAACATAAATTGGTTAAAACTTATATGTAACCATAATCAAGGTAACACCTTACCAGCATGAAGGGCCCCCAATGAAATTCTTAGAATCAAAATCTCTCTTGTTTAATTGTCCTTGATTTGTGGATACATCACTCGTAATACTCCCGCTTTGACTGGCGATACTGTCTTCAGAATTCAATTTCAATCTGTCAGAAAGATCATTGATACTCTTTTGACCATCGGATATGCCTTGGCTATCCTTCAGATTAGCTGCACCTCCACCAACATCCAAATTAACAGGAGGGTGACGCTTAATCTTCCGCAATTGTCTAGCTGAATTGTGAGTCTCAACCTAACATAAAATTGTGGTGGAAATGAGTAAAAGTATTAATTTAAATAATGGTTATAGGCAGCATTATTCAATGCAAACCCAACAGCATATCTAAAATAAGAACATGAAAATAAGAAATAGTAAAAAGACTATCTCATACTATCGGGACATGGTGGAGGAGGTGCTCATACATCCCCCTCCCTAGGGGATGTATTATTTAGAAGGTTGTCACTACTTTGAGGAAGCCATAGTATTGAGATAGACAGAGGAATCTTTAGAGGTTCATAGAAATCTTGGAAAAAAGGTTTCAAATGCCCTCACGTTTCAGTGCCTCTAGGTGTTCTTCTTTGGAGTGTCTTACAAGTTAAAACTAGGGCAAATTACAAAAACAATCCTTTAAGTATGATGGTAGTTGCAATTACACCCTCAAACTTTCAATTGTAAAAATTGGGCCCTCAAACTACTACAAGTGTTAAAATTGGACCCTCAAACTTATAATAACTGTAGAAATTGGACTCCAAATGATAAAAATCGAACTCTCAAACTTATACAATTGTTAAAATTTCTACAATTTTGTAAGTATGAGATTCCAATTTTAACACTTGTATAAGTTTAAGGACTCAAATTTTACACTTGAAAGTTTAAGGGTGTAATTGCAACTACCACCCTGTTTTTGGTTAGGGGGATTGCAATTTGCCCTTAAAAACTAAAACACGTGGAGTGTCTTATGAGCTAAAACTATCCTCTGTTTTTTAATTTTTATTAAAGTACTCTGTAATCTTGTTTTACATTTCTCTTCAACCTCATCCATTTTCTTTTTATTCCTTTGCGTAGGCCATCTTTTTATTCTTCAAGGGCCTTCCTTGTGTACTTTCATTACTTTAACCAAGCTGGTTTCTTATCCAAAATAATAGATATTTGAAACATAAGGTAATGATTTTTCCCTAAGCAGGATGGAACTAACTATAGAGAAGCAGAAGTCAAGTTAGCTACCGTAACTACAAGAGGTAAAACAAGGGAAAACACAAAACAGAGTAGGATGCTACATCATTAAGTCTTATTCAAAAAGAATCTCACTGCATTTTTTATTTTAGTTGTAATATCACCAGCTTTGACACAAGCAATTCGCAGACATTGCATGATCACACTCTGAAGTACACCCTCTCCTCCTGCTTTTTGAATAGCGCAAACATCATTATTAGCATTAAGTGTGACGGTCATTCTTCCTCCCATAACGGCCTCTTCATAGTGAGTTGGATCTATCACCTGCACAGCACCCCAAAATTTAAAAAACCCTGCTATATAACTGAACTCTTTACACAACACATTGAAAGAAATTGAGCTTACCAGAGTGCTCTCACTACGAAAAAATGCAAAGGTTACTGCAATAGGGAGATGATGTATGATCAACGGAAGTGGCTCCCTAACCTGTCAAATAGCAACATCCCTGTGATACATTCAAGGATACAGGCAGCTAGGATCGAAGATAAACCCAAATGCTATTGTTTGTTTCACAAGAAAATAAATAAATAAATTTAAGACCATGGATAAACATGTGGATGTGAAAGCAGAATGTTTGACGTTTACAAGACATAAAACTGCTCAGATATGGCCTATGGGATAGTTGGGTTTGTATATACCATCATGTATTTAAGTAGATAATGTCACATCCTTTGAACAGGATGCACTTCAAGTTAACTTCCAAGAAAATCTTGAAGAGCTTACCTCAGGGGAATGAACTATCACTTCCTGACCATCATCTCCCCCCAATGAGCACTCAGGTCTTCGAAAAGTTGATAAAGCAGCCAAAGCAGCAATATTAGCCGCATCCACAAGGTTTCTGCTTGCAGGATTGTTAAATACCATAAATTAGCATCATTATAACAATATGCAAAACAAAATAAAATAAAAATTCAAAAGCTTACCCCCCATTATCTAAAATGTGGAGATCGACTCGGATGGCCCACACAGACTTGCCAGAAACAACACAAAGTGATTCCATATCCACTGCCCTACTCTCCCTACATTAATACCTCCAACCTTAGATTACTGTGTATGGATTGATGTAATAGATTATTTGTTGACTGTGAAGCTCAAGAAAATGATTGTGCTCAATTTATTCTCTATATATTAGTTAGTCAACACGACAGGATTTAGATTGATAGTTAAGAGAACCAAAAAGATAATTACCGCAGACCACGGTCTATTACACGCCCTAACTCGACAGCAGACTCTCCTGGACGGCCAGGCTCAAATGAGGGATCAGCCATGGGAGAAAACTCAGTATAGATAGAAAGAGTGCCCTCATTAGCACGATCCCTATACGGTTGAACTAGCTGAGCAGTCACAAAGCCCATTACGTGAGTTTGGCCAAGCTGCACCTCTGAAGAACCATCATCCCTGCACAAAATTCATTATTATCACCAACCACAACAAACACACCACAAACGGAAAATACATAGTGTGAAACAAAATGAAACATATGAGAAACATTACTTGCCAAAGTTGATGGTGAGATTACGGTAGTCAAAAGGGCGCCGACCATCAACCCTCAAATCCGAAAGAAGGGCTGTTTCGATGAATTTCTTTTCGTTTGCAGAGAGACGCCATGTATTGGCTAATCTCTGCTCCATTTAGTACACCCTTTTTCCTGCAAATTCAAACTATAACATTAGAGAGGTATTCTATTAGTATTATGCTAAGGTGATGAAGAAGAGCACACCAAAGACTAAAACAACCCAACAATTGAAGGAACAAGTAAGGATTTCTTGTGGGTCTGATTTCATAATGATCCCCAACTTTATATTGAATTAAGGAAACATTACTAAACTTTTTACCTAATTAACTCAAGTTAAACATTCAGAGACAATTGAAACAAAGTAACATACTAATCTTTCCTCGAAGAACTTGAACAAGACTAAAAAATTTAAAATTTACAACATTAAACAAAACACCTAAAATAAATGATATGATCCAAACTTAACTTAAAGGAAATATTCAACTTAATTAAACCGCTAAGGACAACTCAGTTCAGAATAACGATAACAATCAAACACTAAATTTCCAACCGAAACTTGATAAAAAACATAATGAATTAGCAGTAAGTTCACACTAATAAACCAACTATAAGAAGCAAGTTCACACTAATAAACCAACTATAAAAAGCAGATGAAAATAATTTGGGGTTGTGCATTTCAAGTTTGGAAGTTGTTACGAGATAAAAAATAACAACTAAACAACTATCTAAAACATGTCTAAACCTACCCTAAATCACCTAAAACACATATAAAAATTAGTTCCAATTGAGTGTTTCAAGTTTAGAAGTTGTTGCAAGATGTTGCGAGATAAAAAACAATACCTAAGAAACTACCTAAACATGTGCATACTCACCCTAAATCACCTAAAACACCTATACAAATGAGTTCCAATTGAGTGTTTCGAGTTTGAAAGTTGTTACTAAAATACTACCTAAAAGGTGTCCATACTCACCCTAAATCACCTAAGACACTTATAAAACTGAGTTCCAATTGAGTGTTTCAAGTTTGAAAGTTGTTGCGAGATAAAAAATAGTACCTAAAAAGCTAGCTAAAAAATGTCCATATCCACCATAAATCACCTAAAACATGTATAAAAACGAGTTCGAATTGAGCGTTTCAAATTTAGGAGTTGTTGCGAGATAAAAAGACCGAACCTAAAATGATATTCAAAACCTTCCTAATGTCTTCTATACCCCCTAAATCACCTAAAAGATAAGATGCATATAAATGTGCCACAATGAGAAGTGGTGGTTACAAGTTTTTGTGTATGGGTGAGATATTTGAAAGATTAAAAAAAATAATAATAAAATAATAACACCTAAATGTGGAGAAGATGTTGTTTTTACAAAATAAAACTAACCAACAATAGTATTCACAAGAAGCAAATCAAAATAAACCTTACACTTCCATTTTGATAGCCCAAATAAATATACAAATCAGAAAACTCAAAAAAAATTCCAACAAAAATCAGCAAAAGAATAATCTTTAAAAAAAGAACAAAAATCAGTAAACAACCCAAATTTCTAAAAGTAGTAGAAATTTTATCACAAGTCAAAATCAAGGTTTAAGTTACTTACAATATTTGAAGCTTGAGTAAGAAGTTGTTGTCCACGTCGCCGAAACGCGTGTTCACCGTTGTCCACGTCAAGGAAACGCGCCGCCCCCACCGTCCAAATCTCCACCGCCGCCGCAGCTGCTGTCCTAACCGTCCGATCGTTCTGCCGACGTCCGAGGGAGGTTGGAAAATCAATGTAGTGCTGATGCTAGGACTTGCGCGCGAGGAGAGGGAATCGTGAAGAGGGAGAATGCAGAATAGTTCAAGTTTTAGGGTTTTTTTTTAGTAAGGGACAATTTAGACATTTTATAAATCCATTTATTCCAAAAATTTTATTTTTAAAAATTAATCCAAAAACTCTTTAACCCTTAAATAAAATTGTCTTATTTTTTGGCAATTTCCCCTGGTGTTTTGTACAGGTAAACACGTTAAACTGAGAGATGATTAATTATTTAAGTTTTTGTTTTTGTTAACGTGGTTTACCTCTTTTTAAAAATTTTTTTTTTTTATTATTATTATTATTATTATTATTATATTATATTAAAATTTAATTGTTTTATAGTCAAGATAATAAACATGTTTGGATTAAACCTTTAGATTTAGATTCTAGATTTAATTACTACTTTGGTTACTTCTAGCTTTTGGTTCATCTTGGTTAATGTACTTTCAAAATGTTCATTTTGATTCTTATACTTTCAATTTTTGTTCATTTTGGTCTCTATACTTTTAAATGTTCATTTTGGTCTTTGTTCTTCCAACTCTGATTCATTTTGGTCTTTGAATTTTCAAAAAGTGACTATTTTGATCCCTTAAAAATGAAATAAAAATGAAAATGAACGGATCAAAGTAGTCACTTTTTAAAAAGTATAAAGGCTAAATTGAATCAAAATTAAAAATACAAGGACCAAACTGAACTTTTATAAGTATAGAGACCAAATTCAACTAAGTCAAAAGTATAGGGACCAAAGTAGTATTTAAATCCTCTAATAAAAAATGTTAGTGAGAAATTTAACTATTTAATTAAAAATTTTAAATAGTAATTATTTAAATTAATTAATTTTTTTAAAAAATAAACGAGAAAAGAGAACTCGATCCTAGTTCTGACCCGTCCCGTGGGCATCTTTACTTTTAATTCCCTTTTCAATTTTTCTTTTATTTAATAAGGAAATAATTTGGGTTTATTAATTCAAAATATACTCATATTTTTTAATATTAATCCAAAATTGAGAGTCGATACCGAAAAGATTAGTGGAAATATCTGATTTCCTTTTTGAACTCAAAAAAAAAAAAAAAAAAACTTTAAATTAAATTCTAAAATTTTGAAACTAAAGATCATATTAAAAAATTAAGAGAATTAATTTGTAAGGACTAAATCTTTATGGTGAAAATTTTTGTAGGGTTTAATTAAAAAGAAACTATACGTGCATATCCATAAAGCGATTGGAGATGAAATTGTCTTATTATAGAGATGAAATTGTTACTAATTTTAAAATATAGTGACCAAATTGTTACTTACTAACGGTCAAAGATTAAATCGTTATAAATTTGAAAGTATAGTAACTAAATCGTTACCGACTATAATTTAAAGGGTTAAATTGTTATTTTAAACTTTTTTTTAAACGTTTGGTCAAGTTGGACCCATTGAATTAACCAATTGAATATTATTTATTTAATAGATTTTTTAATTATTATTTATTAAACTTTAACAAACTTGTTATTTAATTTATTTTAAATTTCTATTTGATAAGATTATTGTACAATAAAGTTTTATTTAGTACTTTATTTCTTTAATTTTTATTGATTTTTAATACTTTTAAAAATTTAGAGTCTCTATGGGTTGCACCCAACTTTTGAAGACTAACACGTGGCCCATTCTCATGGTGTCAATCTCAATATATGTGTATGTATTGTTTGGTTAATTTATAATAAATATGAAATGTGTTAAATGACACCTAATTTCCTAATCCTAAAATAAAATATTAATAATTGTACTAATATAATTTTAATTTATTTTAAAATCTAATATTGGACATAACGTTTAAAAGTAATATAAAAAATAAAATGGAGTAAGATATTTTTATTTATAATTTTAGATATTCTCTAGTAAAATGAAGTGTGACATTAACCACATGATTTAAAATGATGCAAGAAAAAAAAACAAAAAATGTAGGGCCCGTTTGATAACGTTCTCATTTCCTGTTTCTGTTATGTTTCTCATTTTTTAAGAAATTGACTTGTTTGATAACCGTTCCCGTTTCTTGTTTCTAAAATTTGAGAAACGTTTCTTAAAATGGGGCCAAATTTGAGAAACTACAAAAAGTAGATTCTCTCTGTTCTATTTCTATTTTATACCATATTGTTTCTTTTAAGTATTAAAACTCATCATTGGTTTGTTGGTAGTCATATATGTCCATTACACTTTTTTTACCTCTTGGTTGTGGGTTCATTGGACATTTTTACTTGGTTTTTTTTTCCTTTTATATTTCCTTTATTATTTACAAAATTAATTCAACTGTATTTATATTTTATTATAATTTTAAATTTTAAAATTCTCCAAATTTATATATATATATATATATATATATATATATATATTATTTTAATTTTAATATTTTATTAATTTTTTACATTTCAATTTCAACTCCAAAGATGGACACTTTGATTTTTTTTTTATATATTTATCCATCTTTATATTTTATTTATCAATTTTGTTATTACAAAAATAATTTGCTATATTTATATTTTATTTTAATTTTGAATTTTAACATTCTCTAATATTATATTTAAATATTATTTTAATTTTTAATATGTTTATTAATTTTTTTACATTTCAAATTTCAATTCCAAAATGGATACTTTGATTTTTTTTTATTTTCATTTTTTATTATTTATTTATTAATTTTGCTATTTATAAAAATAAGTTTGCTATATTTATATTTAATTTTAATTTTGAATTTAAAAATTCTCCAATAATTAGATTTATATATATTTAATTTTCAAATTGTATATTAATTGGTTTTTATAATTCAACTTTTGAGTATTAAATTTGCAATATGCATGTTTATATATTATTTTAATTCTAATATTTTTAGCATATATGAAATCGAGTATAATTTTACATTATATAAATTTTGCTAACTAAAACATTCATTTAGCTTTACTTTAATATTTTACAATCACAAATTTTACATAATAATATAATTAAGTTGGATTTGACTCGACATCACTTAAGACAAACAACTCGAATTAGAGATGACAACGCCGATCAAATTTGGGCAACATATATGAAGGATAGGACACAACTTTTTTATTATATTTAGTTGTCATCAAGATTTAACTGTATTAGATAGACACAAACTTTTGATAATATATTTTTTTGATGTTTAATGTATGACATATATTCTTTTTTTATATTATATTATTACAAAAAAAAAACAATAAATAGTTATCAAACGAGTTTCTGTTTCTGTTTCTTTTTCTTTAAGAAACAGGAAACAGTAATAGTTATCAAACATGTTTCTATTTCTTGTTCTCAAAAAAGAAGAAACATGAAACGAGAAACAAGGAATGAGAAACAAGAAACAGGAAACGAGAACGTTATCAAACGGGCCTGTAGTTGTTTTATAAAGGGATTTGTACTGTATATTTGTTTAATGATGTGTATGATTTTAAATTTCACTTTTCTAATCCTTTATTAATGAAAAAAAAAAGTATATAAAAAAATTAAAAGATTAAAGTCAGTGGTAATTAGTATGACTTTCTTCTCAAAAAGTTGGAAAAGCTAGGTGCGGCCGGATTGTAGAGTTTTACTCAAAATATTTTAGAAAAGTGTACTACATAGCAACATTTTAAGTTGCATTTTGAAATTTGGCAAATCTAACTTTATCCAAAAAAATCGAGATCGATTGGTTTGAGTTTTATCAACATATTTTTGTGTATCTTAGATTATGTTTTCAAATATTAATTAATCTAATTATTTTGCCTTTTTTTCTTCTTTTAACGTATTTCCGCCTTTTCCGATTTCAATATTTTATATCACCCTATTTGATTTTTTTTGTTTTTTTGTTTTATATCTATAATAGTTTAAACTAATGGGAATTTTTCACAAATAGAAAAAAAAAAAGTAATTATATAAAAAAAAAAAAGTGGAAAATACAAAAGTATGGGTGCACTTTTTTCTACATGTGTAATTACTTTTGTTTTTTTTCCATACACAACAATTTCTCTTAAACCTAACACTTATTTTAATTGATATATATTGATTTTTTCAAATCAATTTTCATATTTGGTTGTTTTTTTCCATCGATCTCAAATAAGCATCCATAACCTTCTTGATATGGATTTGTCTAAGGGGGAAATTACTCTAAACATAAAAATATCAAACTATCTATAAATATAGAAAAATTTCACTGTCTATCAATCATAACCGATAGAATTCTATCACTTCTATCACTTTATCGCTCAAGCAAATAAATTATATGGCTTGAGTGACCGTAAATTTTTTCTATATTTGTAAATAGTTTAGCTCATTTTTCTATATTTGAAAACAACCATCCATTATAATATTTTATGAATACTGTTTTTTTTCTATGGTAAATGGGATGATGCCTTGTAGAGAGCACCACCGATTTCCTCTTTAACAACTTCTTGAAGAAAAATAGAGATTGATTGAAAGAAAGTGCTAATACTGCCATGGACCGTCCCAAGGTCCAAAATTTCATTCAAAATACTCATAACCCACGATTTTGTTTAAAATTTTGCAATGTTGCATCCATATTTATACTATTGTACCTCCTTAAATTTATTTATGATCTAAAAAAAATTTATGGAGAATAATTTTGCAATGGAGGGTTTCTCCAATTTTGGAGGTTTGAATAAGTTTTTTTTTTGTTAGAATCTTGAAGAATTTCACTATAATTCATTCTTTATGATCTCAATTGTCATGTATTTTTGGTGTTGTTAGGTCTGTCCTTTATTTTGAAATGTTTATTTACATTTTAGTTTTTTTTAAGAGATTGGATCATATCTTCCTTTGATAAAATCTATTTTGAATACTAATAAAATTGTTGTTATGATTTTAAAATTGATGTATTTTTTAAATAAATTAATTGTAGATACTATTTGGAGTATTTTTGTAATCTAATAATTAGTATTTAATTAAATTTAAATTTATTTTGCCATTTTTTCTAACTTAAAAACACCTTGCTATTTTTCAAAATGAAACTTTAATCAATATTTTTGGAGCTAAAATTGAAAAATAGCCACCCATTTTCTTTTCTAAGAATAGACCATGACTTTCATTCCTTTTACCCTTATCGTGGGTGGTGGGTGTGTGATGGTACTAGGTGTATTACGAAAAATCGAAAAATCGAATCGATCTACTAGTTTAGTTTAGTTTTGTAGTATAAAATTAGACATGTTGGTTTTTATTTAAAGAAACATAGAAAATATTAATTCTAATCAAATTTTGATTCAATCAAAATCGAACCAAACCGAGGGTATGTATACTCTTAAAAATAAACTCTAACAATATTAGTATATTTTAGTGTTTTAATTATTATGATACATATGTATTTATTGTTTAGAAAAAAGAACAGTGTATATGATATTTATTTAGAAAGTACCAAGAGAAAAATAAAAATGTTCAATTTCAATCTATATATAAAAAGAAATGAACTCAATTTTAATTTAAAATTAGTAAAATGTCCTATTCAAAACAAAATTGGAAATAAAAATTAAATTTTGGAAGAGAAAAAAAATGTCAAACCCGAAAATCAAACCGGTAATAAACCAAACCAAATAAAGATCAATTCATTGGTTTTGTTTTTTATTGGACCAGTTTGGATCTTTTTTTTTTATAAAAACAATTGGTTTGGTTTGGTTTTTAGTTGACCCCAAAATTGACAAAACCGAACCAACTATCACCTCTAAATGGTACTAATGTCCTATTTTGCAGGAATACTGTAATTTCATATATAAATACTCATTTGATCTTTGTATTTTTTGTTTTTGTTCATTTTGGTCTCTCTACTTTGAAAATGTTAATTTTGGTCCCTATACTTTCAACTTTAGTTTATTTTTATTTTATACTTATTAAAAATGTTCATTTTGGTCCTTAAACTTAAAAAAAAAAAAAAAGTTACCATTTTTATCCTTTAAAAATGAAAATGAAGGATTAAAATGACAACTTTTTAAAAGTATGAGGATCAAAATGAACAAAGTTAAAAGTAGAAGGATTAAAATGAGCTAAAACAAAATGAACCGAAATTGAAAGTATAGAGATCAAAATGAACCTTTTGAAAGTACAAGGATCAAAATGAATTAAAATAAAAAATATAGAAACTAAAGTAGTATTTAATTTTTTTTTAATATGTTATATTTATATATTATCTTTGGCTTTGTTTTAAAATGTGCTGGTACTAGTCTCTCCTATTTTTTTTTTTTGGGATATTGTAATTTTATATCTTGTTTTTTCTTTTTATCTTGTAAGTTATATTTATTTTTATCTTAGGTTTTGTTTTAAATAATCTCCTATTTTTTAGGGATACTGTAATTCCATATCTTGATTCGAATTATAGATTATATATATCACGTTTTATTTGAATTAGAAGGATTTTATACATTTTTCGAATATGATTTTTTTATGCTATTTATATTAGTTGCAATTTATTTTAATTTTTTTTAATGAACATCCAATCTTTGATCTCTAAGAAAGAAGGTAATGTATGTTATCTTTGAACTAAACTCGCTCTGAGAACGATAAAACTGTGAATATAATGATAAAAATGGATACGATTTCATTAATATTATATTTTAGAAAAACAACAAACATTCCCTACATTAGAATAATTATAAATTTCTTAGAAATTAAAGATATATACACAAATAATTCAAGTGTAGTCAAAGTTTAAAAGATTGATGTTAGCAAAAATGTCAAGATCTCAATTTTACAGAAATATCTATGAAAATATCAATATCGAATCATTGATTGGTATTTATGGAAAACTAATATATATATATATATATATATATAAACTAAAAAATAAGTTAAAATGTTTATTATTTATATTGTAAGCACTTTATTTATGATTATCATTTTTGTTTAGACTTTATTACTATATAATGAAAATGATTTTTTTTTTTTTTTAAATGTAATGGAAATGATATTAAGCTCATAGAAATGTCGAAAAAAATAACTTAATAATATGAGCATAGCATTGTCCATATTCTCAATCCAATTAACTTTATTTAAAAAAATAGTTTTAAAATGATCTTAAACAATAAAATAAGGTCCCTTTTGATAATCATTTGGTTTTCGGCTTTTTGTTTTTGAAAATTAAGCCTAAAACACTCTTTCTACCTCTAAATTTCTTGATCTGTTATCTACTATTTGTTAATGTTTTAAAAAATCAAGCCAAAATTTAAAAACTAAAAAGTATAGTTTTTAAAAAATTTGTTTGTGTTTTTGAAATTTGGATAAGAATTAAAAAAAAATCGTTGACAAAATGAAAGGAAATCATTAACTTTCCAAGAACTTATTCATCTGCTATGTTAGCTGTTTTAGAACAAAATGAAATAAAATCATTAACTGGATATCAAATAACCAATGCAAATTTGAGTTATGGATTGAAACCTAAGGAAACCCAAGCAAATTATATAAATAATGTTGGGCTCATGCACTGTCTATCTCTACACATCTCACAAAGAAAATTGCTCTCTTCTGCTGATGATAACTAGAAAAATTTACACCAGTCACTCATGCACTGTCTATCTCTACACATCTCACAAAGAAAATTGCTCTCTTCTGCTGATGATAACTAGAAAAATTTACACCTGGCAAAGGACAACCTTGAAAGTCCTCTGGAAAGCATTCGAAATCGGGGCCGAAGTTGAACTTGACAACACAATTTGGTTGATTAGGTAGAGTGTACATGGAAGCTGCAGGATAATAGCGACCTCCGTTCAGATCCGTAAAAGCTACCCCTTGGCATACTCCGTTTTTGAAGAACGAAATTTCACTTCCTGCATAACAAATGTCGAACACATCATACAACTTCATAAAGGAGATGATATTTCAATCAAGAGTTGAGCTAGGAAAAGGAAAAAAGAAAGAAATGAAAAAACACAAGGCAAAATGCAATAGATCTCTGAGGCATCTATCGCTAGTTCCTGATTCTCGATCAATCACTATATATAACCAACATGACAGTTGACTCATAATGTGGAAAATGGTTGGTTATTAAATTTTTTATAGTTTTGGGACAAATGATTGGTTATTAAATGATAATAGATAATAGATATGACCTAAAAGAACCGACAGGCTCCAACTCTGGGACTGATTACTGCTGAAATTAAAACAAATCAGCACCCAACTGATATAAACTCAAGTACACACAACTCAATTCAAGTAAAAGAAATGCAACTTCCTTCATTTCATTACTGACAAAATAGCCAAATGGGCTAACCCCTCTACACCCTCTTGACCAAACAGCCCCCCCCACAGCCCTTCACTTCTATATTTAATTGCACTATTGTTAATGAGCTAACTCCTCTCCCAACCCATTATATGCTCAGACTTGGAGAGTGCGAACATTGCGGTGGTGGTAGGGGAAATTACTTCCCAAATGGTCCAGTTGACAGTCCAATCAACCTTAAGACAGTATATTATAGAGGGTCAACAGGGCGATCCCAGCCTCGAGCCTGATTTTTGCCAGGCAAAGTCAGGATGAGAGGGTGATTTCCCCTGTCAGCGGATAATGGACTACTCTACCAGGGATGTTTATGTGTGCCCTGCCTTGACCGACTTCTTTGGAGCGGTTATTCACTTGGAATAAGTGAATTGAACAGTTGGCTTGAGTTTTATCACTTACTAACAAATACAAACAATTGCAGACAATCGAAGTATCAAATAAGGTGGAAACAGCATGCACCTTGTATTTAATACAATATCTTGTACTTCAGAGATTTTGTTTCCTACAAAATTTGCATATATTTATGAGTTTTAACTTAATGATCTAGACATCCTATTTTTATACGTCACTTTCTTTGCTGTCTCTCAAATTATTCTTGCAGTGAAATGGTTTCTCTCTTGCAACCAAGGAAACCCCCCCCCCCCCCCCCAAACAACTATTTCAGTGTCAAGTGACTCAAATTTAGATGGAACAAACATATGCAACACATAATCCTAGAGGAGCCTTAGTTTAAAATGAATGTCACTAAAGCCTATAGTAGCAAGCTTCAAATAAAAGAATAACAATAACAATAACAATAAAAGCTATATTTTCATCCTAGACTAATTGCAGAAATTGGCTGAAACCTCAGCCCTGCTAGAAAGCCAGTGAGATCTTGCCTCATGGACCAAAACTTTGTTTCTTCTCATCACTTGTTTCACAGGGCAGCAGGACTGGCTAACACTAGGAAATTCTAAAAGCAGTTTAGATATTAGGAACCCAAACATTTTGCCTAACTAACTCCGACAACCAATTCAAAATTTAAAAAAGAACATAGCATATCAAAAGCACAAGGGGAAATGAACTATTTATATAACAATCAAGATGCAGTTGCAATGTTTTCCATAGAGCTTGCATAGAACGTATAGCATAACCTGAACTACTTCACTTAAAAGACAAATGAACATAGAATGCATCACTTGACAGCATTTAGTAAAGCAATCTAACATACCAGGAACTACTTTAGGCGGCTCCTCTTTCCCTTCAGGAGCACAAATATACCTCTGCCCCTTATACCAAACAAAATGTGGTGGCTTGGGCGCATACAAAGCCCCATCAGGCAAATTGATATAGAAACCAATGACATCACCTTCCTTATATCCCTCCTCTCCATATTTCTCTCTTAAAGCCTTATGCACTTTACTTCCATCAATATCTCTATATCCCAAACTATTCCCGTCGTACCCGACCGGAGCCTGCAAGTCCCCTTTATCCGTCGACCATCCGAGCCGAGTATGCCCGGTCTCCCCCAAGCTCACCACCTTGATTTCAAAATACCATGCCCCTTCCTCCACTCCTCTAGTGGCTCTCACCATTCTATACCCCTTTGTACTACCAGCACTCATTCTATCATCACTCAATTCAACTTTCTCCGCCTTGTAAACCTTTGACAAACATATTTGCATATCGTTATTGTCATCCCCTTTATCAGGGAACCTTGGAACTGGAGTGATCAACACAGGGTCCTCAGTTGGAGCATTGTTATTGTTATTAGCTTTGTTCTTCTTTTTCCCTTTCCGGGTCGACTTCGTAACCCAAACATTATTGTTCTTCTTCTTCGATTTCTTCGGATTCAAAGCCGTGGCCACCGGAGCAGCATTGCCACCGGCGGAACCGTTGTTTTTAGCAGAATTCGATTCGGGTAATGGCGATTTCTCCTCCTCCACAGGTTGGTTAAGCGAAGACAATTGCTTCTGCTTTTTCGGAGGTGGGTCTTCGTCATCGTCGTCATTCCCAGGTGATTTCGCCAATTTAGCCGATTTCTCAGTGTCATCAGAGGCAGGTTCCTCTTCGGAGATTTCTTCAGAGGCATCAGGTGGGTCTTGTCTGGTAGCGTCCTGGGGGTCAGTTGAGGAGCCGCTAACATTGGGATCCATTGGAGGATCAGCAAGCTCAGGTGGGTCGATCTCAGGGGGGCGAACGGACTCGTCTTCTTCATCGTCTTCGTCTCTGTAAGTGGAACGGAGGGAATCCATGAGAATGAGCTGGTATAGGGTTTGAAAATTGGGGAGTAGTGAGGAAGGAGGAGAATGAGGTTCGTTTACATACGTTTCTGTAAACAGAGAACTTGAGAATTTGAGGGTAAATTTGGAGGAACCATGAAAGGATTCGATGGAGAAGGGGATTGGAATTAGACTCTCGAGTCGAGTCTCGACAGATAGGGCAGAGAAGGGAAAATTTTTTGGGTGCTTTTCAAGTCTCCCTCTCTTACAAAATTCAAAAAGATTCTATATTGTGATTTTAATTTTAATTTTGGTTAAATTATAAATTTAGTTTTTATGTTGCGACAAAATTTATAATAGTCCTTATAGTTTGATAAAATCCTTTAGCTTTAAGTTAGGACTATTTTATTAAGAGTACAATAAAAAACCAAAAAATTGACCCATTGAATTGTTTCACTAGTTTGATTTGAATTTTTAGTGTAAAATTGAACATATTGGTTTGTATTAAGAGAAAACGAAAAATTATTGGTTCGTTTCATTTTCTACTAAAAGAACCAATGAAAATTGAATTGAACTAATAGTGCATGTATACCGTTAAATTTGAATGGACAATGAAAATGGTCTTGGCATCGAGATATTTTTGGGCATCATAGGATGTCCTTATGGAGGGCATCTCGAGAGTTTTAGATGCCCTCTTGAAACATAGATTTTCTAGATTCCCATGTCGAGGGCATCTACTTTTTACTTATTTTACCTTTTATTTTTTCTTTTTTTTATATATATGACACTCTTCTTTATTTGTATTTTTTAATTAAGATAAATATTGTCAACCATATATATTACTCTTTTTTTCTCGTTAAATAGTAGTCGTTTATGTTTTTCTTAGAAAAATATTCAAATTTAAATGTAAATTAATATTTATTTTATAAAAAAATCTTAAATTAATATATATTATTTTATTGAAAAAATAACATATAAAAATAATATAAATAATATTATTTTTTTAAAAAAAATCAAATTAATAAAAAAAAGTTATACGAGTTCAAATTATATTAAATTAATTATAAATTAATGAATAGTCGTGAATGCATTCTTGAAACATAATGTAAATTCAAGACGTTTCTAAGTAGAAGTCTTACGAAACAAACACAATTATCCAAATATTCTCAGATATCCATAAAAATTATTTCTACAAAACAAACATGGTTATCTAAGGATGTCGGACATTTGTAATTCTCAACATCTACAATTTCTAATATTTAAAGACTTCAATTATCTATATTCCCAAAAAACAAATGGTCCTAAGAACATTATCGCAATAACTTAGGTTGTGTTTACTAACATGAGAAATATTAAAAATGTGGGATCCACGTATTACTTCAATTGATGGTGTTTATCAAAGTCAAGAATAAGAATAAAATATGAGTTCACCTCAAATTTAGAGATCTCATTCGTATTCCTAATATTGTACAAAATGACGATCAATCTCATTTTTATTATTTTTCTTTTATTGCCTTTTTTTCTTGAGTTTTGAAGAATGTGTACTATATTAAAAGTGATATAGATGGAAAATCTTTTTTAGACTATTTTGTCTAAAATATTATTATATAATACTTAAATTGTCTTTACTGTCTCTCCAATTGACTTTCTTTTTTTTAATTTTTATGTCTTTCTCATTAATTTTTACAATTTTTCCATTAAAGATGCTAAAATTGTTTTTCATCTATTTTACAAAATATGCAATAAAAAAATGGTTAATTACAATACACATTTTTCATTGTCGGTAAATAGTTTATGCATTTGTAAGAGACTCATTTGTTAAACAAATTAATAATCATTTTTTCTTTGTGGCAACGACAATCGTGACAAAGTGTTTAATTCAAGGTACATTTCAATCTTACGATTTTTTTACGAACATTTTTATTTTAAATTTTGAATTAAGTTGTTGCATTAGATTATACCAAAATAATTATATTTGTGCAATTGTTGTTTCTTTTTTATATCAAATAGATTAAACGTCTCTTGATCATATGAATTTTATTTTTAATACCAAAAAATGGCGGGGTAGTTAAAAATTCTTGTTCTTTATATAATTTAAAACTCTGAACTTACATCTAATAATGATAACAAAAGTTTCTTAGTTAAAAGTTAAAGTAATATTTATAATATCAAATATAAATTAATCATAGTTGAATTAATGGGTTGTTTTCAAATATAGAAAAATGAGCTAAAATATTTACAAAATATAGAAAAATTTCACTGTTTATCAGCGATAATAGACCACAATAGACTTCTATCAATGGGCGATAGACCACGATAGACTTCTATCGCTCAATGTTTTCCATTTGTAATAATTTCTCTAAATTAATCACGATTTTATTTTAAAACTTAGCCATTTAAAAAAATTTAAAACAATAAAACAAAACAAAATAGAATAGAATAATTTTCGAATAAAAGTTTAGAACTTAAAAGGATGATATTTTAAAATTTTAAAGAATATATGTGTTGAAATACACTACACATGTCCAATGAACATTAAAGATTTCTAGTAGATTTAGAAGGTCCCTTGATTAATAAATCTTTTAAATTTTAAACATAAAATTGACTAAATATATGATATTTCAAGATGACCTTTTCCAACAATTTCACTATTTCTCTAAGTAGAATTCAGGTATAAATCCTCATGACTTTGTTTTATGTTTCACTCCAATAATAGGTCTCACGGAAATAATTGTTCTCACTTATATACGTACGATCATTTTCTTATCTAGCCAAGGTGGAACTTTGATCGCATTCTCATCCGAAAACACATTGAATTCAAAGTAAGAATAAAAAAAATACAAACACTGTAAATTCTGTTTGGTTACTAAGAAAAATTTCTCAAACCAAAAGAAAAAAAAAACTCAACTCTATGAGAAACCTGAAAATGTCATTTTTCTAAACCCCTAAATCATAGCCATGAATAAACTGGACAAAGAATCCTCCCATGATTTCAATATATAAACACACCCTGAGTTTTTTTTTTCTCCAAAAAAAACAGAGAGAAAAGTTTAAGAAAATAAGACGATGAATTTCATGAAATTGCTTGATTCTATTGAAAAATGACAAACAAAAAGAGAAGATAGAAACCGAAGAGAGAGAACAAGAGAGAGAAGAGAGAAAAGTGAGAAAGATTAGAAAAATATATTATTTCCAAGTCATCTTGTCACATCATATATATTTAATCAACTTTGAGCGTGTTTGAATTGACTTTCTAAGTGTTCTAAAGTGCAAATAAAAATGTTTACCAACACTTAAAAAGTCAATGAAAACGAGTTTTTTATGTTTAAATTTAATAGATTTATTAGTTGAGAGACCTTTTAATTCAAAATTACTTCAGGGATTAAAACGACAAATTTGAAACATTAGGAAGTAATTCTGCCTCCTTTTATAAACTTTTTCAGTTACTTTTTATTCTCTATTTCTCTCATTCTCTATCCCCATCTCTAAATATTATTTGATTGTAAATCAAGATAACATAAAAATATATTATTTGATTCCTTCATTCTTTTATCCATGATATAATACATAATCTAGCCAAACATACACATTTTTGTACAAAAGATCTTATTTTTCATATTCATATATAAATTATTCCTTCGAAACAAACTGTGGTAAACTATAAAATATTGGACATTTGTATTTTTGGTCTTTAGACGTTTATAATTCTAAGCATGCAAAGAGTTCAGTGACCTACATTCCCAAAACCTATTTCTCTTCAAGGTAATCAAACAAGACTTGACAAAGAAGTTTCTTCATGCTGCCTCTCGAAATCCAATTCTCAGCTTGCCAAAATAAAAAATTGTTTGATAGTGGCCCGTGAAGAGACATGTCCCAACATCATGTGGCCAACAAAAATAGGTTCTTAATGAAAGATAATGATACTTTAAGGGTCATTTGTTTCGTTGTTAATCGTAATATTTTCATGGGATCGATGGATACATATGAATTATCTGATTTGATTTGTAAGAATGTAAAATACCTAGGCATTTCAAGACACTCAAGCATCTAACTAATTTTGTATGTCTTTTTGAATCATGAATTTCTAAGATTTTCATGTCGAGGATGTTAAAAATGGAGTGTAGAAATTTTCTAACAATTTTGGATCTTAATTGTTGTGCCGTGGAAACTACTGCCTTGAAAGCAAAATTGGCGCGACCTCGGTGCTAAATCGCCAAAAGCCAGTTGCTCCCCAAGGTTAACACAACACCCTTCTCAGACGTGCACTCGTCGAAGAAGGATTGGAATCGAGTGAAAACTTTGCTCAAAATTAAATCATTGAAATAGAGAGAAATCAGCCCAAAACTCGAAAAAATTCCTCCTCCTTTTTTCTCTTTTTATAAAAAATCCAACAAAAAAGTCTTTCTAAATTAAATGTAGAAAACGTTTTAGATCTAAATTAAATACACAAACGTTTCATATCTAAATTAAATAGGAAAACGTTTTATATATAAATTAAATACAGAAAATAATTTTCAAATTTAAATTAAATATGAAAATACATTTATAAATATTTGGCTAAGTTTATGACAAGTCATTCCAACAAATGATTAATTGACTAGTCATTCCCAACAATCCCCCACCAAGGACTTACAATTAAAAAATATTAAATAATTTATCTGAGCAAATATAGGAGAATAAACTTAAACATCAATATCTTGACGATTTGAATTGATGCATAGTGAAGTAGGGCAACAATTTTGTTAGAGAGAGTGAGTTGCCTCTTGAACTTTCAATAACTAAGGTTGAGACCCCCACAACACGTTTTACTCCTTAAATTTCCATCGATTCCGCGATAAAAGTGTGCTATTTAAGGCCATGCACATAGAACCTCAGGTCAACGTGAAAGCTCTAGAAAAAGGCCCTTAAACTTTTCCATAGAAGGCAGCCACATCTTCACAATCACGTTAATTGCTTCATCAAGTCTATCACAATAGACCACTAAAAAACTGACCTATGAAGACTTCACATCTAGTCCATACCAAGACCAACTTCATCAAGTCTGTCAAAGACAAACCACTCAAAATTGAGCTATGAAGATTTTACAGTTATCCATCAAGTTCATACTAGGACCACCCACTTCGGCTATGGAATTTTTAAAGGTTTTAGTTCTGTCCATCAAGTCCATACTAGGACCACCCAGATAAAGAGCTATGGACCATCAAGTCTATCGCAATAGACCACCCAGATAAAAGGTTATGGACCACTATAATGGTTCAGTGAGAGGATCTACTAAATTCCTCTCAAATCTTACAATGAAATAATTCTCCTTTCAGTAACTGTTTCACATCTCCATGTTTGAGGCGTTTATGCCTCCTCTTGCCATCATACACATTATTCTTGGCAATTCTTATGGCAGTCTATGAATCACAGTGCACAGTGACTGGTACTAATGCCCCCTACAATGGTACATCTCTAGTAGGCTTCTAAGCCATTCATACTGATGTCCCCCACAATGGTGCATCTCCCAGTAGGCTTCTAAGTCACTTAGCCTCTTGTCCTGCTAATTCTAAAGCAATAAGTTTAGGCTCCATGGTGGACTTTGCTATACAAGTCTGTTTTGCAGACTTCATGAAATAGCCCATCTATCTAATAAGAATACATCCACTAGTAAAGCTTACTTTGTCATTCTAAGTTACCCAATTTGCATATACTACCATTCTAGTATGGCAGAAAAATATTAAAATGCAAACAATAAACTATTGTACCCTTAAGATACCTCAATAAATGGCAAAGGACAATCAAATGATCTTTATCAGAATTATGTGTATATCTACTCAATCTTCTCACATCATATGCAATAACAGGTCTAGTATAGTTCATAAAAACATAAACTTTCCTGTAATCTTTGCATATTGAGATTGAGAAACACCATTTTCCTTTTTTTTAAGGAGTTCTTACAAATCATCAAAGCATTTTAGCATTTTTCAATGTGTGATTGATAAAAAAAAAATCTATTTTCACTTTTCCTTATCTTAACACCAAATATCACATTACCCTCACCTGAATCTTTCATTTAAAAAATGTGAGGACATAAATAACTTACTGTTGTTACTTATATCTATGTTTGTATAAAAAAATTAGTATATCGTCAATATACAAATAGATAATCACACAATCAACTCCAAACAACTTTGAGTAAATACATGTATCACAACAGTTTACTTTAAAACCTTATAGAGATTGTGTGAATTTACATACCTTCAGGTAGTGTCACACATATATTTCCTCTTCTATCCATCTGATGTATTAGATGGCTACTTATTGTTGCAAATGCTATCAAGACTCTATAGTAGCTATTTTAGTCATACGAGAGTATGCATTAGAATATTTGATGTCTTATTTACATACATCTAATTGATTTGTTTCAATATGTCTCTTCATAAGCTATTAAATAGTTAATCGACATTTTCTCTTTTCAAGATCCTAGACATGCTTAATAACTTTATATTTTCAATCAATTGAAATATATATGTAATCTATGTACCCATGATCATCTCCTTATCTAACTAATGTGGGACTTTGGTCGTATTCCAACAATCCTCCCCTTGAACAAAGGACCAACTGAGCATCCCTGAAGTAGTCATTCATCCATCTAACTCTTATCTAGGCTAACTCTTTTTCACCATAGCATACTGCCTATCCGATAGAGTTCAAACATGGATCACGCCACAACTACTTTTGAGGTTCCGCTATATCTTTGTTCGACACCTAAGGATTATATCAATATAACTAAACTAGGAACACGACTTTGATACCACTTTACAAAATAAGTTAGAAACTGTCCCATGCCAATTTTCAAAAGCAATACATGTAATGGGCAGGGCATACATCATAGACTTACATCAGGCATTCTAAATACATCAACAATGTGCATCACATAATCATGCAAATTTCAAACAGTAAATATACACATGCAACAACCCATAAGGCTGTCAACAGAATAACCACTTACTAGGAACAACAATTCTCCAAATATCTTAACAATTGGTATTTTATACTTTGAGCATAAGCCCTCGTAACCTTACTTTTGGGTTTGACCCCAAAAAGTCTCATATGAATAGATATAGTTGTTCTAATGTATATACCCATAAAAAATCATTATAAAATATCCACATATTTTATAGCTTAGACAATATCTCCATCAATTCTACAAGCTTTCACATAAAAATGATGAAATTTATATATTTTCATACTACAAACAAGATAGGTGATAGTCAAAATAATGTTATAGGGCCAAACTCAATTTAAAAGTAATAATAATACTTTTCAACTTCATGAAATTTAATGGCCAAACATGATTTAATCATGCATAAACTTTGTCAAATATAACACACATGGAATATTATTTCCATTCATGATAATTAGATTCGCTCAAAATTGATCACGATAACATTTCATTTGGTGTATGAAAAACAATTCAATAAGTTAATATTTTTTTTTATTGCACATGTTATTTGCAACTCATGAAATATTATAATATATATTTATCAAATATATATTTAATATTATGCTCAAATATAGCAATAAAACAAAATTGTTAAATCCTCAAGCTATATATAAAATTCGAAACATCATTGAGCTTAACATTGTAAGAAAGGCATCCTATGTAAAGTTCATTCAAACTTGGCCAAATATAAGCTCAATAGATTTTAAATTATATTCGTGGAATAATATACCATATTCAAAATAAAATCTCATGACCATCATCGTCTAAACTAACAATAATTTGAAAGGGAAAAAAAAATTAGAAGTCAAAAAACTTTCTACCACAAGCACATATAACAATTAGCATAAGCCAAAAACTCTTTATCACATGCACATATGACAATTAACATAAATCAGTAACTCTCTATCACAAAATAGAAACTCAATATGCTAAGATATCCCTCCACAAATTTATTTGGGTCATTACTTAATTTTTCTTCTTAATTTGGAGTGAAATTTTTTCTAATTTTAGATCAACTTTTAGCAATCTAAAAATAGAAAATCAAAATATAATCTCTATCAAAAATTTCTTTCCATCAACAAACTGAAGCTTCCATGATCAAAATTAAAATCAAATATTTCATCAAAAGGATGGAAAGATGAAATTAAATGCTTGGTATGGAAGAAAAGAATACCTAGCAATCTCAATGAACTCGATGGCGCAAAAGATGAAGACATCGAGGGTTCCATATTTCATGTTCTAGTCCACAATTTTGGATCTCTCTTCCTATCCAAGATCTCAGATTCATTGTTGTTCAAATCTACCAATCTTTAGCACCTCATTCGTGGATGATACTCTTCGTCATGTCACAGAAACCTCATCATTGCCATTTCAGGAACACACCACAACCAAAACGACCAGCTTCGATCTCACCAACAGTCTCGTTTGCAAGTAAAACAACTATCTCAATGAGATGAGAGTGTGAGGGAGACAATGCAAGAACCAATTGTCATTGTTTCAAGCTCCACTAAGATTTGTGTATAAAAGAATACCCATAAAAATCATAATTGCCAGACCAACAAACTAACTGGCAACATGAAAGAATCTGGATATGAGATTGGTCCAATTTTTGAATTTAACTAATAGCCATCAAATTTGGGCAAAAATATCGACGTTGTTCGTAGCTTTTTCTTTCAATGCCTCATTATTTGTCACAAAATTCGGTTGAATGGTAGATGCAAGAAGTCGTCCACATTCTGTCTGTTAACTTCACCGTGTTTTGTGTCTCTCCATGGATTCCATCTACACTATTCCATTATGCCTAAACAGAAGACTTTTTTCTCGCCTTCACAGTAAGTATGATGTCCATCATATACTCCATACTCAAAATCTTGTGGGTTGATACTTTTTTTTTTAAAAGGATTTTGCTTTCAAATTGTTAAAAATGGAGTGTAGAAATTTTCTAACAACTTTGGATCTTAATTGTTGTGCTGTGGAAACCACTGCCTTGAAAGCAAAATCGGTGTGACCTCGGTGCTAAATCGCCAAAAGCCGGTTGCTCCCCAAGGTTAACACAACACCCTTCTCAGACGTGCACTCGTCGAAGAAGGATTGAAATCGAGTGAAAACTTTGCTCAGAATTAAATCATGAAAATAGAGAGAAATCAGCCCAAAACTCGAAAAAATTCCCCCTCCTTTTTTCTCTTTTTATAAAAAATCCAACAAAAACATATTTCTAAATTAAATGTAGAAAACGTTTTAGATCTAAATTAAATACACAAACGTTTCATATCTAAATTAAATAGGAAAACATTTTATATATAAATTAAATACAGAAAACAGTTTTCAAATTTAAATTAAATATGAAAATACATTTATAAATATTTGGCTAAGTTTATGACAAGTCATTCCAACAAATGATTAATTGACTAGTCATTCTCAACAGAGGACATCTTCTAATGACATATTTGTCTTTCATTTTTTATTATTTTTTTAAATTTTTTATCTATCAATTTAAAAAGAATACGTACGGTACTAATATATATACCATCAATTATATTAGTTGTCCTTTGAAAAAAAAAAGTTAAAATCGAATTAATATTTTATGTTTTACCTTTTACGAAATTCTCAAACTAATATATAAATTAATTTACGGTACAAAATAAACATAAAGTTAGTATAAGCTAAAAATTGGTATACAAATATAACATCAAACTAACAAAGACCAAAATACATGTGATATACATTAAAATGATATTAAACTAATAAGTAAAATACTTCAGGCTTAGTAGAGCCTTTATTGATATAACACATAATCTTAAGATACGTTTTTATTTACAAATCCTACCAAACAAACATAATTATCTGAATATTTTCTCACACATTCTTAAAAATTATTACTTCAAAACAAACACATTCATCTAAAATGACGAGTATTTATGTTCTCTGGTGCTTATGATTTTAAGCATTTGGTTTTCAAGGTTTGGTAATGTTCTCTTTATAGAGTTTTACAATCCATCAACACGTGAAATGTCAAACCATAAAATTAATTTCATAAATTTTTACCCAAAATAAAAAAAATAATTAAATTTAAGAATTAGTGGTGTTCTTTTTGTGAGTTTGTCTAATTCATGAATACATGAAAATTTTAATGCAAATAAAAACACACACACACATATATATATATATATATATATATATATATATATATATATATATATATATATATTAAAATAATTTTGGGAAAAAAAACAGTGTGTACCGTATGGATACTTCAAATTCCATAAATATATAAAGTTTCTCACTAAATTAAAAATCAATTTTCATAAACTCATCGAATTGAAATTTGACCATTCATAACAAATTTTAAGAATGCTTAAATAGCACTTAACATTGTTTAATTTGTAAAATTAGCTTGAAATTTTGAATTAGATTAGTGAAATTTAAAATAACTACTATTTTATTTTTTAAAAAATCATACATTTTTTTTAAATTTTAATTAAGCAAGAAAATAAAATTTTTAATAAGTAATAAAATTGAAATAGACATTTTAGTTCTTGTAGCGTATAGTTTTGTTAATTGATTAAAAAAAATAAAACAACATTATGATAATAATCAAACTATATATAAATAACATCAAAAGAAATATCATTCTCATTTCTTTAGATTATATTTCGATTTATGTTCATTTCAATTGTTCTAAACCATTCTTGATTCTCTTTTGGTTAGTAAAACACAACATTAATTGAATGTAAACTAGCAAGCAAATATTTGTTGAAATCAACAAAAGTTGCCTATGAAAAAAAAAATATATGTTGTTGGTCAACCATTGAAATTGTAGTCAATATAATAATATATTTATCAAGCTCAACTATCCCATACTTTCTCTAGTTGGACCATTCAATTTCAAATCCCTTATCCAACCAACCTTGAGATAAAGTTTGGTCAAACTACAAACAATTTTACCTATATTGTATATATTTCAAGAAAAGCAACATGTCCATTTCACTTTTGAGTCAACATAACATATTCCTTTTTTTTTTTTTTTAAAAAAAAAAAAATTAACTGGATAATAACTCAATTAGTCAATACATATTCTCGATCAAGAGATCAGAGTTTGACTCTCTACCTCCACATGCATGTTGGTCAATGCATATATTCTCGATCAAGAGATCAAAGTTTGACTCCCTCTACCTCCACATGTTGGTCAAGATATATATCCACATACTGGTCAAGGCATATATTCATCAAGAGATCAAAGTTTGACTCTCTCTACTTTCATATGTTGGTCAAGACATATATTCTCGATTAAGATATCAGAATTTGACTCTCTCTACCTCCACATGTTGGTCAAGATATATATTCTCGATCAAGAATCAGAGTTTGACTCTCTCTACCTCTATATGTTGGTCAATGCATATATTCTTGATCAAGAGATCAGAGTTTGACTCTCTTCCTCTACATGTTGAATTAAAAAGAAAAGAAGAAGAAGAAAAAAGCACATTTGAATAGTGTTCCATTTCATATACCAAATCTCTAAAAGATTGTTAATTTAGTTCTATTGTAGTAAAAAGAATAGTTTAATTTGAAGTATTAAATTTATATTATGGTAGTTACATAAGGTCTTGAATCGCTAGAAAAAAAAGGAGATTCCTTTGAAATCTCATTATGTGGACTATGATTGGTTAAAGGTAAAGTATTTTAAATATGGTTTCTAATGGTTCAAATTTGACCATATAAATATTAGGTTTGAATTTCATTTTGCTATCCCTTTTGGGATATTAAATTTATTTTCTCACAATTTTCTTACTATTATTTTCATCTTTTTTTAACTTTCTTTTTACATTTAAAACACAAAAACACATTTTCTTTTCAATTTTCGAAATTTGATTTGATTTTTTAAACCATTAGTTAAAAGTAGTTAACAAATCAAGAAATTTAGAAGTAGAGAAAGTGTTTATTGAATTAATTTTCAAAAACAAAAAACCAAGAGCGAAATGGTTATCAAATCAGACCTTAGTTTTTCAAAATGTCTATTTGAGTCCCGAAACTTTTAAAAAATAACCATTATGATATCATGCTATGTTACTTTTCTACCTTAATTCTACTTTATACCCTATTTGTTCAACTTATTTGGCTTAAATTATATTCATATTACGCAATTTGATTCACGTCATTAATTTGTTAGAATTAAAATAAAAGTAAGGACAAAAATAGTTATTTTTTACAAAGTTTGAAGACTAAATTAGACCCCTTAAAAGTTTGGAGACCAATAAATAGAATTACCCTTGAAAGTTCAAAGATTAAAATCAGACATTATATTAAAAGTTTAGAGATCAAAATAAGATAAACTTTAATAATTTCACGGATCAAAATAAGATTTCAACATAAATTTTTTGGAGGAAGAAACTTCTTATAACATTTTTTAAAGTCCAATTTGGGTGGGGATCAAAATCTTCCAACATTTTGGTTAAGAGACTTTATGTCAGCTGGTTTATGCTTATTTTGACAGTTTCTTGTAATTTTTAATCTTTGAAATCTCAAATATGTTTGATTAAAATGTAGACATGTCTAGTAAAATTTAGGAATGTTTCTCATTTTTAAGAAACCGTCTTGTTTGAATTTGATAATAATTTATATTTTCTCTTTCTAAATTTAACAACAGATAAAAAAAAGGTCAAATTTGAGAAACTACAAAAGATTGCTTCTCAAAACTTTGTTTCTATTTTTTTTTTTCATTTTCATATATGAACCCATATTCTCTCTCATCCTTTTTCACGTCTATCTATTCTCTCTCTATCTCTCATCTTTCTCTCTCCTCTCTCATCTCTTCTATTTTAAAATTTTGTAAAGGAAAATTACTATAAACCGAAAAAATATCAAACTATTTACAAATATAGAAAATTGATAGACCGCGACAAAATTTTATCGCTTTCTATCGCTCAAGCAAATGAATTCTATCGCTTGAGCAATAGAAAGCGATAGAATTCTATTGTAAATTTTTTCTATATTTGTAAATAGTTTGATATTTTTTCTATTTTCGAAAAACAACCATTTTTTAAATTAAAATTTTCTTTTTTTATATTTCATTATACTTTTTCATTATTTTCATTTTTTTTATATCTCTCATTTCTCTTCTCTCCTTTCATTTTTCCTTTTTCTTTTACATTTTTTTTTGAGTGATTAGGTTTTAGTTATTATTTACTTTTTAAATCTATATTATTTTTCATCACTTTTGGTGGGATTTTAATTTTTTTTATTAAATAAATAAATTAATAAGATATCTATGTTTACCATTAATTAAAAAAAAATTATTCTACCTCTTTGTTATTTCTCTCTCTATTTATTTAGATTTAATTTATGTGTATAATTGACTAATGAAAAACATATCTATTTTTAAAGAAAAAAAATTCATTATTGAATTAATAAATATGGGTATATGCTTGATTTCCTAACCTAAATATTTTGATACAAGTCGATACACACACATATGTATCATTCTTGAGCAACAAATTAATGATCTTTGAAAGTTTAATTTACAAAAAATTTCCGACAATTTACAAATTAATCTAATTTTAATTAACTTAAATAAGTCAGACATTATTTAATGCAAACTACATATCAAAATTGAATAATATTCATAGTATAAAATTTATTATAATTATTATTCTTTCTTTTGCTTCAAGTCTGAAATTATATTAAATAGTATAAACTCTCTATAACGATTTTATATTTGTTTTAATCCCTGTTTTAGGGTTTCATACCGACTATAAAGACCCACGGATCAGTCGGGTTTGTTCATAATATTATGTGTAATAAATTTTATTTCAATAAAATCAGGAAACAATTATCAAATACATTTATATTTGTGATTACTACTTTTAAGAAACAAAAAACAGAAATAGTTATCAAACATGTTTTTTTTTCTAATTCTTTAAAGAGAAAAGAAAACGAAAAAGAAAGAACAAAAAGTGAGAACATTATCAAACCAACCTTAATTTTTTCGGATCATTTTGCTAAAATGAACCAACAAATGGGAAAACGATAACAAAATGAAAAGTTAACACAGATTAATAGGGTGTTCATGGATCGTGTTTGAGTTGGGTGAAGGCACTATCGAACACCCTAAGCAATTAAACACGAAAAAGTTAGAACTAGGTAAACTAATAAAGAAAATGCTATGAGAAAAAAAGTTACCCCTTTTGTATTGCCAATTGACAAATAATGAAAAGTTGTTAAGATATATAACATTAAGTACAAAATGTTATAATTGCAACTAAATTAGTTACCCGTACGTCTCAATATATTGTAATTGTGATTGTAATGTAACTAATTTTAATTGCTATTAACTTTATAATACCTGCTAATTATTTAGAGTATCGGCTTATCTCAATGTCTAGTACATAAAGAGTCACTTAATAATATGATATCATCGACTTTATAGATGATAATAATATCTTATTCAAAAAACTATGACTGAATTGACAATACTTACTCGAATTGATTATTGTACTCGTAGTAGAACATTAGTATACTAATAATAAAAATAAAATTTAAATATTTGAATGTTTAACTGAAAAAGTATATAAAATTCAAGGAACTGCAAAGTAGGAAAAAAAATCATTTTTTTATCCAACTACTTTAATTAGTGACCAGAAGAAAATCATTTTATTATCCAAATACTTTGATTAGTGACAACATTTTTGCCTTATACTCTTAGCTCCACCAAATTAATTTTAACCTTAACTAGTTTTGTCAATTTTCATGGTTGTACTAGATTATTTATGAACACTGAATCTTTTGGTTGTGTTGGACAGTTTTTGTATAGATTTGAGCATTTTATAGTTTAAAATATTAAGAATTTACTTGTAACAATCCTTACATCTTTTATTATGTGGATGGATGGTAATATGCCACGTGGCTTAATCATTGAAGGTCTCGTATTTGAGCTCTAGTTCAAACAGGTTTAGGTGAAGATTCGGAAAAAAAATCTAGTATTACCGTAGTAAATACTACCTCAATTCATTATTTGACACGTCATTAAATGATTAGTTAGTTAATTATTCATTTATTTCATGGACCCTACATAATTATTAAATTCTACTTTTGTGGCAAGGAATGAATGAAGGTAGTATGGAGAATTTTCCATACTACCGTAGCAATAGACATTTTCTCGAAGATTCGAGTAATGTTTAAGACATATGTCAACTATACATGAGTTTGACAAGGCTATCAATCCGAGTACACTAATATCACCAGAGCAAACTCCACTAACTACACTTAAGAATTATTGAAATGACTATTTTCGAATATAGCAAAATGAGCCAACTTAATTACAAATATAGCAAAATGTCACGGTCTATCAATTCAGTGATAGACATTTATAGACACTGAGTTTGTCTAACTTAGTTTCGATTTCCACCCCCCTACAAAAGTGAAAACCCCCCTATACCTCGGATTTGACTTCACTCTTTTATGTAATTAGTTCAAAGTCCATTCTTTTGTTTAGGAAAAAGTGGCTTAGGTCGACCTATGAAGACCAACCCAATATCAGTTCCTGTTTCCTGAACTCCTTTTTCAGGTTGTGTTAGTTTGTTCAAAAATCTCATTTGCTATGAAAGATATATAAAAGCTTTAACTCGGAATGGAAGGCAAATTTCCAAGGTATATAGAGAGATTCCCCTAGATCTTTTTCCTAAGGATATTTGTCTGCCTAGTGGAATCTGACATTTTCCTATATTTGTAAATATTTCCAACAGTATTGCCATTTAAAACAATTATCTTTCTCGAAAATGGTAGGGCAACACCTACCACTTGTATAAAAGGAGAAAATATTCCTTTATAAAAGAACACAATACTATCTAATCTAACTCGATCCAGTTCAGACTAAGTACTCACATCACTGATTTATATATTTTCTCTACAATGATGTGAGAAATTAGAAAGGAAAAAAAAAAAAAAAAAAAAAAAAAGAAGGGAAAAAAGTTGAGCAAAGTCAAGTTCTTCAAATACTCCCAAAAAGAGTTCCAAACTTTCATTCCCAAATTCACCTACCCACACAAATAAATAAATAAATAAATAAAAAAGAATGATATGAAAGTTTCTCAACTTTGTTTGTCCTCAAATGTCATTTTCAAAACTCTTAGGGGTATTCTAGTTATTTCAGCTCTGTAGTTGGTTGGTTAGACAAACTTCAATTTCACACAGCGCCATTCTTCTTCCTCTTCTTCTACCTCTGCCTCAATTGCCACGCGTTCTTCCATGGCCCCACCCACCTTTCTTTCTCTCTCTAGCTTCTATAAACTTCTTTCCATTTCCCTTAATTTCCTTCTGGATCAGGTGGGTGTTCCCTAAATTCAACTGAAATCTCACATTTCAATCGAATGCTCCTCCTGCTGCTGCCGCTGCGGCCATTTTCAAGCGGTTGCCGTTGTGGGACAGCTTAACGAGGGGATTGGGATTGGGATTTTCCCTTTTCTTCCTTCTTCTTTTCCCTCTCTGTATAACACCCATGGCTCCCAGCAAGTTGAATTCCTCTGTAATCCCTCTCTCTCGCTCTCGCTCTCTCTGTATTACTGTTTTCTTTGTTGTGATCTTGATTTGTGAATCAACCCCATGTCTTGTTTGGGGTTTTTGATCTGTTGATTGGGTTTCCTGGGTTTTTCCAGTGGTGGGATTTTTTTTGTTGGTTCTTGAGTTAGTTGAGGATGTGATGCTCTGTTTGTTTCCTTTTACCATTTGGGGATCATTTTTACTAAGAGTGTTTTAGTTTTGATCTTCGTGTTGTGTTCCTGGATAATCGTGTTAAACGTGGATTGATTGGGTGGGTTTCTGTTGCTGATTTGGAATAATTGGGAATTGGTCTGTTTGATATTGAATTTGATGATGATATTGATGGATGGATCAAGTGGGACAGGATGCTTTTGTAGTACAATAAAGTTTTTCATATAGAACTGTTTGGTTTTTTCTTTCTGAGATTCCCAAGTCTTTTCGGAAAAGTGGGAGTACTTTCCCTTTACTTTATTTTTTCTAGAATGTTGCTTTACTATTTCCCCTGTAAAGAAAACTAAGTTCTATATGAAGTCTTGAACTTCTGTTTTCTTGTGTTATTTAGTTTTTAAGCCAACTAAACTGCTGTTGACATAGGGAGAAGGAAACTTTTCTATTCCAATGGCGGAGAATGGTTTTCATAATGCAACTTCTCTGTTAAATTCTGAGAAGGCTGTCCAGGAACTTCTTCAACGGTCTCCATTGATGGAGACTGATGATCACCTTGTTGAGTTTTCAGAGGCCTTGAGAAGTATGTATCACAGTTTTATTTCATATATTTTACTGAATCATGTGCTGTTTCCAATATTTTTCCTTACATTTATGTAGTTTTACAGACGTGTTTGCTTTGCTATTGAATACGAGTTGGTTAAGTTATGCTGCTTATATATGTTCTTTGATCTCCAGCTGTTGCAAAAGCATTAAGAAAGGCAGCTGAGGGAAAGGCTGCTGCACAGGCTGAGGCTGCTGAATGGAAGCGCAAATTTGAACTGGAGAGGACAAGAAATCTTCAACTTGAGTATAAAGGTTTTTCTTACAGGATTTATTGGATCATTTAGAATATCTTTGTTGATGTTTCCTGCTCAGAATGCATAAAGTATTAATATAATGCTTTTAAACACCTTAAATGGTTTAAGGTGCAGATCTTTTATATTTCATTCAGGAAATCTGGACAAGCTTCATCCCAGTTTTCTTCCGTTTGATGTCAAAATGGTTTTTATTATTTAGTTTGTGGTAAATTAGAACCTATTTACTTCAAATTTAAGAGGTGCTTGATTCATTGGACATTTTATCATTGACTAAAAGAATTCAATTCTCCAATCATGTTCAAAATCTCTCCAATTTCTATCCAACTGGGGGACATTAACTTTCGTTGAATGAACATCGCTGCCTTTTTCTAAAGATATCTTATGACTTTTAGGCAAAGTAGGTAAAATTTCATTTTTAGAAATGGTGTTGGATTGAAAATAACTTCTTACCTTACATTAAATTCAAAATGACATTCACTAATGTTCAAATTAATATGTAATTTTTAATGATATGTACAGCAATGTCATTCAAATATCACGTAGAACATCTGCGAAAGGTGTATTAACTGTACTGTGTGTAAATTATTCAAAGTAGAACCCTTCTGGTTTGCTTTTAGTCTCTCCTTGTTGGTATTGTTTTCCTTAAAACTACTTATACTTGTGCATTATAGGGCAGTCACCCGCAGAACGCAATGGATATGATAGTAAAAGGTCAAGGAATCTACCTCCGCTAGCCACAGAGCAATCAGAGTGGTGTTGTGGATCAAATGGAATATGTTCTCATGAAGTTCTTCAAGATGGGGGCATTGATTCTATTTCTCAGAAGGCATCCAAAAAATATACGAGAAAGGTATTCGATTATCTGCTTACCTGTCTCTATCACAGTTAAGAGTTATGTATGTCCCTGTGACTTCGTTCTGATCATAGAGACCGAATTAATATTTTAATTGTCTAATTTAGCTTATTTAATAAAATTCCATTAAGAAGATGAAGACACAAATGACATATTTCTACAATTGTACAATATCTAATGACTAAGATTTCTAAATGAAATCCAAGACCAAATAGTCATTACTTCTTTATGATGCAAAAAACAAAGGAAAAATAACGTGCCAATTCAGTTGCACAAAATAAACATTGGGAGAACCTGGTCACAAACATTGAACAATAGATGGAAAGCAAAATAAAAAAAAAAAATTAAAAATTAAGAAAAAAAAAACAACAAAAGCAAAAGAGAGCAAAATCTTATGGGCAAACGCAGTGAAGGCCCCTCCGTTCTGGTGGGGAGTGTCATTGAAAAGAAACAGCAGATTGTTTGATGACAAAAAAAAATAAATTGGGATTAAGATTTTTTATTTAGCAAAATCTCAATGTTCATAGTAGTGTTCCACACATAGTTCGTAATTCCAATGTCCTTACTGATGTTTTATGAACAGTATCTATGTAATTACACTCCCCTTAATCTTATTAACGTTGGTGGAGTTCTTTATTTTTTTGAAGAGGACACTTAGTTCTCCTTTTTGTCAATAAAATCAGCACAAAACTTCAGAAAAAAAGTACATCAGAATGTAACAAAGTGATAATAGATATTTACAGAGCTGTGTTAATCTCATATGAGTTTGCAATTTCAGGCATCATTTAAACTTTCATGGTGCTGCAATGGCGAGCATAATGATAGACACAAGCATGATGTCGTCTCCTTTGAAAAAGGAAACATAACAACTGCAGAGCGTAGCAATAGACAGGTTTGTTTCTGCTGAACATAGACAGACACATCGCAATGGCTTTAACAAAAATAACTTGTTACTTATCTAGGTGATAGTTTAAGATATGGCGGTATTGGATTTTCTAAAAGTTGATTTTATGGCAAAACAGAAATGAAAAACTGAACAGTCTGAACTTATGAGCATAACTATTACATATAATAAATGATTTAACATCCAAGTGAAAAGCTTACAAAGATAATTCAAGTTTGTACAACTTATATTCCCGAAGAGACGAGTAAAAGATGCAGAAAAGTTCAAGAATTCTTAGTTTGTTCATCTTTTTGTCTTTTTTTCTTTCTTCAATCTGTATCTATTATTTTATTTGGTTTTCATTGTTTCAACCCTCTCTTCGGTGTTTTTAGTTTTTTTTCCCTTTCCCATGCATTTATCCCTGTTAATGTGGTTGAGTGGGTCCACTTTTTAGTTGATAAAACATTTTCATATCAGATTTCTTTGAAGTGGGAATCTCAACCTCAGACTGTGCTTGTATTGACCAAACCCAACTCAATATCGGTTCGAATTATTTGTTTGGAGATGGTCAGGTGTGTATACCTTTTTTAGTAGCTAAATCAGTTTTCCCAGTTCTTTTCATATTTTGAGAAAATAAATATGTAAAAATCATAATCATTTAAGGATAAGTATGGAAATAGTGATGTTAAATGATGAAAATCTTCATCCTTTTTTAGGACAAGTATGGAAAAAGTTCGGTTAAATTAATGAAAATCATCGTAGGTCAACTTCATGATTTCACATTTATCTTTCCAGCTGGACAGGGAAATTTTGCTCTCTTTTTGCCTAGATCAAAATTTTTATGCATCATAACAAGAACATCAACTTAATGTGAAAAGAATGCTATATTTTCCTTATTCTCATTTTCTATTCATCCTAGATGGTTGAGAGAACATAAAGGTCTTCACATTTACGTTGAACCACGTGTCAGAAATGAGCTTCTGACAGAGTCAGACTACTACAATTTTGTCCAGACATGGAAAAGCGGTGAGTTTGAAAGGTTGCTACTCATCGCAAACTTATTATTCTTACTGCATCGGTCACTCTGTTTGCAATGTTCATTTAATCAAGAATGGCCTTGACTGCATATTGAGCTATGATTTTCATGGCAACCATTTATGGCTTTTGCAACTAATTATTTAATGGCATCCTTGTGCACTTGATGGACCCCTCTTTTCTACCTCTTGACAGACGAAGAAATTATGCTTCTCCACACAAAAGTTGATCTTGTGGTTACTCTTGGTGGAGATGGAACAGTGCTTTGGGTATGTCAAACAATTTCACTCTCTGGAGTATCTTCTTATTGTTCTAGACATTATAGTTGTCATTGTTATTGCAGTACTTTCAAAAAATTTCATGTCTACCTATTAAGTTCATTAGGACACAGTTGAACAAATCCCGTTCATGAAAGGTCATGTCAACACACTACATATAAAGTTTATTAACAACTATGAACTGCATGCTTCCATTAGCCACCCTCACTTTGCTGATACCGCCTCTCATAATTGACTGAGAAAGGTGTAAAGCCTTGTTTATAAAAACCACCAAAAATCTTTCTTAATGAATTGTTGATTATTTGCACTTAAATCTGTGTGCCTACAAAAAAGAGGATTACAATTGGCTTGTGAAATCTTGCTGCTTTTGCTGTTAATTATGCCCTTAACAATTAATGATCGTGTAACTATTCTTATAAATGACATTTAGAGCTTTTGTTGGTAAGAGTCTTGACTTTCTTATTAGATGATTTTATGACTTTTTTGAGTTTTGTTCTTTGAAAGATTTTTTCTGGATTAATTTGGAACTTGATTGCAGGCAGCATCAATGTTTAAAGGACCAGTTCCTCCACTTGTTCCATTTTCTTTAGGGTCTCTGGGTTTTATGACTCCTTTTCGTATCCTTCAGTTCTGAGGAAGTATTATTTAACTTGGAAATTAATTCATTTGTTATTTAACTAGAAATTAATTGGTTTTCTTCCCAAAGACATCTGCGATATGATAGCTTCTTTTTAAGTTAAGTTATCCTTAAACTAGCATATTGCACCATGACGTTTATTTCAATTCATTGCTGAAAAGTTTCTTTAACATGCTTCAGACAGTGAGCATTACAAAGAATGCTTGGATTCAGTTCTAAAGGGTCCAATTAGTATTACATTGCGACACCGACTGCAGTGCCATGTTATTCGAGATGCAGCGAGAAACGAATATGAAACTGAAGAACCTATACTCGTGCTGAATGAGGTTACAATTGATCGCGGAATATCATCATACCTTACGAATTTGGAATGTTATTGTGACCGTTCCTTCGTGACTTGTGTCCAAGGGGATGGACTGATTCTATCAACTACTTCTGGCAGCACAGCTTACTCATTGGCTGCTGGGGGATCAATGGTTCATCCTCAGGTATGTACTTTGGTCGACCGATCATTCAGTTAGTAGTTTTATATTGGTAAGAGTGACCATTTCTTAAACGCTACCGCAACGTTCACAGGTTCCCGGCATTCTATTTACTCCGATATGCCCGCATTCCTTGTCTTTTCGACCCTTGATATTTCCAGAGTATGTAACGATACGTATACAAGTACCCTTCAATAGCAGGGGGCATGCATGGGCGTCTTTCGACGGGAAGGATAGGAAGCAATTGGCAGCAGGAGATGCACTTGTATGCAGCATGGCACCTTGGCCGGTGCCTACAGCATGCCAGGTAGATTCGACAAATGACTTCTTGCGCAGCATTCACGATGGCCTTCACTGGAATCTAAGAAAGACGCAGTCTTTCGATGGACCTCGAGAAGCATGACCAAATCATAGAGCTTCTTTATATTACAACTTGTTGACAGGAAGCAGTTGATGTGGTTGGTATTTATATTCTGCAACATATCTTAGTTCTGCCTCAGAAATGAATATAGATGTAGTAGGGGGGGAAAAATGAGAGAGAAAATCACTGAATTACAGTAATTTTCTTTCATATTATTTATGGTTTAAGCTGAAGGCTCAAGCTGCTGATGAGAGCCCATATCTTAATATAAGTTGTTGTATGCTAGAATCAGTGGTGACAAATTTTTGAATAGTAAGCAATAGATCATTGTAATCTTACTATGTTCTCAGTTCTAGGTATTTATGATTAGTATATGTCTAAAAAGGCCTGGTCTAGATGGGTCAAAGTGTTTACTTGTAACAGTTGTCATAAATCATAATCTCTCTCAAGGAGTAGCTAATGAAGTCTCTTCTTCTTCTTCTTCTCTCAGTTGTAATTTTCCTTCTCATCTTTCTCCCTCCATTCTTCTTTTTGAACTCTTAGTGAAATTTTTTCTAGTATTATGAACTTCTTTCGTACTACCATTTATAGTCAGAATATATAGAAAAGCATATCTATATTTGGTCGAAGGTTAGAATCTCTCAACTATATTATTTCCACTGTTAGCAAACGACCTACTTTTTGAGTTCAACAAAGTGTTTATTTCAACTAAACCCGTCTTCTGGAGTTGATATATATTTGTAAAGTTTATGTCTGTGTTTGGAGTGTCTAGTTATTTTCTCTAAGTTTATGTTTGTGTTTGGAGTGCAGAGTTGAGTTTATATGTCTGGAGGATGTGGTACAATTTTTTGAACTCTTAAGATTCCGTTTGGTAACCATTTGGTTTTTTATTTTTGATTTTTAAAAATGAAGTCTACATACACCTAGGGATGACAAAATTTCTTGCGGGGTCGGGTCTCCGACCCGAACGGGGTGGGGAATCCCCAGTTTGATCGGGTATGGGGTCAAACTAGGGATTTTAATCGGGTCCCCGGTTGGGGATGGGAGAGGGGTCCCAACCTCGAACTCGACCCCCGCCCCGAGTTTTTTTAATTGTTTATTTTATATATATATATATATATATATATATAAAGACACTTTTTAATTATATACCTAATATATTATTATTATTATTATTATTAAATAAACTATTTAAACAGTAGGTTTGCTACTGTTTTAGTTTTTTTTTTCTAATTTTAATTTTCAAATATAATAAATTAAATTATTTTATTAAATTTATAATAAAATGCATTAAATACTAATTTCTTTCCTAAAATATTTCCATTTTCAATATAAATTCTAAATTTTAATTAATTTTAAACAATAAAAAAAATTTAAAAAAATCATAAACGGGGATTTTTCCCCGTGGGGATCCGAATCCCGGAATGGGTTTTTCTCGACCCCGACCCTAACTCTCCAAAACGGAGAATGGGGCGGGGACGGAGATTAAATATCCCCACGGGGATGGGGACGGAGAGTACATTCCGGCCCCGCCCCGTTGCCATCCCTACATATACCCCTCACTCCTAAATATTTTACTTTCTTGAAAAATTAAGTCAAATTTTGGAAACTGAAAAAATAGTTTTTAAATTTTTTATTTTTTTTAAGAATTTGGCTAGGAATTCAACTCTTGTACTTAGTAAATATGCAAATTACTGTAAGAAAATGTGAGGAAATAATTTAAATTTTCAAAAACAAAAAATGAAATGTTTATCAAATGGGGCCTAAATAATCTGTTTTTATGATTACTATTTTTGTTTTAATTTTTTTATTCAATAATTCTACCCATCTTTGTTTGAATTAAAACAAAAAAAAAAACGAAATGGTTAACAAATGAGACTTAAATAATCTATTTTTATGATTACTATTTTTGTTTTGAAATTTTTTTAATTAATAATTCTACCCATCTTTGTTTGAATAAAATACTCTTCTTCTTCTTCCTATTTGCTCTTTATTTTTTCTCTATCATGGTTTTTTTTTAATTGAATCTCCACCATCATTTTAGCAGCCAAATGGAATGTCTACATATTTCTTCAACAATAAAGTCTCCATTTAATGATTTTTTTTGTTATTTGTTACATACTTTTCAACTACATACATACTTTTCAAAACACTCATTTGATATGTGAATTCAATTAAATAAAAACAAATTTTACAATTTTCTACATATAAATATGGCACTTAACGTAAACAAAATACTATTATTACTTTAACTGGAACGTATGAGTTGAACATGTTGGGACTGGTGTCCTAAATCTCTAGGATTCTCGTAGTTTATAATAATATTTTATTCGATTTTGTTTGCATTAACTCAAATCCAATAAACTAAGTTCCCTAGTTTTTCTATGTAAACTTAAACATGTATGTGGTTGACATAAAATTAGATCATGTTTAAGTAACCTAAAAGGTCTATGTTTCCTTTTGCAACACACTAGTAGATGACAATTCAAGCTAACCACCATCCCATCTTTCAACTATACATAAAAGAATATTTTTGTTACTTAAATGTTGTGGGTTTTTTTTATGTTGAGATGATGAAGCCCGATCGGGTATGCATGCGCTGGGATTGGGGGAGCATAAGATTTTTACCCTGTTACTTAACCAGTCTGGGTAGGGACTTGATATGAAAACCCGAGCAATTTGAAAATTAGAAACCCAATTGTTGAATCCCTAACAACAAATCCCAAAACCCCCAAATCAATTGATGTCAATCCAAAGGAAAAGACTAGAATTGGATTACCTTTTGATCGAAGACCAAGAGATAAGGAGAACTAGTTCCTTACTCCAAGTTCGAACACTCTACAAGCAAGATGATCAAACTTACCTGAATGTTCTTGGCATGCAACCCTGATTCAAGAATTGCAAAAGTGGCAGGATGAAACTCTGTCATCTACTAGAGAATTCTTATTCAAGAAAACCCTAAAGTTATAAAAACATCAAAAACTCCTCCCCAACAACCTGAAGGCAAGGCTTTAAATAGCCTCCCAATAAAACCCTAATAGCTTATAATAATTCATAGTAAAATGTCTAAAATAACCCTACTTAAAATGTCATTAACAAGGATAAATTTGGAAAATAATTAAATTACATCAAAATTATTAAATAATAATTTGATGCCTTGGGCAGTTCATATCATCCTCTCCTCCTTTTGAAAGATTCGTCCTCGAATCCAAATCATAGCTTTGTAAAGTAGCTTTGAAGTCATGGAAAGAAAATGATGTCAATTTCCTAACACCTCTCTTGGATGGTCTCCCTTGTAAAGCAACCTTGTAGTCATGAGATGTCAAAGATTGGCACTGTCTTGGATTCCATCTATATTGGAAAGAATATCGATCCTTCCAATTTTCATTCAATTTGCACATTATTGTCAAATTCTTCTTTTACATTCTCTTCTACTAGTGTCTCAGCCTACTCATTCTCTTTCTCTAACGTTGATTGAGAATTGTTTTTCTCTTTACTTTCAATGGCTCTTCTTTCTTCATCGTCAAAAATCTCTTTATTTAATTCTTCTTCTTGTGCTCTTGGAAAATTTGCATCTTCTTCTTCTTTGGGTGGTTGATCGCATTTTGGTTCACATGTTCGTTCCGTTGAAACTTGACACATCAAACTGTGTTCTAATTGGATGACTTCCGTAACATATTTTCTTATAGAACTACGTAGTTCTGTTAAATCTTCCCGTAGAGCCTCTTTAAACTTTACATCCCTATCTCGAATTTCAACACGTCTTCTTCTTTGATAGAACATGGCTGCAAAATAAAAACAAGTAGAAGAAAAGTAGACCTCACAAGTCACTCCCTCACATGTTTCACTCGATAGGTGATGTTCACTCGTGTTTACACTCTTTAATGTAGGCACTCTCTCACAAAAAGGAATGCTCTAAAAAAGGCAATGAGCCAAAATTTGCAATCAAGATCAGAAAAGCAAGCTAAAAACAAACAAAGCAAAAATGACTGTAAAGTGTCAAATAGATTATTTTTTATTCTCTTACACATTTTATTAGTTGTATTTTCACAAATCAAAAAACTTTTATCCATCATGTAATCTCTCTCTACTATTTTTTCCCTTATTAACTAAAAATTCATTATAATAACAAAACAATTAAATTATTATTTTTAATTATTTAGAATAATGAATTTTATCAAACACAAATTAATCTTCTTTCGCATTTTCAAATTCACAACCAAACACAAATTTTGAATTTTGAATTCAAATTTTATAATTTTAATTTGGAACTAAACATATTTTCGGATATTATAAAAAAGAAAAATTTATTTTTGTTTTCTACTAATTCTTTGTTTTAAAAAATAAATTTTCAGATCACAAACCAAACGGGACTAACAAATTTACTTGATTTGAGGAGTCAAATTTATCAACCAAACATTCTTTTTTTCATTTTTAATTTATGAGATTTATTCATTTTCAATTAAAAAACCTTCAAAACAAATCCAATTTATTAAAAAAAATGGCTGACCAGATAAATAGAAAATTTAGAGGTTTTATTGAGAAAAATAGCAAACACTAGTACAAAACTGGGCTTTAATGTCAGTTTAAAACTGACATTATATAGGTACAATGTCGGTTGTCAACCGACATCGAAGATCGTGTTATAAAAGGCCTTCGATGTCGGTTGTCTCTTATGTCGGTTTAAAATCGACATTATAAATGACCAAAATTTCAATGGCAATTATCTTCAATATCGGTTTTCGACTGACATAGAATACCATCTTTAATGTCGGTTTTTAATGGACATTGAACATCATCTCTAATGTCGATTTTTTACCTTTCTTTTTCCAGTAATTGTTCGGTATTAAATGTCTGTCATCATTTTCTTATTGAAAGAATATATATATATATATTTCTGCTTATGCACATGCAAATCAATAATATTTCTCTTTTTTTTTTTTAAGAAACAATAATATTTTCTCTTTTGTCTATACGTACAAAATAAAATTTTGATTGTTTTTGTATATACAACTCAACTTTCAACAAACATAAAAATTAGCTAATTCACAACAAAGAAAGTGACAAAATGTTTAACTAAGTAACTTATCAACAAGTTACATTGATCAATATATACATAGAGTTCTAAAGTCTAAAGATTGAGACTTCAACATAATAAACAATTTATCTTATGGACTTACAAACACAAACAACTAAACAATGTTATCAAACCTAGCAACTCAACTCAACTCAACAATGTAAAGAAACTCAACTCAATGATTTGGCTTCCAGTACACCTTGTGAGTCTCATGCCTGGATATGTATATAAATTGGCTTTAAGAGTTGCTCCAGAGAATGCATCAATGTTGAAATCAACCCACTCTGAGTAATGTTCTCTCAAGAAACGAACTAACACAGCATAAAGAACATTTTAGCAAGAAAGAAAAAAAAATGAAAAATGAACATAATCATTACCCTAATTGTATCTCATTAATGAAAAAGAATAATCGAAGTTCATAACATTTAACTAAACAAAATCGACAAGAAGAAAATAGCTACCATAACTTGCCTGAACAATCTTATAAAAAGAAATAAACTCAACAAGGTAAATGAAACTTATGAACTAAAAAACAATAGTTGTTAATAACAAAAGTTAGATGCATATCACCCAAGTAAGGAAAGGAAAAGAAAAATTTTCAAAATTGTGAAAATAGAAAAATTGAATTAAATAATTAAAAATAATAATGACAATTTGTCAAAACTGCCCTCACTTACAAATAAATACCTCAAATACACTATAATTAAATAATTACCACGGTAACCAATGCAGCCTACTAAAAAGAGCTAAATCCACGCAAATACATTGTATTTAAGTATTTTACCGTTCACTAATTATACACGCAAATATAGATACACAAAAAAGGAATAAAAAAATATTTTAGCAAAAATGGATTGAGTCAGACACATTTTAAGGCAAGCAACCAATTGGTGGAGGATTGTAGCAGAAAACAAGATTTAGCCTGGTGTTTGTGGTTGAAGTAGAGAGTGAAATAAGAAGAGAAAAAGAAAAGATAAGATGGATCTTGTTGGCATTCAATAATTGGTTGACAACATCACAAAGAAGAAGAAACGATTGAAGGAAAGAAAATCATAGATGAGAGTTGTATGGCTATTGATTAGAACAAAAAAAAAAGTGAGAAAAAAAAATACATCTTAACCTGCTGGTGGTGTATGCGACTGCAATAATGGTAGAACAACAAAAGTGGTAAGAGGGAAAGAAGTTGTAGCCCATAAAGTTACATTTTTTGTTCTTTTTTTCTTTATTTATTTTTACTTTTTATGATTAGAAATTTCAAATTTTATTGAAATTTATTGGGCTTTTAAAATATGATATATATATTTATAATTTCAACTAAGGTTGGCTCTATAAAATTCTAATTAAGGTTGACTCTATAAAATTTCAATTAAGATTGACTCTTATACTTTTCTCTCTTAAATTTAAAATTTACGAATTTCAAATATTTTATCAACTTAAATGCAACTTTTCAAATCTCCTATCAAATAAATTTAAATTGATTATCTTCTCAATTATATCAGTTTTGATACTAAAATACAAAATTAAAAGAAAACCAAAAGAGAATACTTACTTGATTGTAAATAACAACAATTTTTGTAGAGATATAATGATATATCATTGAATATATCTAAAAAACTTTTAAAAAATATATTAATATAATAATATATCAATGATATACAATGTGAAAATAAAATATGAAAAATATACCATCAATTTAACCAAAATATGTATAAAATAATGAAAAAGATTAAAATGCAATCAAAATACGATATATTCTTAACCAAATTTTAAATAATCGTTGAGTATTAAGATAAAATGAAATTTGATAATAAATATAAATTAAAATTAAAAGTTGTGAGAAAAATAGGGAAGAAATTAGTTACATTTGAATTAATTAGTGAAGTAGTTATGAAAATCTATTTTGAATATTAATAATAGATTTGAATTCAATGAAATTTGATAATAAATATAAATTCAAATTAAAAGTCCAGAGAGAAAAAATAAGGAAGAAATTAGCTAATTTTGAATTAATTGGTAAAGTAGTTATGAAAATCTATTTTGAATATTAAAAAATAGATTTGAATTCAAAATCCGGTAAAATTAAGGGATGACACTAAAATTCTGGTTTGAAATCGAATCTGTTAAATATAATCGGATAATTTCGGCTATCAAAAGTTCCACAATTACACTGTATTTTAATATTGGTTATGAATCAATCTCGCCACTTACATTGTATTTCATTGGTTGAACATACAAACCAACAAGGGCAAAACAAGTATTATGAAAAATTCACCCATGTGCCTTGCACACGTTTTTCCATAAATCTTATTATTCCCGATTTTTGCCATAAATCCAAATAACATCTCATTTTTTTAGCTATCCCATCCAATTTTCCTAAAAAAAAATAGTATTATAATAGATGCAAAACTTAAGAATTACAAGAATTAATTAAAAAAAGTAGGCCCGGTTGAATACCCAGCTAGGCTAAAAACAGAACAGGTTAACCCGGTACTAGCCCTAGTTGTTAACCTATGAAGCCCAACCAGGTTTCAATGATTTTTTTATATATTTTTTTAACTTTTTTTTTTTGCAAGAACAATTATAGAGCCGTAAAGGAAATACATCCAAAATTTAGCATTAAAAATGACGAGAAAGAGTGAGTAGTAGAGGAAAGTTGGAGAGGAAGGATTTTGAAGAAGATGAAGAAGAAAGAGAATAGAAGAAAGAGAATAGAAGAAAGAGAAACGCAAATGTGGAAGATGAAAAGTTTTTTTAGATATTTGCAATATTCAATGCACATAAATTCAAAAGTATCAAAACATAATTAAAATTACATTTTTTAGAAGATAATTAAAAATAATTTAAATATCATTAAAAGAATGAAATTTTTACGGATAGAACAATTGTCAAACTATTTATAGAAAATAGCCAAAAAAATACTAATAGACTTCTATTAGCATCTATCAGTGATAGACTTCTATAATTTTTATCGCTGATAGACCCTTATAGACTTCTATCCGCGTATATCACAACTATCTCAAAATTTTGCTATTTGTGTAAATAGTTTCTATTATTTTTCTATTTTTAAAAATTTCCCTTTCTATCATGTATACCAGGAAAAATCTTATTATAATATAAGATTTAGATTTTAGATTTGATTTACTCTTTAAATTTAAAATTTTTATCTTTTAATTATTTTGATTCTAAACAGTGAATATATAATTTTAAAAATAGTTTTAATTAAATATGAAAAATATGACATGAATTATGAAAAATTGAAAATCCAAAAATTTGGTGATGGATTAAGAAGTTGGTTGAATTTAATAAGGTGGGAATGGTAGAAAAGTAATTAAACATGTTAAATTTTGTTTGCTTACCTCGCTTACATCACTTTCATCGTCAAAAAAATTATTATTATTATTTTTTAAATGTCTAATTTTCCAAAAATAAAATTAGAGGTAAAAAATGTCAATTACCCCCAACATTGACAATCCAACTCATGTTGATAAGCCAAACACTCTCGACTTTTCCCTTATTTTAGGATGATGTATTAAACTGTATTTGTCGATAATAGATTTTGTTTAAATGATTTTATTCGACACTCAAATATTAGACAAATGGGGCAAGAGTATATATATATATATATATATATAATATTCCACAAATGGTAAATTTAGCAATAGTTTATTGAGATTTTCACATATAGCAAAAAAAATAAAAAAATTTAGATTTGATTTACATTTTTTTATCATCCTTTTTGGTGTATTTAACAAGTATATCAGTAGTATATATGATATACTGTACGGTTGGTATATCAATTAACTGACACTTCGTATTTGGTATATCGACAGAAATATTTTATATTCGGTAAATCAACCAATTATACAATTGATCAAGGATTAAAATATTGATGTTGATATCGATATCGAAATTTCAATTTTATAGATCTATTGACAAAATATCGATATCGATTGATATTTCTTTAAATCACTAATTTTTTAAAATTTATTTATATTAATAATTAAGTTGTTTTTACTTCCAAAATAAGTTGTAGACATTGTTATTAGTATTCTTGATCACATTGGACTAAATAGATGATATTTTTTTTTATGTTTTACAAGCATTAATAAAAGATGATATCGATATTGAACCCTCCAATTTATGGATGTATCGACATATCGACGAATATTTTCATCCTTACAATTGATATACCAAATTTACCATTAATTATAGCAAACTTATTAGTCAACAAGTGCTCATGCATTTGTTATTATTCATAAACTTAATTTGAATTCTTATTGCTTAAGTGAGCATAGCTCAACTAGCATACGAATTGTGTTAATGATCACAAAGTTTGTGGTTCGAATTCTTCTACCTCCAATTGTACTAAAATAAATTAAATCTTTATTCATTTGTTTCAAATTATTATTTCATTTTAAATTTATGTTGATAAACTATTAATACACCAATTTTACATATGAAATTGAATTTTGAACGGTTAATTTTCCACCCTTGATATACTGGAACAAATATATTTTTAAGAAGTACTAATATATAAATGATTCACCAACATTATAAGTCAAATGAATTTTGAATTGATATTAATATATCATCAATATATTAATATTGTACTTGAAATTTAATTTAGAACGAATGTAATTGATATACTATTCATACACAATTATTTATTTATTTATTTTATTTGATCACCTTAAAATGAATTTTAGAATTAATTCCTCGTTCGTTCAGCCTTCACCAGGAGGCTCCGGCGTTCGCGTTTCCCGTTCAGCGTCCATTCAGCCGCTGGTCCAGCACCTGAAGCCTAGACCCTTCGTCTGTTCACCAGCGTTCACAGCAACGTTCTCCGTTCAGGTTCGCCGGTCCTCATAGCTAAGATTTTGTCTGATTTTGCAGGAAGCCCGAAAGCGTTTCCCCTGAGAAGCTCCCGAAGTAAGTTTACCTATTAATTTCCCCCCATTCAATTAGTGTCTTTCTGCTGCATAGGTTGATCTCAAGTGGTGTTTATTGGGGTTTTTGTTGCTTTCCTTCATAATGTGTGAATGTTATTTTCTAATTTAACTAGTCGTTTTGAAATTTAATGAGGGATGCTGATTATTTAGGTTAAGAACTGTAACTTTAGTCCTTATCAATAAGTGGAGATTTTTGTAAGCATGACCCAAATTTGGTTTCACTAATGTTAAATGGTGTGAATTCTGAAAGTAATGAAAACTATCCTTTTATTTGTGTGACAAAGCAATGACTAAGGTTAAATTGCCCATTCACAATCGTGGGTCTCATCCATAGTGAATCGATGAGACCCCAAGTTCGATTTCACGTTTGTAAAAAGTCATAAGATCGTTAAATTTTAATAATGGGCGAGAATTTTTATTTTTATAAAAATCACAATGCATCTTGAAATAGTGTTGAGCTCTAGGGAGAATTTAATGTTGGTCGGTACTTTGTGGCGTAAGCAAAATGTTAGTTTTTCATTGTTTTAAGAATGTAGGTCATTGGACTATAACACAACCAAATTTAAATCATCTATACAAAAGAAAACTGTGGACTGGCTGAATTAATTTTAAGGACTGTGGTTGAATGTTTACAATTTTGTGCATTTGAACCTATTCGCTGATATGTTTAGACCTCTTACTCACTGAACAGCAATAATGGAACCGCTGTGAATTAAACTACACATTTGGTAAATACACGGTGCTTTAAAATTCCCCTCTTTTCTCTGTTTTATGTTCAAATCTTGCCTTCATCACCTTTTGTTTTTTGTTTGTGGATTCAAACATTTGAGGAATGTGATTTTGATTTTAAGAGCGATGGAGATGATTAAGGAACCAAATGATGAGCGTCTTCCAAAGAAGATGTAACCATGATGTTGACCGAACAGCTTTTAGCTACTGGGGATTAGTTCTGGTCACTGATGGTTCTTTCTTATTGTTGTTGTTGTTGTTGTTGTGGGAACTCTTAACCTTTTGAATAGATACACCTACTTGACTTAGCCAAAATTGGTGATTCTGATGGTTCCTTAGTTCATCATTGCTCTATGTAGTTTTAGTTTTGATTTTGATTTTGATTTTAGAAGTATCCGTTCTTTCAGGACTTTCAAATCTATTTTCACGCTTGATTTTGATTGATGTGGTTTGGATGAATTAAAATAATTTTCAATGGTTTCGGGATGGTTGTTAGCAAAGCTTGTAGTCCTTTTGTCTAAGTCATTGTTATATAAACAATTTGTAGTCCTTTTATCTTGGTCATTGTTAAAATAATTTTCAAACCTTTCTGGATGGTTGTTAGCATATCATAGAATGACTTCTCATTTCTCTCCTTTTGGCTGTACCACTTTTTCTATCTATTTAAATTGATTTTTCAGCATGCCAGTATGTCATAACTGTTGAATCATTTGTTATATGACTTCTCCTTTTCCGCATTGGCTTGTGAATTAATGCAGAAATGATAGTGGTGTTCATTGTTTGTTGAATTTTTTATGTTTAAGATTGTTAGCATGAACAAGAAAGTCATTTCCAATGGCAGAATTGGAAGCAAGGAAACTCAAATATCCAAACACAGGCACAGAAGCCCTTGCTAATGAGAATTTTAATTAAGGGTTAGTAGCCTAATTACGAACTCTGTTGCCATGTCTTATTTCCATTTGAATTTAATCTTACATATTGATTTTGTTTAGTTTAATGCAGTTAAATTACAAAACTATATGAATCTTGGTCCTTTCAAAATGTGATGATCACCTTCAAAATTTGATTACTTTTTTCCACGCCCTTTTCCAGCATCATTTCATGATATCTTCCATTGTCATCTGATGTCTCTCATGTTCAGCTACAGAATTCTTTTGAAAGACTTATGTTGAGGAATTCAACATTGAAGCTTATGTTCCTGTCAGTTCCTGTCAGCTCCTGTCAGCTAATGACTATTGTGAGTAAGTAGGCTTTTGGATCACTGGCCAGATGCTTTTTGAATTATCCTTATGCTTAATTGCTAACAATATACATGGTGAAGTAAATAAAATTTTTTCAAGCTTCTTCAGAAAAATGGGGATTTATGTGAAGGTTAAGACAAACGGAAAGGTACAAATTTCCTTCTCTTACTCTTCTCCCAAACTTAAATAGCACGAATAAAGAACCTAGTTGAATTTGAATTTCGGGGCTAGCTCAATTGAGCAATAATGGAACAATTGTGAATGAAACTACATAAGAGAAAATGGTAAGTACACCGTGCTTTAAAATTCCCCTCTTTTCTCTGTTTTATGTTCAAATCTTGCCTTCCTCTTCTCTTATTTTTTTGTTGATTGATTCGAATATTTGAGGAATGTGATTTTGATTTTAAAAGCGATGGAGATGAAACTAAGGAACCAAATGATGAGCGTCTTCCAAAGAAGATGCAACCATCATGCGGACCGAACAGCTTTTAGCTACTGGGGATTAATTTTGGTCGCTGATGGTTCTTTCTTATTATTATTATTATTATTATTGTTGTTGTTGTTTTTGTGGGTTTTGAACTCTCGACCTTTTGAATGGATACACCTACTTGACTTAGCCGAAATTGGTGATTCTGATGGTTCCTTAGTTCATCATTCCTCTATGAAATTTTAGTTTTGATTTTGATTTTACAAGTATTCGTTCTTTTAGGACTTTCAAATCTATCTCCACACTCTTCTCTAAAAAAAAATCGGTTTAAATACTATTTTAATCTCTATACTTTTGGTTTTAGTTCATTTTGGTTCTTATACCTTTAAATTGTTCATTTTGATCCCTATGCTTTCAACTTTAGTTCATTTTGGTCCCTATACTTTTAAAAAGTTGTCATTTTGGTCCCTTCATTTTCATTTTTAAATGATAAAAATGGTACTTTTTCGAAAGTTGAAGGACCAAAATGAACCAAAATTGAAATTATAGAGACCAAAATAAACAAAAACTAAAAGTACAAGGACCAAAGTAGTATTTAAAGAAAAAAAAATCTATCTTCTAACTTGATTTTGATTGACGAAGTTTGGATGAATTAAAATAATTTTCAAGGGTTTTTGGATGGTTGTTAGCAAACTTTGGTGCATGTTTTTTCAACATGCAAATGTGGTTAGTTCTAAAATTTGAATTTGTATTTGTAGTCGAAACTCAAATCATATGTTTTTCAAGTGATTGACGTTAAACTTGATATGGACGTGAACAGGATTTTTGTTTAAGTATTTGAACCAGAAACATAGACATGTTTGTGACTGTGAAGCAGGTGTTATTCCTTTTGAGTTGTTTGGACCATCTTCTAATGTAAGTGATTTTAAGCGTTGTCTTAGAGTATGTTTAGGAGTGATTTTAAAATGATTAAAATCACTTTTGTCATTTTTAAAATTATCGTGAACTATATTTTTAATCATTCAAAACTAATTTTGATGATTGAAAATTACATTTAAAAGTGTGAAATTGAAAATTAAATTGAATTTGAGTGATCAGAGTGTTGAGTTTTTTGCCCTAAAACTCGTATATAATAAATGTTGTATTTTGACTATCATTAATAAATGGTTATTCATTATTATTCAATAAATGTTATTGATTATTTTATCTTATTTTAATAATCATAAAATCTAATAAACTAACATCCTAGGGTGTTTTATGAGTCTTGAACAATATGTAGAGACATATAGAGATTAATGTTAAGTTACAACCTAAAGGGTCTATAGTATAAGGATAGGGTTGGGTACCTTATCCTAGTGACACTATAGATACGGCCTACTTTGTATTTGATACAAACGAAATGATCCAACGCGTTTGTGGAGGAGACATGCAAGTGGGGTTATCCTATGCAATGAGTTTGCATAAGACTGGACCACGAAATAGTAACCACTAGATGTAACTCTGTTGACTGGTTAGGTTTCTATTTCAATAGGTTGACCTATGCAACTTAGTCTGAGTATATTATGAACTCCTCACGAGAGATTGTCTTTTGATTTGTATGGGTGAGAGTGGTCCGTTTGCCGACTCGATATGCCTACCATTTTGGGGACAAGACTGAGTAGGGAGCTGAGAACATAATTATACAAGATGGATTTCACTCCTTCTCGACTTTAGGGTAAGTAGATAAGTGTTCTCTTAAGTGGTGTCTCTAGGACTTGAACAAAGGACCATACCCTCCCACTGGCCCGAAAGGGGTTTCTGTTTGATGGTTGGACCATAAACAAGTTGTTCATTAGAGGAGCACTGGTACTTAAAGATTTAGAAGTAACCTAGGGGTATAACGGTAATTTGACCCAGCTGGTGTTACGAACACTTGTAAAAGACTAAGTTGTTGTTATTGGTCTATATTCGTGGACACAGAAATATATCTACAGTGAGCAGGGTGCAGCTGTGGGTCTTTAGTGGTGTGTACCCACAGTTAACGAATATTGATTAATGTGGTTAATGAGTTTAGCCCGTTAATCTCATATCGTTGGAACTTCTGATCTGTAGGTCCATTAGGTCCCCTTCCTAGCTCGTAAAGAATATTGAAGTAATTTATTCTCGGATGAAATTTGAAAAGTTCAAATTTACTAAGGGAAAAGTATAATGTATAATGATACATTATAATATAAAGTTTATTTTACAAATTAAACTTTATAGTATAAATATAATTTTGGATATGATTCAAAGTTAATTTATAAGATAATTAAATATTTGAAATTGTTCAAATATTATTTTAATATGAATTAGATTTATATTAAAATTATAGGTTAAAATTAATGCGCATTAGAGAGAAATGTATTTGAATTTGATTCAAATGCAGATTAAAATTAGTGGTTTTTTCAGAAATAGAAAAAAAATAAAAATATTTACACTTATAGAAAAAAAAGTAAGGAAATAGAAAACCGTTTATAACTTTTCAAAATTCCTAATATACCCTCTTCAATTTCGCGCGCCCGTCGTTCATCGTCCACAATTCACGCGCTGATTTCTTCATTCATCATCGTCCACAATTCGCAGATTTCCTTCCTCGGTGAGATCAGACTTCTTCATAGGTGAGATCAGACTTCTTCATCGTGAGAGATTTGTTCTTCTTCAACATCGAGAGCTTCGTACGTCTTCTTCTTCTTCTGTTACTGTTCCATCTTCTTCTTCTACTCTTACTTCTTGTTCTTCTGCATCTTCTTCTTTTTTTCTTTTTACTCTTACTTCTTCTTCTTTATCTTCTTCACTGCTGCATCTTCTTCTTTTTCTTCTTCTTCTCCTATCGTTATTGTGCATCTTCTTATTCTTTTCCATCTTAGTCTACCATTACTGCTGCATCTTCTTAATTGTTTATATTTATGCATTAATTTAAATTTCTAATTTCAATTTTGTCCTAAATCATTAATGATTACTAATTAATTCATTTTGTGGAATTTTCTTCTTCTTCCTCTACTGTTACTTAGGTTTTACCAGATTTCTTCTTTTTCTTTTCTTTCACGTTTCTTTCACGTTTATTGGGTGTTCAATTTGAAGTCATCTCTAGATAGAATGTGATATAAATCTATCATAGTCTATCTATCTTGATAATGAGCAATTTACTTAAATCTATCAATATCAATTAAAGATACTGATATATTTCTATCAGTGTCTATTTGTGAACAGATAGACACTGATAGAATTCTATCAGTTTCTATCTAGATATATACTATTATACAGTTCTATCTTTGTTTATCACTAATACACAGAGATAGAATAGTTCTATCTCTATTTATAACTGATATACATTGATAGAGTTCTATCTTTGTCTATCTGTAATAGATATTTTAAGTAATAGTTTCTTATACAAACTTTTTTACATTATGCAGTAATTTGATACCATGGTTAATGTTCCTATAGTTGTTTTTTATGATGGACAATGGAACCATTACAATTGTTATGAGAATTATAAAGTTGTTGGAGTTTTGGTAGATGATATGATAAACTTCGATGGTTTAGTTGTTTTGATATTGAAAGAAATTCAGTGTGATGCTTCTGTAGATTTGTCAATATTATTGGATTTTGGTAAAACTATTATTCCAACTGTGGTTCAAATAAAACAAGATAAGGATGTTACTTGGTTTTTGACTTTGGTCAAAGATACAAATACTAGACAACCTTTAGTTGCTCACAATAGTCATTATTCTATGGAAGGATGTTCTAGTTCTGTTAGTAGTAGAGATGGTGATATAATATTATCTTTAACTTCTTCTACTTCTTCTTCAAGTGACAAAGTTATAAGAAATATTGATTTTAATGGAGATCTGAAAGAAAATGATTTGTTTGGTAGTAAAGAAATACTATCAAAGTGCTTTTACATAACAGCAATGAAGAAAAATTTCCAGTTTAGGACTCCAGTATCAAATTCAAAGTGACTTGAGTTCAAATGTTTGCAAGAAGGCTGTAAATGGTATGTTAGGGCATCTCGGTACAAGCATACTAAATTGTGGATGCTTAGAAAATTCATTTCTGACCATGATTGTTCATTGAATACAACTCAGAGTACTCATAGGCAAGCTTCTTCTTCCATAATTGGCGAATGCTTAAAAGATGATTTTAGGTTTATCTCTACAGATCAATCTGTTCCTAGAGATATTATTCATAAGGCTCGTACAAAACTTGGTATAAATATTAGTTATCAAAAAGCTTGGAGAGCAAAAGAACACATAGTACGTTCATTGAAAGTTGATGCAGCTGAATCATACAGCTTAATTCTAAGGTTCTTTGAAAAATTGAAGGAAATGAATTCAGGTATGAAGTATTCCTCTTAACAAATTTCTATCACTCTCTATCACAGATAGACTGTGATAGTATACTATCACTGTGTATCAGGGATAGTTGCCTATCACTCTCTACCACAGGTAGAATGTGATAGTATACTATCACTGTGTATCAGGGATAGTTGTCTATCATGTCTATCAATTATACACTTTAATAAATACTATCATGGTCTAACTACCATTGATAAAAAATGATAAAATTGACACTAATATAGATATTTTCATGTATTTTTGCAGGTACACATACTGCTTTAAAAATGGATGAAAATGGACATTTTAAGTTTGTTTCATGGCTATTGGTGCCTCAATTGAAGGGTGGAAGTATTGTAGACCTACCATATCTGTTGATGGAACGTTTTTGAAATGTAAGTTTGCTGGCACTCTATTGACAGCATCAACGTTAGATGGCAACAATCAAATCTATCCCCTTGCGTTTCTATCGTAGATTCAGAAAATGATGCATCATAGAAATAGTTTTTTGAAAACATACGAAATAGTTTTGGGGATCAAGAAGATTTAGTAATTGTCTCAGATCGACATTTGAGTATTCCAAAAGTAGTTTTAAGTGTGTTTAAAAATGTTGAGTACTGTGTGTGCATCCAACATGTTTTCAAAAACTTGAAGCTATCATTTAAGAATCCTATGATTGAAAAATTTTACTTTAGTTGTGCTAAATCCTACACCATTGATGAATTTGAGTTTAATATGAGATCAATGGAATCCATTTCTCCAAATATTCGAGCTTATCTTAATAACATAGGGTTTGAGAGGTGGTCTTGTGCACATTCACGAAAAAGAAGATATGAAATGATGACTACAAACACTGCCGAAAGTGTAAATTCAGTTTTAAAAAACTCTAGAAACTTACCTGTTGCAAGTTTACTTGATGCAATTAGAAGTCTATTGCAAAAGTGGTTTCATGATCGAAGTAAATCTGTTTTGTCAATAAAAAGTCTTTTGACTCCTTGGGCTGAGAGTATATTGCGTCAACAACATGAAGAATCAAGATGTTTCTTGGTAAAAGTTGTCTATTTTTTTTTATTTTTTTTGGTAAAAGTCTTTTGACTCTGATAGAAATTGATAGTATACTATCAGTGATAGACAGTGATAGACAATGATAGTATACTATCAGTTTCTATCAGTAGAGTATCAGTGACAGAAACTGATAGTATACTATCAGTGTCTATCACTGATAGACACTGATACTATACTGTCAGTCTCTATCATTAATACATTTTTAATATTAATTGCTCTCCATTTTATTTTGTTAGGTTGATCCCATTAATAGCAGTGAACATAAAGTAACAGATGGTGATAAACAATCCATAGTGAAGCTGGATTTGGGAACTTGTAGTTGTCGAGTATGGGATTTCATTGAAATTCCATGTGCTCATGCACTTGTTGTTCTACGGAAGCGTAATGAGGACACTTACTCTTATGTATCTACGTATTATCATTCAACAACATTATCATCAACATATAATGGATGTGTTCAACCAGTTGGAGTTCATTCAGATTGGAGGACGACTATAAATGATGAAATTGTAGCATTACCTCCTATTATGAAACGTCAAACAGGAAGACCGAAAAAACAAAGGATCCTATCTATAGGTGAATTCAAATATTCAACAAAATGTAAACGTTGTAATCGCAACGGTCACAATTCTAGGACTTGCAAATTTGGGCCAATTAGTGAATGATGTAATCATGATAGTTAGATTCTATTTTCTTTTTCGACTGAACTTGTCAAATGGAATGATATTAGAATTTATGAAAGTTATTTTTATATACCTGTACACGCTCACATGAGTTTATTCAACATATAATGATAACTTCTATTTTTGATAACCATCATATCATCTTTTGTGCATTTTTGAATGACAACTCTACCAATCAGTCAGATATAAACTGATAGAGTACTATCAGTGTCTATCAGACAGCTAGGATCTGATAGAAACTGATAGAAACTCTATCAGTAAACTAACGCTCAGTCAGATAGAAACCGATAGAGTACTATCAGTGTATATCAGACAGATAGAAACTGTTCTATTAGTAAACTAACTCTGAGTCAGATAGAAATTGTTCTATCAGTAAACTAACTCTCGGTCAGATAGAAACTGATAGAGTACTATCAGTGTTTATCACACAGATAGAAACTGTTCTATTAGTAAACTAACTAACTCTCAGTCAGATATAAACTGATAGAGTACTATCAGTGTCTATCAGACAGATAAAAACTGTTCTATTAGTAAACTAAACTAACTCTCAGTCAGATAGAAACTGATAGAGTACTATTAGTGTATATCAGACAGATAGGAACTTATAGAAACACTATTAGTAAACTAACTTTCGGTCAGATAGAAACTGATAGAGTACTATCAATTTATATCTGACTGATAGTACTATTAGTTTATATCAGACAGATAGAAATTGTTCTATTAGTAAACTAACTAATTCTCAGTCAGATAGAAAATGATAGAGTACTATCAGTATCAGACAGATAGAAACTGTTCTATTAGTAAACTAAACTAACTCTCAGTCAGATAGAAACTGATAGAGTACTATCAATGTCTATCAGACAGATAGAAACTGATAGAAACTCTATCAGTAACTCTCTCAGTCAGATAGAAACTGGATGAGTGCTATCGGTGTCTAACTTTGATATGTGTATTAGACATATATAAACTGATAGAATACTATCAGTGTCTATCCGACAGATAGAGACTGATAGAAACTCTATCAATAAACTAACTCTCGGTCAGATAGAAACTGATAGAGTACTATCAGTGTCTATCTGTGATATGTATATCAGACAGATATAAACTAATAGAGTTCTAGCAATGAACTCTCTGTCAGATAGACTCTCTGATTCACAGATAGACACTGATATAAACTTCAAAATTCAAAATTCAAGATATAATCAAAATCCACATTGCAACTAGTATAACAAAATCCAAAAAACAACCCTGAATTCATATTGTCAGAAACAAAAATAAAAAATAAGAAATGTTCACAAAATATAGTTCATCACACTTGTAATGTAGTCTTCCAAAAACTATGATTCACACAAAATAGTAAACTATAGTTCTAAAAAAATAGTTCTAAAATCAAGGTTGAGAAGATTCAGATTGAGATCGAGATTGAAGCTGAGAAATTTTTAAATCAAAGGTTGGAGCACTGTCCATCAATGATGTTGTTGCTGTCGTTGTGGAGACTTTCTTTTTTTGCTTCGTTTCAACCTTTTTCTTTGGAGAGACTTCATCTGCTACCTTTGTTGTTGGTTTTCTTTGCCTCTTTGGTCTCTCATTCACAATATTTCTATTTTCTTCTTCATTATCATCTTCTTGAACACCTTCCCTACCTTGAACTTCAATTTCCTGCAATAAATTTTATGTATTATTATTTTTTTATTTTAGATAGATGTTGATAGACTTCTATCAATTGAACAGTAAACATTTAAAGAGTGAGAACATTAAACATTTAAGAAAACAATCAAACTTTAACAGTTTTTTCACCACCTTCAACATCAATATCTTGTTCATTGTCATCTTCAAGAACAACATCCAAACTTTCAAGTTGAATTTCCTGAAATCAAAAAATTTGTTGATTGTTCTTGTTTTTTTTACAAAAGATATATACTGATAGAGTACTATCAGTATCTGTCAAGAAACTAATTAGTATAATAAAACCAGAGAGAGTAACTAAAGAAAAACTATCAAACCTTTTGTGTCGGAGCATCATCCAACTCTTCCTCTGTCTCAAGCACTTGTGTTTTTGGTGTTTCCAAATCTACAGTTGAAATTGGTTCCAAACTATCTTCTGTTGTAAGCACTTGAATTTGTGTTCCGATCTTTCTTTCCTGGAATAAAACAATTTATAGATTGTCATTGGTTTCTACATAAGATAGAAACAGATAGAATTCTATATGTTTCTATCAGAGATAGAAACAGATATAACTTTATATGTGTTAGTGCATGCATATCCCAAAATACAACATACCAACTTTATATGTGTTAGTGCATGCATATCACAAAATACAACATACCACAGTCTCAGATAAATATTTTGCTGCATACTCAACCATAGAATCAAGATCATTGTCCTCTTCTAGAATTCTAATGCTACAAGATGGAGCTTTATTCTTTTCCACACATTCTTCATCCTCCTTTTCTTCTTGTTGTTGAACATTTTCAAATGCAACTCTATCATTTAGTCATTCCATAATTGTTTTCAACATTCTAATTATTTCTTCTTGGCCTTACTTCAAAACTTTTTGTTCATTCTCTACTCTTTCTTGGCCTTTCTTCAATTCTTCTATTTCTTCTATTATTACTTGTGCAGAAACCTTTTTCCCTCCTACTCCTCCTTCTTCAAAAGATTCCTCAATTTCTTCTTCCCTTTCCATTTCTTTTTCTTGTTCCCTTTCCCTTTCTTTTTCTTTTTCATTCTCTTCCAGGTCTATGAAATATTTGAAAGCAGTTGAATGACATTCTTCTTCTGTTGGATGCAACGGAACCACACAAAACTACAAGTAAACAAATTGATCTTATTAGAGATAAATATACTAGCACCATTCTGATAGTTTGATAGACAGAGATAGTATTCTGTAGTTGTCTATCAGTGATAGACAGAGATAGAACACTATCACTGTCTATCACTAATAGTGTTCTATCACTGTCTATCACTGATAGACAACGATAGAAAACTATCTTTGTCTATCAAACAATTGATATACAAGTGATATATAGTGATAAACTACCATCACTTATTTATCAATTTGTCTATCAACATTTTTTTAGTTTAAACAATAAGATTTGTTTTTTAAATGAAAATAAGAATTTATAAGAAGTACTTACATCATTTGTTTCAAATATATTCTCATGAAGATTTCTCCATTCATCTGCCTCCAAGCACTCCCATGTTATGATCTTTGGAATTTGGTTGCCTATTGTTCTTCCAAATCCAACATCTATGTCTGACAATTTAGGCATTGTCTCAAAAGCCCAATACACTAGTGCTAATGGGAAACCTTGAAGGTAGACAGATTTCTTCTCACTCTGAGATGCCTTCTTAAAAAATTGATAGGTAAGATTGTAGGACAATCTTCCCCAAGGATACTCCCTAAATAGTTCTTCATTGTCCAAAATATCAACATGTTTCCAATTCGTACTATTATGTCCTTGCTTAGGGAGTAAAAAACACTCTAACAAAACAAGGTTTGCCAATTTTACCTTCACTAATTAACTCTCAGAATCATGTAACAACTTAAAACTTCTCTCAATATCTTTCCTACTAATGGTTTTATCATTCTTAAACACTCTTTCTTTAAGTTCTGACATTTTGACCTTTTCATCTAAATTTATTGGAGGAAACTCATGACCCTTTAATCCTGTTACCAAACAAAACTCCCTTAGTCCAAATTCAGCTATGTGACCATTGAAGTTAAAGGCCATGACATTTCGCTTTTGTGTAGTGCACTGCTTTCTTATGAGGTAACTTAGGAATTGGGTGGGTATTCTGGACATGTGAAGATCAAGAAAGTGGCCAAAAGGACCATTCTTGAAACTAGCTAAATTTTTATCATCTAATTTGTCTTTGATAAGTTCTAGGGTAGCTAAAGGTGCATACACTGTTATATTCATCTTCTTCTCTTGATCATATAGTATGATGTCATGTTCCATCTGTAATATATAAAATATATTAAAACAATATATCAGCAACAATCTAAAGAAATTAAACAAAAACTACCAACAAACTATTAGCTCATGAACTTTTATTACAAACTAACAATAAACTATTAGCTGATAGAGAGTAATAGAACACTATTTATCACTGTCTATCAGGATAGACAGTGATAGAATACTATCACTATCTATCCCACTATCTGTCATCAATAATAAAACAACCAAACAAACACCTAACATACTCAGATACAATGTGATAGTGATAGGTATTACTAGAAGACTAAAGAAAAAATGAGTGCAAAAAAATATTTCTTAACCTATAAGTGGGATAGAGAGTAATAGAACACTATCTATCACTGTCTATCCCAATGTCTATCAGGATAGACAGTGATAGAATACTATCACTATCTATCCAACTATTTGTCATCAATAATAAAACAACCAAACAAACACCCAACATACTCAGATACAATGTGATAGTGATAGGTATTACTAGAAGACTAAAGAAAAAATGAGTTCAAAAAAATATTTCTTAACTTATAAGTGGGATAGAGAGTAATAGAACACTATCTATCACTGTCTATCCCAATGTCTATCAAGATAGACAATGATAGAATACTATCACTATCTATCCCACTATTTATCAATAATAAAACAACCAAACAAAAAATATCTAACAAACATTTATGGCTCATTTGTCATTTACAATCAATGTATATATGATTTTGCTAACAAAAGGAAATTTTAAAATGTTTAAAACACATAACATACTCAGATATAATGTGATAGTACACTATCACACTACATAAAAAATTAAAATCATACATTTTCTTTTCTTTTATCCTTATTTTTCATTTCAGTCTTAATGTTTTTTGACGTGCTTGGTGAGTCTCTTTTCACTGATTTTCTTTTTCTTTTCTTTACCATCTATACAAAAAAATGAGGTTAAATAAACAAAAAAAAAAAAAAATAATAAGCTGACTATTACAGAAAAAAAGAAAAGAAAAGGATTAATTAGTACCTTCTTGATGTGTTTGTAATGAAGTTGACTGATACAAGCTGGATGTGTTTGTAATGGAGTTGACTGATACAAGCTGAACACTTACAAATGACAAGGAAAACTAAGAGAAAAAAAATAAGATTTAGCTGCTGAAAACTAAAGAAGAAGAATAAAATGCAACCGTAATAAATGCACAGAACAAGTTCATGTTGAACGTGCTTGGTTGGAAGACAAGAAATCGCTGAACGTGGTTGGTTGAAAGATGAAAAAACACTGAACGTGATTGGCGCTCTTTTTTCGATTTAACTTCAGCTGAATTCGTTCATTTAGCTTGAAACGGAAGCTTGAAGAACATTGCGTGAATGAAACGGGCCTATGGGCCGATGCGCGATAAACGTGAAGGCGGGAGAGAAGACATCGTGAAGTGGCGATTACACGGGCCGATTTTAAGCCCATTTTAATGAGGGAAGGGCAATAACATAATTTTACATCATTTTCATCTATGGGCTGCAAGTGGGCTGGGCTTTTTTCTATAGCTGTAATTATTTTCCTTTTTTTCTATACACAATAATTTCCCTTAAAATTAAATATTTGATATTTAATTTGATAATTAATTAACTGGAGAATTAATTAGTTATTTAATTTAATCTAATTTAATTAAATTTGATTTAATTAAATTAATTGAATTAAAACTATAGGTTATGGGAGAGATGCTCATTTAAATATGATTTAAATGAATTGGTTAATTAAATTAGATTTAATTAATTATTAATTATTAATTTATTATTAATTATTAATTTAATTAATATTAAATTAGATTTAATATTGTTGTAACTCCTACGTAGGGGAGTTATTTAATACGTGGGATAACACTCACGTTTCCCACTTTCTCTCCTTTCCTTATATAGTGTTTGATAGAATTTTTTTTTTCAGAATCGTTCTCTCTAAAAAATTCTCTCAGAAGAGCTCTCTGTAGTTTTTTCCCTTTGCCAAAAAGGTTCCACAAACATTTCCTTAAGAGTCAGAGAAAATGAATGATTTCAAGTGGTGGTGATCCAACGTAAGTTCTTTTTTCTCTGTATTTTTGTTTTTAATATACTTAACCTAGTTTTTTTTTTAGATTTATTTTACCATTGTAGAAGTAGTTCAAAATTTTAAAATTAATTTTGATTTAGGGTTCTGATATGTTTTCGTTGCGCTAGGGTTTTAATCCCAGCACAGAGTGTGTTTTTTAGTGATTTTAAAAATGAATATAGTGATTTTAACGATTTTAAAATCACTTTCAAACATGCTCTTAATGAACCGTTGAAGTACAAGTACTCAAACATCAAATTGTTTAATTAGAATATCGTTTTAAGGATAGATTTCAAACAATTGTAGCAAAGATGTGTGAACAATATATTTCTGGTTGATTATTTTAGTAGTTGGATGTTCTAGAATTTTCATAGCCCAAGCTATATAAACAATTTGTGAGATCATGTTACACCTTACCAAATACTTTTATATCATCTAAGCTTACTTTCATCTATATCCTTGCTTATTCTTCATGTTCCATTTTCTCGATGAACCTTTCAAGATTTGTCAATAATAAGCTAAAAATTGGTTTAATTTTGGTCATATGCTATTAGATTCAAGTGCTAAAGATTTTTTGCAAGAGGTTTTCAAAGAATTTACAATTATTGATAAAGAAGAATTTCTTTAAGGCTTTTAAAATATTAGAAAATAGCAATATAAGCTTTTAAAAATAATGGAAACTTTCGAAGTATGGTGGTAGGTACAATTATACTCTTCAACTTTCACTTGTAGAAGTTGAGTTCTTAAACTTATATAAGCATTAAAATTGAATCCTCAAAATTGAAGCTCAAATTTCTATAAATTTGCAAGCTTAGGGGCTTAATTTTAATAATTGTATAAGTTTAAGGGCTCATCTCTACAATTGAATGTTTGAGAGTGTAACTACAATTACCATCATATTTTAAGGGTGGTGTTGCAATTTTTTCCGTTATGAGTTAGAATGCAAAATGAAATATAAAGTAACCAAACTCCACAATAACATTGTCATCAATAAGACATCTCGAACACAAAGACCTTTCGATTTTCAGAAATAACACTATGAAAAACATGTTATAGTTGTAGCATTCAACCATACTATAATATTGTTTTACAAACATGCTCCTCATTATGCATTGTATTTCTTTATCCTTAACGCTTGTAATATTGTTAATATTTTAGTCTTTAATTTTAAATTAATTAATTAATTAATTAATTAATTAATTAATGTTTTGATGATAACAAACATATCTTTATTTACTGACAACTTTAATATTTTGAAGTTTTCATTACAAAAACGTAGAAAAATCTTTATGCATTGATGATGTGGACGACGATGTGGTAACACATGGCAATTTAATAATAAAAGATAAATGAATTTAATAATAATAAAAAAAATCCAATAGTCAAAAGTTTGAATTGTTAATATTATTTTGTTTGACTATTGAGGGATTGACTGGTAAAAAATAACAATATATGAGTCAAACGGTCAAAATTAATATTTTGTTAGTATTTTTAATTCCAGCAAAGTAGAAGTTGACACGTGTCTGCCAAGGACTAGTTTAGCATTTTTACTCTTTTTGAAGCTCGAAAAAAATTCTGAAAAATTTCTAAAAATCCTATAACGTTTGGAGAGCGTATTCCAATTTTTTAAAAATAATTTTTTGAGCTTCAATTTTTGTATTTTTTATAGCCATTAGAGGACTCTATTTGTAAGAATTTTGTTCTTACAAAGTGTTCAGCTTAGATTTGTTCATCTACGAGAGTTTCAACATCTTGTTCTTCATCTCCAAACCATTGTAAAAGTTGCTCTTGATCCTGAAAAAGAGTTGGTGTAACAGTTTGATCCTCAAGTCGAAAGGATCGAACTTGTTTTTGCTCCCAGAAAAAGACATTATAGCAGTTTGACTCTAAACTATGGAAAAAGTCAAGTTTGTAGTGACATACACAAAAGGAGCTTAGGAAGTGGAGTAGGTAGGTTGTGCCGAACCACTATAAATTTTCGGTGTTATTTTCACTATCACTCTCTTATTTAATTTTGAAATTAATTTATTATTATATTTTATTGCATAAAATTAATTGCTCACATTTGTATATTTAGGTTGGTTGTGAATTTATACATATTTATTTTACCAAGAAAAAATCTTTAAAAATAGAAAAATAAGAAAAATTATTTACACAAAATAACAAAATTTTTAGATAGTTGTGATAGACGTTGATAGAAGTCTATCAGGGTCTATCAGTGATAGAAATGATGAAAATCTATCATTGATAGATGCGGATAGAAGTCTATCAATGTCTATCAGTGTTTTTTTTTTGCTATTTTCTGTAAATAGTTTGACATTTTTTCTATATGTGAAAATTTATCCCTATTACCAATCTTGTTATGAAAATTAAATTGGATGCTTGAATTTGTTTATGTCAATTTATTGTTAATATTGAAGTGAATGCATATTCATAAAATTATTGATTAAATTACTTGTTAGAAAAAAGTTTGTTAATTTATATAATTAGGTTCACATTAAGAAAAAGTTTTTTTTAAAAAAAATGAAAAATGAGAAAGTGAAATCCAATAGATGAATAAACTTCTTAATGAAGTAGAAAAGATCAGTGATACAAATTTTACATTTTACATGGATGTTCACTCTTATATATAGGTGTTCAAGAATGAACTAAATTTAATACTACTAACTTATAAACTAAAAACAACATTAAAAAAAGAAAACTTACCAAAATTAAAAGACAATTTAAAGTGACCAAATTTAAAGCTGAAATGTGAGATCTAACTTAAAAAAGAAAAGAAACTTCAAACACTTGCTCTTCCCATTTCCAGCGATTAGAGAGATGATGATGAGCTTGAAATTGAATACCATTTTTTCCATCAACATTGTTGAGGGTTGCTAGGCCCAAGACTATAGTAGGCTCAAGCCTAAGGGCATCCCAAGAATACATCTAGAGGTTTATATGTATAAATGGAAAGTCAAAACTTTGAGTGTTAGGTCAACCATGTCGAACTCAATCCATATCACTAAAATGGTAATAATCGAGTTGAGCACACTGATTAGGAACCTACAACCTTGGGGACTTTACCTACATTAACGATTATGATATTGTACAAGTCTCAAGCAAACATCAGACAATAGACTCTATAATTGGTCTCACTCTCACTCCCACCATCTCGAGGGACAAGTAAATACTCTGAGCGCTTAGTCGAACTAAACACTTCCTGTACTATCTTAGACATTAGAGTGTGTTAGGCTCGATACCACACTGGCGTGAGTTCTCTTGCAAGTCGACTTGAATGTATTCACAAGCCCAAAAGAACTCTTTTTGAGAGGTCAAGCCAGATCTATGTGCCAACAATAATTTTTTTTTTTTTTTTTCAGATTCTATCCATTCTTCTAACATTGAAATCACTCCTAGAATATAATTGTATAATTAATTTAAAAGAAAAAGGCTACATGAAAAGCTGGGACTAAAACAGAATGCAGTAATTAGCAGCCTCATCTTCCAATCTCACAAGGCTTCACATTTTCCCAACTCACTCTTACGGGTCATTTGATTTAAGATTTTATAGATACATAAGAATAAAGAATGTTTGAAAATAAGATGTTTGAGAATTAAAGATGAATGCGTTTGATATATATATATATATATAATAAACAAAAATTATGTTTGCATTTAATTTATGAAATTAAGCCTATAGAATTTTAATAAATTAATTTATTAAACAGTAAATAACATTCAATGTATTGATGAAAACTTAATTAATTAAAAATTAATAATAATTTTAATTATAAATATTTGACATTGAAGAATTTATAACTAAAATTAACCAATTAATATGTTTAATAAATTTCATATTAATTATAATCGGATGCTTAATCATTTTTAATTAAATTCAAGTAATTTTAATTTTAATTTAATTAAATAATATAAGAAAATATATTTTAATAAACAATATATTATAAAAAAAGTAAACAAATGAGATAAAAATATGATAGGTCAATAAAAAATATTAATAAAGGATACAATTTTTTTTCTTTTATTTTTAATTTTTAAATATGATATGTTAATTATGAATGAAAAAATTAATCACAATAAATATTTGGCTGATTATAAATAATCAATAAGTAATTAATATGATAATTGAAAAATGAATTTTTGTACTAAGTTGATTTAACTAATCTTAATTAACTAATTAGATATATTTGAGATAATGATTACTAATTAATAAAAGAATTGAGTAAAATAAATATCTGCATTCGTTTGATGAGTTTTCATTTGTAAAATTGAATTAAGACCCATTTTCTAATTGGTAATCAAAATTGCCGCAATTATAATGAGTTTACATTCATGTATCAATCATATAGTGGGCTTAAACGCTTGATTTCAGCATTTTTTTTTAATTATTAAATGTTGGAAGAATGAGAGAGAAGAGGAGAAAAAAGAAAGAGGAAGAAAATAAATTAAGATAGAGACTGTGATGGTTGTGGTGGTAGAAATGAAGACATTGGGCGACGATCGACGATCGACGACTATGTATGAGAGGAGGGAGAATAGATGGAGGGAAGCTAGAGGGAGGAGGAAAAAAAAAGAAATCAAATATTTTAAAACTTAATGACATGGACCAAATAAACTTTTTTTTTTCAAACCTCATAGGTTAAAATGTCGAGTTTAAAATCTCAAAGATCAAAATGTTATCAGTTTAAAATTTCAAGATTCAAGGACTAAAAATATGTTTTTTCCATGAATTTTTGTTAAAAAAGACATACCATTAAAATCATGGATTGACCTAGTAGTAGTGAGAACATCTAAAAAAAGTCAGATGGCTAAGGGGTTGTGGGTTCAATCTACACACTAATATCATGTGAGATTAGTCGAGGTGTGCGCATGCTGACTCGGACTCTCACAAATATTAAAAAAAAAAAAAATTAAATTGGTCAAATACGTGATGAAGAAATAATAATAATAATAAACAACACACTTTTTCATGCACCACAGAGAAGCTGCCATGCAATACCAGCCCATTTCTTGAGATCTACAGCTTCATTTTATAATATAACTTATAAGAAATTGTTAACGTAATATGGAAGGGTCAAATAATGCCAAATAATATAGGAAAAAACTCATCAATTCTTATGCAAACTTGTCTTGGTTTTGGGTATAGAGATATGTATATAATTTAGTCCATGATGTCCATGTGTGTATATTTGTGTTACTAATTTCATAACATAATTTATGAATCCATTTTTTTTTTTAACTTAAATCGGGTAGAGGCTAACGTGGAGTGGGTAAGTTTTTTATTAGAGTAATACTAGGCTGCACCAAAGTTCCATGCTCCCCTTCTTTTAAAAAAAATATCACTAAAAAAAACTGACTAGTGTCCGTTTTTTATTAGGTGCAGGGATTGCACAATAAATGGTTGTAGCTCAGGCTTCACCAGAGTATTTTCCTTTTGATTATATATAGGAGATGAACATGTCTAACTTGATTATTCGATTAAATGATGGGGTTAAGTTTGATTTAGTGAAATCAATTTAGGTTACGCTACCAAGTTTCATCTTGAATTTTTATGTCTCTAATACATTTTTTTTGAGTTAAAAAATTGCAGGGATGAAGATCGAACCATTTGACCTTTGGGATGATACGTAATTGATATTGTATCAATTAAGTTATATTCAGATTGATGTGTGTGTCTATTAGAGATTCTTTAATTTTATGTCTAATAATAGATCTTTGAAACTTTAAAGAGTGTTTAATAGATGCACTTAAAGAGTGATCTTGATATATATTCAACATATTTCAAAATTCATAAATCTATTAGATATAAGATTGAAAGTTAGGGATCTTATTAGACACAAACTTCAATTTATTGGTTAATATATCCATTACTCGAAGGAAAAAAAAAGTTGACATTATTAGAAATAAAAATGAAACTTTAGAGAATATACACTTTTAAAGTTCAAAGACTTATTAAACATATATAAAATTAAAAAGTTTAAAAATCTATTAGACAATTTTTAAAGTTTAGAAATCTATTAGATAAGTACTAAAAAAAAATCAATTAGACATAAACTTAAAAGTTCAAATAACTTAAGCTTGTACTTTAACTTCAATTTTAAAGCCAAAACAACAATATGGTAATATTAAAGTTTGTTTTTTTTGAGTTTAACAATATACTCGTTGGAATTCGAACCTCTGATCTTTTGATTAAGTATAAAAAAAAAGTTAGTCAGATAGAAATTGAACACATAATATAATGTAAAAGAAATTTAAACAAGAGAAAAAAAACTATATATTATCCCCAAGTATGTGCATGTAACGTCCTTTGAAGGGAAAAATGATCAAATTAATCGTAACAAGTATATTGGACAATGTATTTTGACTCTCTAGAGAGTGGTGGTGGGATTGACTCTTCAAATCTTAAGTTTAATATCTATGAATTTTGTATAGAAATTAGAAAGATTTAAATGAAAATTTGGAGATAAAAAATAAGCCTGTTTTCAAATATAAAAAAATGAGCAAAACTATTTACAAATATAGACTTCTATCGCGGTTTATCGCTAGAAATAATGAAAATTTTCTATATTTCTAAATAATTTGATATTTTTTCCATTTATGATAATTTTCCTAAAAAATACTTATTAAAACATGAACAATGTTTTATTTCTAAAGTATGTTTGACTTTTCTTTACAATGTTTTTGTTTGGTTTTTCTCCTCTCTTCTTTAATGTCAAGGAAAATTAAATCAAAATTTAAGGTTTATGCATTTTTTTAAGTTTAATATAGAGTGTGGATGGATTCAAATTTCAGACCTTTTAATTGTTGATATACATTTTATGTAGCTATACTCAACCTCACTCTAAAATTTAGACTTTTTATAATAATTTTATGAATTGATTACTTTATTGACAATGTAAAAGAAATTAATCAACCAAAGTATTTAATTGCTCCATTACATTGCCAAGCAAAATTAAATACTAATTAAAGACTTATTTGATTGGAATGCACACTATCAATTCTAATTATCTCCAATAATTTATAAAAGAAAAAAAAGAGATTACTATGCACAAAGAATTTAAGAGAATAAAAAGTGACAAGACATATGAGTATATACTTTCATATTATTTTAGGACATAAAATTTGAATTTTTTACCCTTCTTGATGTAAATGTATGTATATTTTTTTCAAGGTAATACTTGGGTGCATCCTAAAAAAAATAAATAAAAATAATTTCCCACGTATCACATTATGATAAGATAATTTGGTGGGATGCATAAAGATAGGTGCTCCCCGGAATGCAACTAAGTATTTTTTTTTTGTACAAAGATATTGAATGGTAAGAAAGAGAATGAAACTTCCAAGCTGGACGCATAAACAAAACACAACCACAAGAGTTAGGATACAAGACAAAGCATACAAACAAACTTACTCAAAAAACCATAAAATAAATTTTAAGGAAACGGATCCCAAGATGTAGAGCCTACATATGAATCCCCTTCAAAATGGAAACTCCAAGGCACTTAGGAGTGTTTGGTGGCCCATAATGGGATAAAAATGTAATGTAATATAATTCAAAATTCATGTTTGGATTGAGCGTTTTGGGTCCGATTTATAATTCAAAACTCATTTCGTTCCGACAGTTTTCAATCCAACCATCTTTCTCATTGTTTTCATGCCTCACAATCTCATTTTCATTTCGTCTTCGATTACTCACGCTTTTCAACACTTCTCTGATTCTCAGTAATCTTGATTACATTTCAGCTCTCCAAACATCCTCTTAGAGTTATAGAATAACACATAAAACCAAACAATCTGATAAATCAACTAGGGGCACAAGATGTAATTATTCAAACCTAAATAATATTAATAAAAAGAAGGAGAGAAAATTGTGGGCTAGGCTAGGCTAATTAGCCGTTAAAGAAAAATTACAAAACTATATTACAATTGGAAGCATGGGAATTGCCAATAAACTCCTTTCTTCCTACACAATTGACTTTAAGATGCTTAAATGACAATCAATAACATTAAAACTCCTTCTTCTTCATAGTTTATAGGCAAATAGCTTCACATTTATTTGCAAACTTAAACATGAAACATGGTTTTAACTCAAAACTATTCCTTTCCAAAAAGTCTATTCTTTTAAAACATACCCTTTAATTTAGGACTAAGTTTCCTCCTATAATGGCCTTTTGTAAATCTCATTCTTTCCATCTTTCCTTGTAAATTCATACATTTTTCTTCAAAAAAACCTCTTTGTTCTTCTTCAATATGTCTTCTCCACTACCAATCACCCCCACCATAGGCAAGTTTCAAACCAAGATTTCTTCAATATCTCAAGGAAATGTCTGCAAAGTTTTGGCATTTTCAGGGCTAGTCTTGTTCATGCTTTATGTTTTCATGTTTACACCGCCAAACTACCAAGCATCTGATCTTCTTACAAGCCTCAAACAAAAATGGCCAATAATCAACACTTATCCGTCATCGAAACCTTCGTTGCTCACCGATCCTCCGACCAACGCCTCCCACATCATGTTCAGCATCGTCGGCTCAATGAACACATGGAAGTACAAGAGACATTATAGCGAGTCATGGTGGCGACCCAATGTAACCCGAGGCCACGTCTTTTTCGAACGACCGCCTTCTGCCGAGTTCCTACCGTGGTCGGACTCCTCTGCTCCGTTTCGAGTCAACGAAGATATCACAGGCTTTGCAGTGTACTCTAGAATCAAATGGCCAGATCAGGTTGGTTAAGCTATCATTTACTGCTTAAGTATACTCATATATATGATAATATACTTAATATTGATTAAATTAGAAATTCAATCATAGCTATGTACTTTATAAATTTTTAAAAAGTTTCAATTAGGTCCTTGCTAATACTTTTATAATTGTAATCCATTTAGATCCTATATTTTAAATACATGCATTAAAATATGATGGCTTTTTATTCCAAGACGACGAAAGCACTTTTTCACTCGTTCATATACTAGGAGATTTTATAAAAGAAAATGTTCCATACTAATGGATTTGGTTCCATAACCATGGATTCCAATGTAAGAGATCTTGTAGCATTTACCAATGAGGCCTTATCGATTAGTATTATGTAGAAGAAATCAATTACAAACACTAATATAATTATCCGCTCTTCATAGCAAAATTTGGAATTTGCGATCCCAAGTAAGATTGGTTCAGATCATGGGATCCTTTTCTATCTGATAGGAAGGATTGTTCCACAAAATGTATTTCTAAGTAATTGCTCCATACATCTATCTATATGAAGAAAAAATCATGTAACAAAGGGAGTTCTTATTTGTACAAATGTCTAATAATTAAGTATACTTGTTAACTTTGTTAGTATGTGACAGACTATGTTATTTTAAATATAATGCTTCAAATTAGTAATTTATATGATCAGACACAACTCGTGTCAAATAACATAATGGGTAGAGCCCTATTAGACATACATCGAAAGTTCAACAATCTATTATTATTTTTTTAAAATATAGAGACAAAAATAGGGTACGACCCATTAGGGTAATATTTGTAGAACCCCATTAGGTACCTTCAAACTTGAAAGAAACTTGTGCTAAAAAATATTGATTCTAAGCGCAATGACTAAGTAGCCCGAAGGCTAAAGACACAAAAAAAACTTGTAAATTGATAAGCTTTTTAACGTTAAATTTATATTATATGATGTCATATCAAACTATTATCTACAAATAAATGAACGATATATTTAAATTTTTATTCATATTCTTCGCATAGGTGAGGATATTTCGAACTGTGATGGAGTCGTTTAGAGAAGGCAACAAAGATACGAGGTGGTTCGTAATGACGGACGACGATACTGTAATATTTGTAGATAATTTAGTGAAGACATTGGGAAAGTATGATCACAAGAAACATTGGTACATTGGGATGAACTCAGAGTGTGTGAAGTCTAACTTTGATTTCTCATTTGATATGGCTTTTGGAGGAGCTGGTTATGCTTTGAGTTACCCACTTGCAGCATTGGTAGCAAAAAGGTTGGATGGTTGCATTGAGAGATATCCTTACTTAAGGGTTAGTGATCAAATGTTGTTCTCATGTTTGTCTGATTTGGGATTCTCTATTACTCATGAACTTGGGTTTCACCAGGTAAATTATACCTTTAATTGCTATCTATATGTCTTCAATTTAATCGTTGTTCGAAGTTTCAGATATATCGTTCCAGAATCATTTGATGATCATTTCGTTTTCTGTTTCTGCTTTTTCATTTTTTTTTTAAAAATGTTTTGATTATCATTTATGTGTGTAAAAGCATTAAAAAAAGTGGGCCCTCTTCGATTTTATTTGGTTTCTGGTTTTTAGTTTTTGAATATTAGACTTAAAAACTCTATTTACATCTTGAAGATTCTTTGTTTTGTTATTTCACTTTTCATTAATGTTTTATTTTTTCAAAAATTAAGTCAAATTTTAGTAACTAAAAAAATTGTTGTTAGATTTGACTAAGAATTTTAGTGTTCTTTAAGTTCAACAGATGTGAGAACCAAAGTATGAAATTTAGAAGAAAACAAATATGAATTTTAAAAACAAACAACTAAAAACAAAATCATAGTTATCAAATGGGGTTGTAGTTTACTAAAAGTAGACTTTTTTTTTTCAAATTTTTGTTCATTTCTTAGTTGAATTATACAAAATATCCCTAAACTTTGTACTTTGTGTCAAAAATATAATTTTCAAAAATTTTAAAAATACTTTTAAACTTTAAAAAAAAGGTTAAAAAAATACCCTTACCTTTACTTTTGGACGAAAACCGTTAGTATTTTGTGTAAAAAATACCTTTGAACTTTCACATTTATTTAAACTTTAAAAAGAAGTTAAAATATGCCGTTTACTATTAGTATATGAATAGAAACCGGTAGTACCCTCCTACTTCTCAATTTTATTTTTTGTATCTCTTCTTCAATATCCTTTTACTCTCCTTTTTTTAAAATTGTTTGACATTTTTTTTATCTAAAGAAGAATAAATAATTAATAAAATTGCACATCTCAATTAAGGTATAAAGACTATAAAAATAAGAAAAATAATAATGGAAACACCAAGGGATCTTAGGACTTAAATATTTTAACAAGATTGAATGTTAAGTAGTTGAGTGTGTGTTATTAGCCAAATATTTTTTTTTTCACTTTTTATCATTTTAGTATGTTTTAAGAGAAGATTTTGATTTTGGAATTTTTTAAGGTTTTGTGGGATTTTATGTTTTAACTTAAAGTTTTGATTTTTATTTTGGTTGCCGAGAAAATTGACGAAAGAATTAGAAAAATGGGAGAAAATTATATATGAAAAAAAAGGATATTTGAATAATTTGTTATAAAATTAGTTCTTTTTTAACTCAATAAAACTTCAAACAAATTGATCACTATACTTATGATAGGAACATCTTTAAACTTTTTTTTAAAATTAGAGTTACTTTTGCAATAAGGTATTAATCTATTTATTTATTTATATATATATATATATATATATATATATATAGTAATAGTAAGGGTATTTTTTTTAACTTTTTTAAGTTTAAGGTTATTTTTAAAACTTCTAAAAGTTTAGGAGTAATTTTGAAACAAAACACTAACAAATTCCATTTTAAGTTAATTTTTGCATAATCATCTATCTCTCACCAATTTGAGCACACCCTCGCTCGATGTATTAAATTCCTTAAAGTTGAAGGTTCGAACATATAATTCTTCACGTGCATGATTTTGATAGATCGATCTACGAGGTGATGCATCAGGCTATCTATCATACCATCCACAAGCCCCTCTCCTCTCCCTCCACCACATAGACCTCATCAATCCCATCTACCCAAACATGGACCGCCCCGCGGCGATCAAACACCTGATGGCGGCAGGGGCGGTCGACCAGTCCCGACTACTTCAACAAACGATATGTTACCACCGTCCCTCAAACTGGACATTTTCAATGTCATGGGGCTACTCAGCCCACATCTATGAAGCCATAATGGCTAGAAGCTATTTGAAGAGACCATTGGAGACATTTGCACCATTTGAAAGAACTAAAGCTCCTGTTTTCATGTTCAACACAAGGTGGGGAGTTCTTGATAACCCATGTGAAGCTCCTCATGTATTGTATTTTGAGTCCATTGAAAGAGATGGAGAGGATAGGATTGTTACTACTTATTTGAGGAAATGGGCTCGTAATCTCCCTCCTTGTGCTTTTTATGGCAACCATTCTGCTGAATCCATCTCCAAGATTAGGGTTCTTTCTTCTGCCAAGCTCCCTTTGGAGGTTTGCTTTCTATCTCGACTTCTTCTTCTGTTTCTTAACTTTAAACTTTTGGGTTGCTCGGTAATTTAGGGTTCGTTAGAGATTGTTAAAAGCAATTTTTGAAAAGGTTAGACTGTTTGGTTTTTCAAAATTAAGCTTATAAATACTACTTCCACATCTATAATTAAGTTTCTTTGTTTTGTTCTTTCACTTTCCACTAATGTTTTAAAAAATCAAGCCAAATTTGATAACTCTCGTTGGCTAACCATTTTGTTTTTTGGTTTTTAGTTTTTGGAAATTAAGTCTGTTTTCTCTCAATTTCTCATAATGGTTTACATTTTGCTTGAGTGAAAGAGTTGAGTTCTTAATCAAATTCCAAAAACAAAACACATAAGTTTTTTAAAACTACTTTTTTTTAGTTTTAACTAAAAACTTTGCTTGATTTTTGAAAACAATGATAAAAAGTAGATGATAGAGTAAGAAATTTTGACGTGGAGGGAGGCGTTTATATACTTAATTTTCAAAAATTAAAAAGAAAAAAAAATGATTACTAAACGAGGCCTAAACAAAGTAGTTTTCAAAATTAAGCATGAAATTTAAGTAGTTTTCAAACTAGTTTTTGTTTTTAAAATTTAGTATAAAATTTAGGAAAAAACAAACATAAATTTTAAAAACAGAAAAGAAAAAACAAAATTGTTATATGGGACTATTCATTATCCAAAATCACTTTCCAATGCATACACAACGCACACGCACACATCTTAACTCGATTTCACTTGATGGACCTTCTGCAAAATTCTAAGCTCACAGGCGAGAGAGTGTTTTAAAAGTAACGATATAATTAAATTTACTATATAACTCATGAACTTTAAGCTTTTGGATTGATTATTGATGATTTAACAACCTCCCTTCTTAGTTCATCCATTTGGAAGAGGTTTAAGGGGAATAGAAATTTATGAAATAATCGACCCAACGAAAAATTTAAGAGACACCAACTGTGTGAACGTTCTTGGAGCAACAATTTAGTCTTTCAACTTTAATACGTAACGATTCAGTCTACAATAAGCACATCGTGAGAAATCTTATACTTACTCGAGTTGTTGTTGTTTAATTATTTGCAGGCAGGAGGAGCAGAGTGTTGTGATGTAAAAATGTTGGACATGAATGTTACAGAAGTGAATTACAGGCCTTGTTATAGTGGGGAAGTCATGGCTTAATTAAATCCTAATTAAGTGCCTCTCTTTCTTTAGTTGGTTATGAGAATTTAAGTATAGCAAGATATTGTTTCAAATTTAAATGGCAAAAACTGAGTACTATTTTATCAATCTTGTTTTGATATAGTACAAATAGTAAGTATAATAATATATAGTAGAAATTCAACCAAAAGGCAGTGACATTTTTCTGACTTATTTTTGTGCATGTGTTATATTATATGTTAAAATATATTTTACTGTCTATGTTTATCTATGTGATGTGGCATGCATTGCCCTCATTTTGAATTTTCTTGTTCCAAAATGGACCGTGTTGCCAAATTAGTTTAATTAGGAACTCATTATTTCTCACCTTAATAACACCCTCTCTCTTAGCCCACGTTTAAATGGTGTAATCGTTAAAACGTAATTGAATTGCTTTTGATCACGTTTACTTAGATATTTTGCAAACATAATTTTATTATGATTAAGAGGCTATTTATTTTGCATTGCCTGACACCATTGTCTTCTTACCGTTACGATTACTGTTTAAGTAGGGCCAATCAATAACGATATCTCTAAAGATAACAGTAACTATGATAGATTCATAATTCTCTAACTGTAACAGTAACAATATTTGTAACGGTAACGATATATGAGGGAAAAAAAATTAGAAAATCGTTCAAAAGTATCTGAAAAATGCTAGTGAGTTCCACGTAATTTTCAAATGCAATCGAATTGATCACCTTCGGCTCTGCAATTGAATTGCGTTTGTTGATACAAATTTGGTTGTGGGCCCCACATTTCTTTACGATTACAAAAACAGGTAAATAATAATCAACGTAATCAGATGTGGCCTACTTTTCAAATTATCATTGATGGATTGCGTTTTGAGGAAAATAAACATGGCTTTAATGTAATTGCAAAAAATGTAGTGGAAAAATGAAAGGAATACTTAATGATAATATGGTTTCATTGTATGTGTGATCTCCCATGTATCCCATGTATCCTCTACGACCTAGCTATGTCGTCCTTTGAATCCCCTGTATCCTCTACGTCCTGGCTATGTCGTCCCCTGTATCCCCTATATCCTCTACGAGTCCCAAGCTATGGGATATGGGCACTGATCTATGTGATGATAGGTCATGTGACTTCATGTCGTATCCATCGAGTTGTAGTGAGGGATGGTACCAATCTTTGTGATAGGTCCATGTACCTTATACCATAGCCCATGGACTATTATGGTAGCTTATGTGTTGACCACTAGAGTCTGTGTGACGCGCGTAGCTCAACACCTAAATCTACGTACTGCAGTGTGAGAAAACGGCATACACATTTGTCTCGTCTGTGTGACATGTTTGTGCATGGTGGAGTGACCACTATAAAGGAGGAACTCTATATGGAACAACCTAAAGGTTTTGAAATCCAAGGGAAGACAAGCCTATTATGCAAGCTAAAAAGGTCTCTATATGGGCTCAAGCAGTCACCTAGGTGCTAGTATAAGAAGGTTGATGACTTCATCAGCCAAATAGACTTTGTTAGAAGTCTATATAATCCTTGTGTTTACTACAAGAAGCTTGATGATGGCAGCCTAATCTACTTTATTACTATATGTTGATGATATGTTGTTGGCTAGAAGATAACTGACTAAACTAAATGAGATTAAAAGTCAATTAAACTCTGAATTTGAGATGAAGAACCTAGGGTCAACAAAAAGGATCCTAGGAATGGAGATCATAAGGTAGAGAAGTAGAAGGGAACTATTCCTTTCTTAGAAATAGTATACTCAAAAGGTGCTAAACAGGTTCAATATGACTAATGCTAAGACTGTAAACACTCCTATGAGCCAACAATTTAAGTTGTCTACTACAGACTCTCTTCAAGAACCACAATGTTCCTTACTTTAATGCTACTGGAAGTCTGATGTATTTAATGGTTTGCGCTAGACTAGATCTAGCTTATAGCTCAAGCCTTGTTAGTCGTTAGATGGGCAATCCAGGAAGAAATCATTGGGAAGCTACCAAATGGGTATTTAGATACGTAGTGGGAACAATCAACAGAGGTCTACTCTTCACAGCACCTAATGAACCTAAACTACTTCTAAAGGGGTATGTTGATGCATATTTTGCGGGGATAGTGATAAAAGAAGATCCCAAATAGGTTCCTCCTTTATGTTAGGAGGAAATCTAATAAGCTCGAAGTCCAATTTACAATCAGTAGTTACTCTTTCAACTACTGAAGCTGAATTCATAGCAGTCTCAGAAGCCGTTAAAGAAACTATATATGTGGTTGTAAGGCCTAATAAGTGAGCTAGGTTAAAAACAAGAGTCAGTAGAACTTCTATGTGACAATGAGAGTGCAATACATCTTACAAAGAATCAACAATATCATAGAAAAGGGCACAGTAAACATTCAAAAGGTCAAATCAGAAGAGAATGCAGCTAATTTTTTAACTAGAGCCCTACTGAGAACTAAATTTGATCACTGCCTTAATCTACTCAGAGTAGTAAATTAAAATGAAGAGAAATAAATACCTATTTTTGAAGATCTTCAAGGAGATTTTGTTTCAAGAGGGAGAATTGTTGAGAAGCTGAACCAAAAATTTCCATTCCTCTGTCAAAATCGGTTAAAACGGAAAGCATTTAATATTCGTTGAATTGATACAACAATCACACTCTACTGTTTAATAACCTCTCTGTAATAAAAGGAAAATTCTTCTTGATATTCAGTGTAACTTCCTTTCTGTTAAGTGATTGTAATAAGAAGAAAGAACTTTTTAGAGAGAGATAGAGAACTTATTTGAGCATCTTTCATGATGGATATATTCTTGAAATAAGAATGAAGCTTGAAGATATTTGAAAAGTGGATGTAGGTAATATACCGAACCACTATAAACAAGTGTGTACTTTCTTCTTCTTCCTTACTTTCTTTTCAGTTTTGAACTTAATTCTTGTGAGTTTTTGTCTTGCAATCAATCGAGAGGAGAAGAGAGATTTTCAGACTCCTTTTTTGTTCTGCATGAAGACAATGGAGATATGTTAGGGTTCTTTTTGCCAACAAGGAAACGTGTAAATGTGTAAGCAAGAGGTGCAAGTGGCTTTATTTTTGTTACACACTTGGTGAATATGCATTGGCTGTGAAGTGTTCTAATAAAACATAAGTCTAAAAATCAACATTTGAAAATTTCAAGATTAACACTATTACTTGCAAACGTTTTCTAAATTTTAAAACAATCAAAATAGAACACACACAAAAAAAAAAAAGTTGCGAAAGCCTATCAAAAAGTTCCTAGCTCACACAAAAGAGTCTCGTCGGCCACCTTGTATGCTTTTGCCTTTACCTGAGAAAGAAAGGAAAAGAGGGTGAGTATTAATAAATACTCCGTAAGTCACTCCACCATACACAAACGTGTCACATAGACAAACAAATGTGTATGATGTCTCTCATATAGCAACACGTGGACTTAGGTGTTGAGTCACTCGAATCACACAGACTCGTTATTAAGACCAACAATGATCAATACCTAAGCTACAACAATAGCTCATGGGTTATGGTACAAGGTCATACAAACCTATTATAAAGACTGGTGCCATTACTCACTGCAACTTGATGGATACGACACGAAGAAGTCCCAATGACCTATCACACAGATCGATGTAGTACATATCCCATAGCTCGGGGCTTGCATCACGTGCATTCACATCACTAAGACTCGTCACACAGACCAACAATACACATGACACATGACACATTCACAGTAAACATCCACAAACACCAATAACACAATAAACATTCTAACGACAGCAAGTCGAAAACCATTTTTATCACATGCATCATCAAGGTTCCTATTTATTGTTAGAAGCCCATTTACCTTGAAAGGAGACCAAAGATTTCAAAATAAACTCCCTCCTCGGCCTAAGAGATTCTTGCCACCAACCCTAACAAAAATAATTCCTTCAAAGTTAAATCCATCTTTAACTACCACAACAAAATTACTTCAAGACCTACGGCCTAACTCTCACTAGCATCACATACTTAAAAAAAAAAAAAAAAAAATCCTTAACCAATTAATTCCAACTCAAACTTGATCTAACTCATCACATTTTCTCCAAAAGTACTGCAAAAATTAAAGAATCACCCCAACATTTAAAGCCAACTCCGAATTGTACAACACGCATAAAAGGCTAAACAACTAGCTTACTGAAACGTGTGAATAATCCACCAGACAACCGCTGTAAGCCTCTCCAAAACTTGACTTAAAACGTGAATCGATTAAGAATTAATTATTAGAAGATAATCCATCACACCGGTCAAATTTGACCAAAATAACCCAAAATCTCACTCAAATAGAAGCTGATCGACACCTCGACAACCACTCAACAAGGAAAACAAAAACAACCAGCGAGTTGCAGCAGCGACGGCCCGAGAACTGCAATGACGAACACTCGACCAACCTTTTTGTCTGTGGTGGAGCTGCACGACACAAAAGTTTGAGGAGAGAGAGAAAAATCGAAAGAAGAAAAAAACAAAGAGGGAGGGAGAGACCGAACCCACCACGTTTTTTTTAAGTATGTGATGCTAGTTAAGAGTTAGGCCCTAGGTCTTGAAGTAATTTTGTTGTGGTGTTTAAGATGAGTTTAACCTTGAAGGAATTATTTCTGTTAGGATTGGAGGCAAGACCCTCTTAGGCCGAGGAGGGAGTTTGTTTCGAAATCTTCGAGGTAAATGGGCTTCTAACGATAAATAGGAACCTTGATGATGCATGCACTAAAAATGGTTCTCGACTTGGTGTTGTTAGAATGTTTATTGTGTTATAATCGTTTATGGATGTTTACTGTGAATATGTCATGTACAAGTGGTCTTAGTGATGTGATACAAGTCAAGGTTAGTGCACCGATCAAGGTCCTTGGGATGTATCCACAATGGATAACGACACCAATCTTTGTGATAGGTTTGTGTGACCTCGTGCCATAACTCATGGGCTACTGTTGTAGCTTAGGTGCTAATCATTGTTGGTCTTAATGACGAGTCTGTGTGACGCGAGTGACTCAACACCTAAGTCTACGTGTTGCTACATGAGTAAACGCAATACATATTTGTTCATCCGTGTGACACGTTTGTATATGGTGGGGCAACTTATTGAGTATTTATCAATACTCACTCTCTTTTCCTTTCTTTCGCAGGTAAAGGAAATGGCATACGAGGTGGGTGATGGGACTCTTCTATGTGAGCTGGGAATTCATTGATAGGCTTCTGCAACGTTTTTTTTTTTTTTTTTTTTTTTTTTTTTTTTTTTTTTTTATTGTTCTAAAATTTTAAAAAACGTTTGCAAGTAGGAGAGTTAGACTTGAAATTTTCAAATGTTGATTTTTAGACCTATGTTTGATTTACATTATTGATCTAGGGACCGTGAACAAAATTTTAGTATTATCTCTTATATTTAATTTATTCTATTTAATAAAATCATTGCATGGTTTGTTGTTTTAAAACTCTCTTTTCTGTTAACTTTAGTGTTTTTCAAAACTTACTTACGAGGTAATGACCAGGTCATATTTAGGAAATGTCACTGTTACACATTCACTCAAAAGGATAAAAAGATAAACTAATAAAAGATGTATAATGATCACACAACATAAGATTTCATAATCTGATAAAATTGAGAAAAATTATAGTACTACCGTATTACATACTAGGAATATATATTATTTTATTTTAAGGGTCGTCTCCACATAATTCATAAGTGTTTTGTTTCTAACATTCAATGAACGGAGGTAGTATGAAAAATTGTCAATCCTACTTTAGTACTAGAAATTTTTTCGAGAAATTGAATTACAAAGAACAATACTTCCTATCGATTGGACATCACGAATACCATTAAAGGTTAAATCACAAATTTAGTCCCTATAATTTGAAAAAAAAGTTAGAATTTTGTTCCTATGGTTTGGAGAAAATTAGAATTTAGTCCCTATGATTTGGAAAGAGTTAGAATTTAGTCCCTACTTTAAGGACTATTTATGAGGGTTTTATCAAACCATAGAGACTAAATTCTAATTTTAAACTATAGGGACTAAACTCTATCCACCATTAAATCTTTGACAAATATTAGGAGTGACAAAGGCAAAGATAAAGCACAATTGAGTGATATTATCGATTTATTATTAGAACCAACTCGCGGTAAATTTAGTGGTGAATAGGAGTAATTTTTGCCTCCACACCCAACAAAAAAAATATCGTGGACTACACAATTGTTTTAAATAATATTATCTTTAAGATTGTTCAAGAAACTTCATTAGAAGTCATTCGTGGCTATTAGATCTTACAATTTATCTAAGATTAATTTGTAGCCATTAGATCTTTTACTTTGTCCAAGATTAATTTGTGACCATTACATCCTTTATATTGATAGGATAATATTTGGAGCCATTGAATTTGTTTGATGACCAATTTTATCTGGATGGGTACCCGTTGTTTTATTGGTAATCAATCCCAAAATGATTAGTGTTAATTAGTGTTTTTGGGCTGAAACAGTTATACTAGGGCTGCGATCCAGTTGTTGTGGGCTGAAACTAATGATTTGGGCTGAGGGTTTTTTAGACTTTTCATTCGATTTTCGATGACATTTTTATTCGGAAAATAATTTATACACCATATATTTAATAAATGTCAAAGATTTTGAATTATTTGATTAAAAGTTTTTTAGCTTTAATCTAATTTAATATTTTCATTATTATATTTAATTTCTTTCCTTTATTAATATCATTTTCAAAATTTGACTTTGTGTTTTTGTTATTTATTAATTACAATTAATATTCATTTAATACACGATCCTTTGAAAATTAATGTTTTCTTCAATATTTAGAAGTTTTTTTTTTAATTCTCTTCTATTCCTACTAAATATCAATCACTCTCCATTGAGTTCTCAAGTATATGTCGACTATACTAGTAGTATACTGGAAAAAGTAAATATACATCAGATGCATCACAATTTTTTTTGCGTGTATACAGATATACTAAAAAATGTAAATACACATCACATATATTGTTCACTATATATCGTACCAATTGTCTTATTCATGCACTTATCAAAATATACATTAGTTTATTTCTAAGAAATTTAAATATATATTGAATATATTTTGTGCCATATTTAAATTGAAACTTCTTGTCGATTCTTGCTTTTGTTTATGAGGAGAACCATTTTCAAATTTTTGGAGATTTTTTTCCTTATTTTTTAAAAGAAAACCGTTTTGGGAAGTTTCTAACCACGAGAAGCTTCCCTTACACGCGTCTTTTTTTATTGATATTATTATATATTTTTGGACAAATATCAATTTATACCTCCGAACTTTCATAAATGTATCAACTTAAACTCTGAAATTTCATTATGAAAGTTATGGTTTAAATTGATATAATTATAAAAGTTTAAGGTTTAAATTTATATATTTATGAAAGTTCAAGGTTTTAATTCAAACAATTCTTAGTTCAAGGTTTAAATTCATACAACCCAAAATTTAATTTTTAAATTGATACAATTATTAGTTTATGATTTAACTTGATACAACCTCTATCAGAGGGATAAATTGATGTTTGCCTTTTTTTTGTGTGAAAGAAATTGAATGCTAAGAAAGGTTGAAAAAGTAAATTGGGTCAGACTTTTATGTAAAATAATAGTCCATTAGGCTATTCATATAAAAAGTAGGACAATTTAGACAATTATGTAATTGAGACTATTTATTTAAGTTATATTATTGTACAAAGCTCTGAAATTGAAAACCTATACCTATTTCATGCATATGTGACCTAACCTCAATAATTAACAACATATTATTCCTCAAAAAAAATATATTATGAAAATTAAAAGATGATTGAAACAAAAGAACGATTGTAAAAGTTTCAAAAAGTTGGAAACAAAATTAAAAACACGATACTAATATTAGGGTTTAGACTATATAAGTTTTATATCATATGTTATATCATATGTCAAAGAAATTAAGAATATAGAAAATATCAATTTATACTCCAGAACTTAGGGAATTGTATCAATTTAAACCCTAAACTAATAATTGTATCAATTTAAACTCTAAACTTTGGGAGTTATATCAATTTAAACCTCAAACTAATAATTGTATCAATTTAAATCCTAAACTTTCATAAGTGTATCAATTTAAACCCTGAATTTCATAATTATATTAATAATTCAAACCCTAAACTTTCAAAAATATATCTAAATAAAACATAATGGAGAATTTAAATTGATACAATTAACCGTTCAAAGTTTAAACTGATACATTTATAAAAGTATAGGTTTTAAATTGATATAACCCTAACATCCAAATTATAAATTGATATTGCTCTTAAAAATAAAATCACAAATGATGAGGGTGCTAAGGAGGCTGTATAAACTTAGTTGAGATGTCTCGGTGTACTTCGATGCCACACCTTTATTCTGTTAAAAGAATAATAAATAAAATCACAAATGATGGAGAGAGGACACATCTTAAAGGACAATAAGATGAAAAGAGTATTATATTGTTCCTGTTCTTGGTGTGAGAGTGATATATATTTTGGTGAAAAAACACATAAAGCCAAAGGCCACACCTTTATAAAAAAGACAATAATGGATAGATCTCTAGGTATCAACTATACTTTACCCACCATTTCATAAAGAGATCCTTTTCTTTCTTGATAGTGATGAAAGAGCATGCGGGCAAATATAATGTAATGACAATTTTAAAGAATCGACATTTCTATTGTATTGTAGAAATATGACAAAATATATTCATCAATATTGACATTTTATATGTATTTTGTTAAATTAAGATCACATTGATATTTGGTTGAAAAATACGTTTGGTCTCTTAACTTTCATAAATGTAACAATTTAGTCATTTAACTTTAGTTGCTAACGATTCAGTTCGGCATGTACTTTCAAATTTGTAACAATTTAGTCCCTAAACTTTAATAATTAACAATTTAGTTTCAATATTTTGAAATATATAACAATTTAGTCCCTACTATGAAATTTTCTTTAGAAGTGTCAATTTTTATTATGTTAGATATAGTCTTTATATAGTTTATAAAATAAATGATCCGGGATCAATTAATTTTAATTTACATAGGTAAGAAATTTCATTAAATCTTAATAATATTTTTTCCAATAAAGAATAAATCATTACAAATATGAAATAGATGGATTAAATTGTAATTTATTAAAATTTAATAACTAAATTATGTTATAAATATGAAAGAACACAACTAAATTATTACCCATTAAAATTTAAAAACTAAATTGTTACTTAATTTCATGAAAGTTTAAAAGATTAAAAAATGTATTTTAATCTAAATATTTCTATGGACATCCATATTTGAAACGTGATGAAAGAATAAATAATAGTGACAAATAAGAGAGAGGGCAGAGCTTGATGTTGGCCATTCAAAGCAATGGCATTTGCACGAGGGAAACATTTCTATAAGTGGCGCACACACACATATGAATCAATCAAAAGGCACCATTATATACATATATATTATTCTCCATCCTCTTTCACTTAACAAGTTATATATATATTTTTTGATATCTGTAAGTGTCCGGGTTAGCTTACGTGCACCTCAACTAATCTCACGAGACAACCCACCTCACCCTACAACAGGCGGACTGTCGACTTACTTGTATGATATTAAATCCTAGGTAGGTGGCTTTTTTTGGATGTTCCCACTACCACTAAGCCAATCCATAATGGTTACTTTACAAGTTATATTAGCCACATAATTTCTTTTTCCTTTGCAATTTCATTATTTGTGGATGTGTGTTTTCAACATGTGTTGGGGGTGCTGTTGATGATCACTTGTTGGTTGATAACGCGTGTGTATTGTGAATCGATAGATGCGAATTTATATCGTCATTAGTGGAAATCTAATGACATATGACATCTCAAAATCAATAAGGTCTTTTGATTTTTCAATGTGGGATTCTCAACATGCTCCCTCCATTCTTGATCGGATCCCAATTTCTTTTTATTGAACCAAACATATCTGTTTTGGCTGTATGAGATGTGATACCATATTAGATAATATAAGGTTTGATCTCAAAAACAAAATGAGCTATGAGAGGAGTAGTTCATTTATCTTGTAAGGAGTGTGAGGTTCTTGATTTTTCTAATGTGGGATTCTTAAAAAACATGGACTAAAATTGAGTTTTTTTTTTAGAATTTTAAAAACGGATGATAATTTTTATTTATCACATATTTTTTTTGTTAAATGTTCTTTTAGTTCTGACAAATCCATAATATAAGAGGTAATATTTGTAATTAAAGAGCATTAAAAGACAAGTCCATAAGATATTTAAGAGGTAATATTATAGCATGGTTGAAAAGTATTATAAAACAATGTAGTTCTTATCAGCTGATCAGGATCAACTCTAATAACTAAAAGCTGTCAATTTCAGCCTAACTTTATGAATAAAACATCAATTACTAATTCAAATGTCGAACTACATAATTGTTGAAAAAAAAAAAGGAATATGAAGGTAGCAATGCCAATTCATTACATCATAGAACCATACAACTAAAGGGTACATATGTACAAAATGGCCACTTAAGGGAATTCAAATGACTTTTATTCAAACTTATAATCAATCACAATGCCAACAATTGATGCCTATACCTAAGGACTTTTTCTTTTTCTTTTTATTTCTATTGTTATATATATAAAGTGTAAAGTCAACTATGGCACAAATCAACGTGAATATATTTTCTTGGCTAATTAAAAAAAGAAAAGAATTGGCCCCAAACTAATTTAAAATGAAAAAAAAAATTATCAGATCTAAACTCTTTTCTCAACATGCAATTCTAAAATGAACATATTTCAACTGACATAAATATTGTATTACCAACTTCGAAGTTAGAGGTACTATCTCCATTCTCTATGAAAAAATAAATACACACAATTTCCATCATATTTTTTCTTTTAGGACCCAAATTCTCATGGCACTCTTTTTTACAAGGAAGAGATGTGATATTTTGTAATTCATAAAGCATACTTTAAGCATTTACTCTTTTAAAATTAGGTTAAAATTGATTCTATTAGTATTATATCTACATCAACGATTATTTTATTTATGTATTATTGTTATATTTTTTTCGATTTTTCTATGTCGATATTCAATCCTATAAACTACTAAAAAATATATATGTCAATAGATATGTCGACATGTTGAAATACTATTGGAAATTCAATATCTTGATATGACCCGTGCCGTGACTAAGGTGAACAAGTCAAGTACTCGTTTAATCTCTATAATATTGAAGTGTTCTTCATTGAAGTGAACTATATCATCTTCTTCCATAAATGAAAAAAAAAACTATTATTATATCCATATGGGGTTGAAAATAAAGGATCAATTGGGATTGATTGTTGGAAAGAGAATAACGCACTATTGCCTCCTTAATTGGAGCTAGGCTCTACATTCGTATGTGGGTAGTAGTTGAATGTTTAATTAAGTTGACTATATGGTGCTCCATTATTTTGTTTGAGGTTCCCTTAAAAATGGAAAACAAAATCATTAAGATAAATTGAGAAACTATAACTACTTCGTACTAAAAGAAGCTGGAAATTTAAGAGTTGTTTGGGAGGCTGAGATGTAATCAAGATTACTGGGAATCAGAGAAGTGTTGGAATGCGTGAAGACTCGAGGGTCGAATAGAAATGAGATCATGAAGCATGAAAACGGTGGAAAAGAGGGTTGAGATGGAAACTATGGGAACAGAATAAGTTTAGTATTACAAATCATGCACAAAATACTCAATTCAATAATGGATTTTGAATTACATTACAACCGAAACCTATTCCAAACCTGCCCAAATAGCCTCTTAATGTTTCGTCTACTTTGTATCTGTATGAATAATTACAAGACAAGGGAGTCAACCTGATCACATAGCTCAATTAATTTAGATATTATCTTTAAACGAATTCACTTCCCGTATTACTAAACTTAAACGAAATGCAAGATCAAAGAAAAAAAAGTGTTTGACAACCGTGAGAAGTGTGAGGTGACCGAACTTGATAAGAATGAGTTGTTATTTTAACTTTAGAAACGTGAAGATTGGATATTTCAAATATATATCTAATCTTGAGATAAAGTTATTTAACTAATCCAACAATTTGTAAATTTGACAAATGATATATTACTTAAAAAAAAACTTAAGAACAATTATATACAATAAAGTCTTATTTTATTTTTTATTTAAAAATTAAAAATATAGAGATGCTGATTTTTATTTATCAATTAAAAATAGAGGTAATGATTTTTAACTTTCAAATTTATTTTTTTATTTATTTTGGGTTTACCATGAGGAGTATTTCAATGATTAAGTGTCTCATTTGGGCCAAATGTAAATAGAATAGATTATCATGGTAAACTTCCCATGCTTATTGATTATAGATAGCCATCAATAGCCATAATATTGTCCCTCATTAATTTATTTTTAATTCAATATTTTGTTTCAAAACTCTTATCTTTGCATAGTTAAGTGGAAAAATAAAAAGAATATAATTCTCTTTTACATTTATTTGGGATTAGTTTGATAATTATAATATTTTCAAATATTTTTTTTGAAAAAATTTCACAAATAAAAAAAATGTCAAACTATTTACAGAAGATAGCAAAAAAAAAAAAAAAAAAAAAAATTGATAGACATTGATAGACTTCTATTAGCATCTATCAATGATAGACTTCTATTAGTGTCTATCACAACTATCTAAAAATTTTGCTATTTTGTGTAAATAGTTTTACTTATTTTTCTATTTTTAAAAATTCTCCTTATTTTTTGAACTTAATAATTTTGAGACAAAAGAAATCAAGTTTTATTATTATTATTATTTTTAATTTACGAAGATTCAACCTTAAACCATTTGATCAAAAGATACCTACTTTATAATAGTTGAGTTATGTTAATTTTGACTCCTATTTATTTAAACATAATTAAGCATTAGTTAGATATTAATATTTGATTAATTTATACTCATGTTTACGTTAACCATAATTTAAAAATATTATAAATTATGACTATTTAATTAATATAAATTCAATTTCCACCGCACTTTAAATTATGTATACAAATGTTGGATATATGCAAACACAATCTACATCCTTACCATACAAATAAGGACAACTAATCTTTGGATTAAAAGCCCTTCTAGAAGTAATAATCAAGAGCAAAATAGTACCATATATGCTACTCATAAACAATACACCAAACAATTCACATGATAATTTACATTTATTGACACCAAATAATGTCACTCCTCATCAACAATGACATTAATTATTTAGACAAGAAGTCATTCAACCTACCCTCCATAATGCAATAATGCTATCATTATCTTGATTGCAAAGCCAAACTAACCCTAGCTAAGAACCAAAAACTTTTAGGACTTGTTGAAGATGGTGGGCGGTATCCGGCGGATGATCCTCCAGCCTCGGTCGATCCGGCACCACCCACCGCCCCTCACTGTTTCTAACCATCCCTTTATTTTCGTCCTGTCGCCAACACGGTGGCACACCATACTCCTTTTTCAAAAAGTCACAACTCTTATTCACTAAGGCTATGTCTCTCTTCGTCTCTAGTCGAAACCTTCGCCCCTGACCATGGTACCCGTCAATTAGGTGTAGGTGAGCTTCAAGATTGTGAGCACACCCAAGATCATTTGTCGGCATTAGAAATGGGCTATGTGTGTGGTCTAATGCAAGTTCTGTGCCAACATGAGCATAGCTCCATGGAAAAGCCATAGCCTCTTCTAAATATTTTTGGAACTGTAACTTTTCATTGGCTATAATGCCTGGAACCATTGGAACCTGTTAAGAATATGATTACCAATAGACATTATTCAGGGCCATCTTAAAAGGAAAAAGAAAAGTTAAATTACAAATTTGATTATATAGTTTGAAGAAAGTTAAAATTTAGTCTAATTGATTTATAATTAGAATTTAGTCTAGTTTGATAAAGTTCTCATACATAGTCCCAACAGTATAAAATCTTTATGAATGTTTTATCAAATCATAGAGACAATTTATGAGGTTTTATCAAAACATTAGAACTAAAGTTAACTTTGAAAACATATGGACTAAATTCTAACTTTCTCTAATTCATAAGGACCAAAATTTTAATTTAACCATAAAATACTATATGTAACATATATCTTACGATAATTTTATGATAAGAATTCAAACGTTTGACATTAAAAAAAGGGAAATTAATATAATAGAAAAAATATCAAACTATTTACAAATATAGAAAAATTTTACTGTCTATCAGTAATAGACTGCGATAGAATTCTATCGCTTTCTATCGCTCAAGCAAATAAATTCTATCGCTTGAGCGATAGAAAACGATAGAATTCTATCGCGGTCTATCACTGATAGACGGTAAAATTTTTCTATATTTGTAAATAGTTTGTCTCATTTTTTCTATATTTGAAAACAACCCTTAAAAAAATTCACTGACAAACTACTTATTTCGCCTGCAAATGAGAGAAAATGTTAAAAGAACATACGTAAAACGTCTATCGTCTTAAACTTTTGAGTTTAGTTAATCATAACCTTGTCATGAATATTGATCACTCGCAACACTTTAACTCTGAGCTCCTCACACCGTTCCTTAAACTTGAGATTCCCAACTCGAGGACCAGCAAATGAATAGACAGTGATCGGAACCGCCACGGGGTGGCTACCGTTGCCTCTGGTGACAATGTTCAGCTTCATCTCAGCAATGTCATAGGCTGTAATCAAAGCCAAAGCAGCCCCAAGACTATGGCCAGTGACAGTGATGCTGATTTCTTCTCCTCCCAATCTGCAATACCGCTCCACAAGTCGTTTAACTTCCGCTAAAATCTGCTCACGAGCTGAGAATCCACAGTAGTTGCAATTTTCCTCTTTCATTGTGTACAAATCATAGAATCCAGATTCGATCTTAACCGACGTGTCGTCCGGGATAAAACCGGCCGGTCGGAGAATGTCTTTTAGGTCATGAATCCATTCGAGGTACGTTACAGTTCCTCTCCAAGCTATGACAATGTCGCGGCGGCCGAGTCGTTTGATCTCATTGGCATCAGTGGCAATGGCGACGTAGCCCATCCAATTAGCATGTTGACTCCAAACTCTAATCATTGATATGTATCAATGGTTAAATTAACTATCTAATAAATCCTTAAACTTTAAAAAATATTGAATAGGTGGTCTTTGAACTTAAAAAAAAAATTAATTAACGAATTTATTATACATAAAATTCAATTTTGTATCTTAATAAATCATTAAACTTTCAATTTCTTGTAGAACAAATTTGTAAATTTTAACAAATTTTTCAAATATGTAACAACGATCTATTAGACCCAAAATAAATAAAAAAAATAAAAAATTTATTAGATACAAAAAAAAAAAAAAATTCAATGGTTATAGTTAGATGACACTTTTTAACCTCGGGGACCTATTAGTTGTATAAGTATAGGGACCTATTTGGTACAAATCTAAAAATTTAAGGACTAAACTTGTAAATTAGCCTATAGATCAAACACTTCTTAAATCCACAGACATATTAAATACAAAACTTAAAAGTTCGAAGACCTGATTAAGTAACACCTAACTTTTATTAAAATTTTCTTAAAGTTGATCAACGTATTAGAGAAAAGGTTTGAAAGTTTAGATACCAAACTTATAATAACATTGAGTAAAACTTCACCTGTTGTTAAAAAAATTTCTGGATTCACCACGGGTAAAGTTGGATTTCTTAAAGAAGTTGGGGAGATTGATGTTGGAAGTTGCATAGAGATATCTAGTGATATTGTAGCCAGGGTTAGGCATAAGAAGCTTGTGAAAGAATTGGGAAGATTGGTACTTGCAAGTGCCACAATACTTAGAATGAGGATCAAAGTCAAAGGAATCATAGCAAGCTTGAGAGAATTCACCATAACGAATGATTTCTTTACGAAGGTGAAGATTCAAAGGATCAAGAAGGCCTTCCCAATTGTTGAATCCTTGAATGTCTCTCCAAATTTCACTAAGTGGGGGAAGATTATTTGTTTCCATTGTTAATGCATCATCATCTTGATCTTCTTGATGATCTTCCATTGTTGTTAAAGAAGGTGATGAGGATGAGCATTTTGAGGTTGTTGGAAGAATGAAATTGAAGTTTTGTACTAAAAATTTAGGGTTTGTGGGGGAAATGGGAATTGTTGTTATTGTTGATCATCATGGTGTTGTGGAGGAGGCGATATTTGGGGACTTTTGTGAAGATGGGAATGGGAATGTTAGAAAAATGGAGAAGAGAAGAAGTTGTAGCCATGGAAATGGGAGAGGGGTTTGAGATCTCAATATTCTAGATTTTAGGAGGGAGAGAGAGAGGAATAATGCTTTTGAGAGAGAGAATAGATCAAAATTAAGTGGATGGAGAGAGAATAGGAATTATATCTCAAGTTTTTTTTTTTTTTTTAATTCGAGTTGGAGAGATTCAAACATCTGATCGCTTGATCGAGAGAATGCATTTGTCAAAATAAAGTTTGAAAGTTGCAAAAAGAACCAGATTCAAATCTTAGCTATATAATTTGTCATCCGCATACTTAAGTTTAGACCGTGGATTTGATGCCAATTGATAAGAACAAGAACGAACCTTAATTCACCTATCTCCACAATGAAATGATATTTGTCCACTTTGAGCATAAACCTTCACAATTTTGCTTTTGAAACACTCAAAAAAGTCTTGTATTAATGGAAATATTTGTCCTTACTCATATATACCCATGCATGGATCACTGTCTTTCCTAACCAATGTGAGATTTTTTTTGCACCTAACATGCTCACCAAATTAATTCTATTTCAATTGTGGCCAAAATTTGTAACTTGATTCTAAATGAAACATTTTCTGAATTATCTCGAGTCTTTGTTTATTCTTTATGATAGGAACAATGATCCTCCAAATATCTCTACAATAGTATGATATTGTCCATTTTAGGCATAAATCTTTCTACGATTTTGGTTTTATCCAAAAATGTCTCATGCATACAATGAACCTTCCTCGTATCTAGCCAATAATGCGGGAAGCTGGTCTCTGATGGCACTAAAACGCTTGCTTAAAATTGAAAATCTTTAAAAGAAAAAACTTTCTAGTGGGCTAGAGCAAGTGCACATTGTGAAACAAGTAATAAATTGGAAGCATTCCAAGTATCGTACCCAAGGGATGGATGTAACAAAGATTTTTTAGTGTAGCAAAGATTTTCCTCAAGAAAGCAATTAAATGTAACAAAAAATAATAATTTGGACACTAAAAGAAAAATAAACTCAACTTTTGTATACTAATCTAGGTGATCATTGTAGACCAATAATGAAAATAAACTCAATAACAACAAATCATGTTATAAAGAGAACAAAATTACTTTTTGTGCACAAAACACTTTTTCTCCTCCTTTGAGGTATTTACACATCATTTGAGTTCCAAAGAAAAAGATTTTAACTTAGAAGCATAGTATTAAATTTCCATCGATATTTCCATGTTTCCATGGGTTTGATATCGATATGCATGAGGGGTGAATCGATATTTCTATTACATCATAGAAAAATTCACGAAACACGAAAAATAAGTATCAAAATGCCACTAATATAAATATAATATAAATAATAGACATGTTTACTTATTTGAAAATAATAAAATATTTATTTACTAATTTAAATTTAATTTTTTAATTTTTTGTTTTTAATAATTTTTCTAGAAATATCCATCAAAATCGATATTTTTTCGATATTTTCATCGAAATTTCGGTAAAATTAAGACCTTGATATTTCCATCGACATCAATATTTTTAACCTTGCTTCTAAGATGAAATAAAATAAAATAGTAAGTAAAATGAAAAACATAATAGAAGTAAAGACAAAGACAACGATGGAAAATTGGAAGTGATTTTTAAATCGTTAAAACCATTTTTGTCATTTTTAAAATAAAATACACTTTTAATCACTCAAAATTAATTAAATTTTATACTTTTAAATGCAAATTTCATATCATCAAAAGTAATTTTGATGGATTAAATACATATTTGACGGTCATTTTGAAGATGACAAAAGTGGTTAATCAGCAACTAAACTAACCTATATTATATTTCCAATACATTAGCCCACAAAATTAGCAGATTAGGTAGCAATAAATCACCATAATATCAGTAATACAGTAAAAGACAACAACTCCCCAAATCTTGGAAATTGAGATTTGAAATTTTTGGAAATGTTTTAACATGTTTTAATTCAAAATCATAAGTCCTATAAATATAGATCACAAGTCCTTCCTTTTGTAAGGAGTCTCAGTCTAGAACATCATTTGACAAAGAATTCTTCACTTGATATAGAAAATCAAAGATGCAGATAGTAAATTAACTCCAAATTAATGCTACATTGCTTTGGCTCACAAATGATGGCTTTCTAACCTAACCATGAGGATCATTTCTGTTATGGAAACGACAAATAAAGATAACCATGAAGATCATTTACGTGGTTCACTAATAGTATGTTTGCTATGTCTACAAATAGAGAGAGAACAACTTTTTATTAGAGAGAAAAAATGTCATATTACAGATCAAGAGGTGTCTCTAGGGTTAGAGAGTTTATATAGCGCTGTTGACTAATAAATTTTGGCCAGTCACAAATTGACACGTCATTAATTTAAATTAGTGATCAATAAATTTGAGACCAATTGCAAATCTACGTGTGTCAATTAAATTAAAAGACATAAAAATTGACAAATCAAATGACGCCACTTGTCCAACTCACCCAATCAAATCATGCCACATGGCGATGGGGCCCGAAGTTAGGTCATCTTGGGTTTATTAAAATATATTGGGCCAAATTTATAAAAATCTATTAAAAAGGATTAATTTAATTCCAAACCCAAAAGTTGGGCCCAAAGCCCACCAAGCCCAAGCCCATATAGGGCTTCCCAAAACCCTATAAATAGAGGAGGCCATCCATCATTCAAAGGGAGAAATCAAACAAATTAGAGAAGTCAGAAAATTCAGATAATTTCAACATTCAGAATTCAGTCAAAAGACAAGAAGATTTTTTCAACAAATTGATCATCTCTTCGTCATCTACAAATTGAAGTGTGATCTTCATTGATTTCTTCATTGATTTGAAAACAAGCTCATTAGCCCTCAGATCAAAGTTAACATTCGAGAGAAAGCATAAGAGGATTACAAATTAGAGACTGTAACACTTATACTTCAAATCAATAAAATAAAGTTCATTTCTACGAATTAAATTTCTTTTGTTGAAATCTCGTGTGAACAAGCACACCAATGTAAATCTAAAGACAAAAATTGTAAATAACATAAATAACAGAAATTCAATTTCTAAGAAAGTACTTGTCATGATAACGGAGGATTGGAAAATAGGCATCAAGTATGTAAGTCATTAGAGGAGACTCTACTCTCAATCACAAAATTAAAATAAGATTTATGTGAATGAATCCTTAATTTAATGAGTTTGTTCTTGCTCATAAAGCATATGAACAAATGAACCAGTTAGAAGAAAGAAAGAAATGATGCAGTCAACCATAATCTTGCCTTCCATATAGTAAAAGAGAAAGGAATCATAACAGAAGAAGATCATTCACATCAAAGGGATGAGGATTTCAAGCAAGCTTTTAGCCATGACAATTGAGGAAGAAATTGATCCTTTACTATATGTTGATTCAGGTGTGTAAGGTCACATGTTATTAACTCCTCAAGTATGATCTTAAACACAAAGCCTTATAAAGGAATATAAAATTGGTAACACACACACATATATAGCAAATGGCACAATATATAAGTCTAACAATGGTGAGAAGGTGAGTTTATTTATGATAACCTGAAAAACTTATTAGATCTTAGTGGGATTCAACATGAAATGTCATGCTTTCACACCCCTCAACAAAATGGTTTAGTTTGTTAAAAGGAAATGAAGTTTAGGTTTATTCCCAATTATTAGTTTTCTTTTTATGTATTTTCCTTTATTAGTTTTATTAGTTCTTGGACTCAATTTATTCATTGTATTCTGCTTATTCTAATTAATCAAATATACACTAATTAGTCATAAATCAAAACATAGTTAAAAGAAATCGTAGACATATAATTGAAATCAATTTGACAGCATTACTTTTTCAATAAGATATTCTAACAAAATATTGGGTGGATGCATTTCTAACTATTGTTTTTCTAATAAATCGCATGTCATCTAGTAGTCATGGAATGAGCACACCTTTTGAATATCTCTGTCACAAAAGACCTGGCTATATAGTCATAGGAACTCCAAAGTTTAGCGTACTTAGCTTGGAGCAATCCTATGCTGGTTGACTTATTGAGATCAATTTTCCTAGGAAACATGTGAGTGAGGATAAAACATGCTGAAAAGACTTGTGTTAGTTTGTGGGGATAGTCTTCACTCCTAAAAGCAGTTCAAGACAAACAAGAATGACATAGCCAAGTCGTAGGGGATAGGGATGGCAAAATTTCTCGTGTGGTCAGGTCCTCGCGGGTCCCCGGTACAAGTGTCAAACTGGGGATTTAAATCGGGTGGCCGGTTGGGAACAGGGCAAGGACGAGGAGGGGATTCCTGCCCTGAATCCAACCCTTGCCCCAAATTTTGTAATTATTTATTTATATATATATAAAAAAATAGTAAAACATTTTGATTAGCAACACATCACTAGAAACAAACCAAGAACTAGAGGTCACCACTTTTGCAAAGGAAAAAGGTGTTGTTCAAGCCAGAGTGAGTCAGAACAACCCACACAAAGAGGAAGCAAGGAAGTGATATCAGAAACAAAACTCAATTTGATGGCCTAACTCAAAGAAAATGGATCAATGGAAAGATTCAAGATAATGAATTAGTTGACCCATCAAATGATAATGAATTAGTTGACCCATCAAACTTATATGCATTTTGTGATGCAAATTGGGGAAGTTTTTCAACTACAAGAACAAGCACTTACTTGGGCAATCAAATCGTGCTTCAATAAGGCTAAAATCTTTTGAGAAATTCTTTCCATAATGGCTCAAAATCAAGATTTTGTCAAATTGGAAAATCTGCATAGTGTTGGGGCAGAATTGCAATTCAAACATAAGGAAAAACTCCCAAACATATCAAATATATCAAGATTATTTTAGCATGCTCATAAGATTTCTTTCCATTTTCACATGATTCACGAACTAATTAAGTCAAAAGTAAGCACAAACAAACATTAGCGGACAGAACTTTATGTGAGGAGGGCATATTTGAATGTAAGTTTATAAGTTTAGTCCATAAACTTCTAGATTTGTGTCTATGTAGTTCCTAAATTTTAAAAAATGTCTAGTAGGTCCTTAAATTTTCGATTTTTGTGTTTAAGATATTCTAAAAATATCAATTCTAATACGTCTCTTACATATATGAAAATGTAAAAAATTAAAGGTTATATTAAAGATTAAATTTAACTTTGTAATTAATAGGTATGATATTTGACATGTTTTTAAAATTAATTTTCTATTAACTACAAAATTTAAAATTAAAGTTCAATTATACACAAAACTTTTTTTTGTCTTATAAAATGGTGAATTTTAAAACAATATATTTGAGATCGATTAAATATTAAATTGAAGTAATTAGAATTATCAGACATTTTTTTAGAGAAAGTCAAAGTTGAAAGTTTATGGATTTAATAATCCAAAATTTTAAAATTCAGGAACTAAATTTATAACTTAATCTTCAATGAATATAATTTTAAATGCATTGATATATGATATTTATATTAAGTAATTAACAATCCTAACAATCCTCCCTCGGATGAAGGATTTACAATCACTTATAACCAAGCCAATTCCTCTCCACCTTATCGCATTTTCTACTCGCTTGAATGATTGTGTCATCTAGGCACACCAACACAATTAAGTGCAAAAGCCCATCTTCACTTAAAAGCAGAGCAATGGCCTTCTCATTTATCATTTGACTCAATCTTTAAAGTGGGTGTTCATAACTAAAAGGGGTCTAATTTGTTATTAGCCTAAAAAAGATCTGTCAATATAAAGCCCCGTTTGGTAACCCATTTGATTTTTAAAATTAAGCTTATAACACTACTTTCACTTTATAATTTTATTTATTTTACTAATCACGCTCCACTGATGTTTTAAAAAAAATAAACCAGAATTTGAAAACTAAAAATATAAGATTTTAAAAAGTAGATTTTGTTTGGAGAATTAAAACAAAATAGATACCTAATCAAACCTAAATTTTCAAAAAGTAATCGCTTTTTCTTCATATATTATTTTACTACCTAATAATTGGGATTTTTTTTTTTTTTTTTTTTTGAAAATTGCCACCTATGTGTACCTATTATGTTACATGCTTGAAGCACCATTAAGAGACTAAAATGATTGTTTTTTTTTTCCCCTAAAATTAATAGATTCATAAAATAGACAGTTTAAAAGGTCTTATGACAAAATAGGATTCAAGTATAGCATTTAAATTCTCAGTCAATGCATATGAAACTAAAAGTATAATATATGTTATGAAGTTTGAAAGAGTTGGCTAACTTGATCACTAACTCAAAGATTAATTAAGCATTAGTAAGATTGTTTGAGAAACATTAATGTTTGAATCTCTCTAACCTAGCCAAGGGCATGTCCTCCACACTCTCTCATGAGAGGGGATTGCCAAAAGGGAATCCAAGGACAACAATACCATTATATGTTTGGATCAAGTATATCTAGGGCTTCAATGTGGGCTTCTATGTGGACTTCAATTGTGACCTACTTGGATCCAACCAAGGTTTTTTTTTTTTTTTTTTTTTTTTTTTTTTTTTTTATAAAAAAATAGTTAAATTCAAGGGAAATTTTTAAAAATAGAAAAATAAGGGAAACTATTTACACAAAATAACAAAATTTTTAGATAATTTTGCTAGACACTGATAGAAGTCTATCACTGATAGATACTGATAGAAATTTATCAATGTCTATCAGTATTTTTTGTAAATAGTTTGACATTTTTTCTATCTGTGAAAGCTTCCCTAAATTTAATGTACTTTTATTCAACTCGTCTCTCTAATGAAATATAACCACTATGTTTATGGTGGGACTTTTGCAATATACTTTTATTATCAATTACCCTCAATCCCATCATCTAGATGTATTGGTTAATTATCATATCTATATTCAATATAATTTTTTTGTTTTTGGATATGCAATTATTTTTGGGTAGTTGAATGCATGAGAGAAAAATTATAAAATGTATTTTGAATCTAAATTATTGTAGGAGTATCCAAACTATATTGTTCAATTACAATATGGTAATTAGGCAGCCAAGTTTAATCATTTTTCGAACAAGCAAAGAGTACACACATTTATGCAACAAAATTAAAACATATACAAGAGAAAATAAGATATACAAAACATATAGCTATAACATTATTTAGGCAATAAGAGCATACAAAACACAAAATTATACAATAAGTACTTAATACTTCACATACTTCACCAAATACAAAAGTACTTCAAAAGCAAATGATCATCACACACCCTCTTCTTAAATTTGATCAAAATAATATATATATTACTGCTTCATTATAATACTCCTAACTTTGCAAACAACTTCATCCCATTTTGAAACCTTCTGGACAGCAACCTCGGACTTCTCAAAATCTGTTTGAAAAAACACAGTTTTGCCTTGTGGGCTCTCAAGCAAAGCATCTGGCAAATCACTGCCTTGTAGCTTGTAACATGTCCTCCACATTAAACTAATTGGTTTTGTCCCTTCAGGAAGCTGCTCAAAACCTTGAACAATAGCAATCAAAACCAAAGACTCCGACAACTTAGGATGAAACAAAGACATTGTAATGTTTGGAAATATGTTGAAAAACATAGGACCATCACTTAGATTTGATTCCACCAACCCCAAAATTGAATTTTCAAAATTGTCATTTCTAGTGTCAAAAACACATAGAATAATTGAAGCATTTGAAGGTATTTTTGTGGTCAAAGTTTTTACACCAATTTGAATCATCCCAACATTCAACATGGAGTAGAATCTTTTGTCATTGAGACCAACCATGAAGGGATTTTCAGATATTAACCTAAAACCTTGGCTCCCATTTTCACAAGACATTGTTTCTTCTTTGGTTTTGATGGATGGATCAGAGAAGAAAGTGAATGACTTTCTTTTGTAGATTTTGGTTGTGGGAACTTTTGGGATCTTCCATTTCAATAGATTGTTCCCTTTTTTGATGTATTCTTCACTATCTAAAGCATGACTTCCTCCTCCAAAGTTTGAGCTCAAACATGGATTGAAAAAGGTTGGCATATTTTTTTTTTTTTGGGTTGGAGATAGCTAGTAGTGTGTTGGATATGATCAAAGGTAAAAATGGTGTTTTTAAATTTTGGGTTTAGATGAACTATGTGGAAGAAGATAAGGCTTTATATAGACTACTTGAGTGTTGTGTGTATTATTGAGAGAGAGAGAGAGAGAGAGAGAGAGAAAAAGAAGATTCAAAAGTATGCAAAAGGGGACAAATTAAATTGTAGACCAAGTTTTTGAGTTAATGGTTTGTGATTGTGACCATTTTATTCTCAAGAAAAAAATATTATTCCATGTAACAAAAATATTTTTTTCAATTTAAATCTTATTATTACCCTAAGAAAAAATATATTTTGGATCTCTAAGTTTTGAGTTTAATTTCCATTTGGTCCCTTAATTTCAAAATGTTACACTTTATTATTTTTTTTTTTCTATACCTGGGCATCTGCGCCCACTCCAAGACCTAGACCGGGAGACAACGAGGGGGTACCTCCTTGGAGTTTGAACTTGGAATCTTTAATCCCTTTGCAAAGAAAACCCCAAGTTTTTACCATCAAAGCCACTCCTCGGGGGGTAAAATGCTACACTTTAATTAGTCCTTAAGTTCTGAGTTTGTTTTAATTTGGTCTCTAGGTTTCAAGATTTACACTTTTAAATCTCAAATTTTCACTAAATACTTACTTTTCATCTTTAGTGGTAATGTCTATTAATTAATTTAAAACAATTAAAAGGATTATAATGAATTAAGTTTCACTATTTTTCATCATTATTAAAATTAAATCTAAAATTTCACTTTAAAACTAATAATTACTTTCAAGTGAAAATCAATATTAATTAGTAAAGAAATAACATTGCAGTTGTATGTTAAATCACCAATTGACCAAAAAATTTAAATTGATGGGTAAAAGCAAATTTAATATTATATCATTTAACATTATATCAACAAACAAAACAAGGAAGTTTTGTTACTACTTTTTCTAGATGTTTCCTTACCAAATGAATTTCATTCATGAAGAATTTTACTATGTTGTTAAAATAACTCAAAACAAGTCCTTGGCAATTACCATATTATTTTTCTCTATTTAATTATGACATCATAAGCCGAGACTTTTTCAGCTCATATTTCAATCATCATCATATTTTTCTACAAAAGTAACCCCATAGAAAATGAAATGACCCACAAATAATATGACATCTGTTATTATATATACCTTTCTTTTTCTTTAGAAATTTCCTTCCTTCTTCTTAAGTTTCTTTCCTATGGAAATCAATTATTAGAAAAGTTTTGCTGGTTTTGTTTTTCTACTTACTTTGTATTTGTTTGGCCCCATTATAGAGGGAATAAGGAACTCTCTTCGAAAGTGCTCAGAAAGCCATGGGACCAAATGGATTATTGTTGAAATAAACGATAAAACAAAGAATAATAACAAAAGAAATCAACAAACAAATTTACGTGATTCATTAGACATTTTGTTAATTATGTACGTAGGCAGAGATAATTTTTTTTTATTAATGAACTTGAAATTGAACATAGAGAGTGCGTCCAAAAGTCTCACATTGGCTAGATGAGAGGATGATCATAGGTATATAAGTGGAGACAACCATCTTCATTGGTATGAGACCTTTTGGACTAAAATAACAAAAAGTCCTATGGATAGACATTTTGTTAGTTACATAGGTTATTTTTATTGTAGGTAGGGTGTTAAGAGGATTTATCTACGATACCCCTCTTAAACCTTAAACAAAATTGGCCTTTAAGGCCGAAAACGAAAATTATAACGTAATCTCAATATAACTTAGGTTTGTAGAATAGGTCCAAAATAATACCCTTAAATAACATACTCAAGACATCTCAACAATATTAATGTTTGGAAGGTTTAGAGTAAATATTTAATCTCATTTAATAAATATTTTTTTAAAAAAATTTTGTTTTTGAATTCTTTTTAACAATATACACAAGGCAAGAGGGATCAAGAGGCGCATCGAGACATCTCAACTAGGTTGACACATCCCTAGCACCTTCATCACGCTCCAAGACCAAAAGTGTTAATGCATTAATAAAAAAATGTCAGTATAAAAGTGAGCTAGAAAGAAGTTCAAGGTTCAATACAAGAAGGATAGGCTAGAGAAAAGCTTTCCAATCTAGGAGATGTTAAAGATATCATAGTTATAAAAAAAAAGAGTAGACTTAGAGCACCAAAGGGACGCTAATTTTAAGACGTCTTCCCATTAATGTCCCGATGTCTTGCCACCATTATGCAAAGTTCTGTCATTTCGCTCCAGCCAAATGCTCCACAAAGACGCACCCATCAAATTGCATAATAAGTCATTTCTATTGGAAGCTTGCTTAAGGCATATGAAGAAGCCCATAACATCATCCAAAGCATGAGGAAATCTTAACAATACCATCAAAGTAGTTGTAGAAATGGGACCAAATTTGTTGTGTATAACAGCAAAGAGATAAAGAGATGCCCGATGGTCTCCCATGAGACTTGCATAGAATACACCAATTTGATATGAGATTCAGATTGGGGAATCGTATTTGGCATTTATCAACAGTGTTAAGCAGATACCAAATGAAAAATTTACACTTTGGTCTTCCACAAGGATCCAACCTCTAATGGCATAGTCTAGTCTGAGGCATTAGCAAGGATATCCTTTAGAGACTTGACCCAAAAAGATTCGTTTAATGACGGAGTACAATAAGAGAAGACTTAGACAAGTTAATTTTAAGTCTGGAAGCTTTCTCGAAAGCCCTCATAATAAATGTGAAGTTTTTCATACAAGTTGCATCAACAATAAAGAAAAGCAAAATGTCATCCGCAAAGAGAAGATGTGAGAAATTTGCATAGAGCTAGTCCAAGTGTTGCAAAAGTACTTTGTGTTTAGCAACACACTTGCAACTAATACCAAAGCGTCGCACATTGTAGCGACGAAGTATTGATTATGTCACTAAAGTAGTGACAAATTGAATTTGTGTCACACATACTTGGCAATGAAACGATGCATTTTGTTATTGACATGGTAAAATAGTTGCAAAACTCTGGGACAAATGATGTTTCACTAATAATTATTCTAAACAGTAATGAGAGACAGTTGACAAATGTATATGAAAAAACCACAAGAAACATAAATACAACCTAATCATGGAGTACACAAAAGAATGCTCATGGTCCATGAGTCTTAACAAAAAGTCCTTGTAACAAAGAGTCTACGCAATGATCTTTCTAGATTACTCAAGCCCATGGAATTGAAAATTACCATTCTTAACTTCTCTTTATATACAAACACACAAAATTACCTAAATACATCTTTATTAGTTTTTAGTATAAGACATGAATTACCATTTAAAAAATCAACGGTTTAATCTTCCATTCATGTAATTATTAAATTAAAAAATATAAATATTTCTTAATATTGTATTGATAATGAAAAAGCTATAAGATGGCTTGTCCTTCAAAACACAGATGTTAAACAAAGAGCGTAGACAAACACTATAAAAACAAACAAAAAAATAACAGCAAGAAAGCAAACAAAGGCACAAAAAAATTGGTAACCCCAGTTCGGTAAAATCCACCTACATTTGGGGGTAGTGTGCCTAGGAAAGATAATTCACTAATATTAAAGAGTCAAACAATTACAAGGTAGTACTTATTTATAATCCAACGACTACTATAGTGACTCACATAGAGATCAAGTCACAAGTCACCTAAACTCCTCTAGATGTGAGAGTCCCTCTCAATTGTACTTAGGCTTCCTCTAAACGTGTTAATTTTAGTGTTGAACACTTCGACTTTCGACAATGTGTGAGACTCCTCTCCGCTTGATTATCTTCCTTCTACTCAGTGAACTCGCTTTGCTGACGAATCTTAAGTCGTCCCTAAGATGGAGAAATCCTTCTCGAGAATGAAGTCTTAAGCTCCCCCTAAGACCAAGAATCTCTTCTCTACAGCAATGCCTTAGGCTCCCCCTAAGACCGAAATTATCTTCAAGGTCTTATACTTATCAAGTGATGAAATTACACAACAGAATATAGTGAGGAAAGGTTAAAAAAAAACACGATGTTGCACAATTCAGCCACCAAGAACATAAACTCTCTCGCACAATGAACAAATGCGGCAACACTAAATGATCACCATTATTCTCCTTTTAAAAATCGTGGCCAAGAAAGGAAATAAACTCTCCTCAATCGAAAATAATAAGTAATACTTCAAATAAGAAAAATATTGAGCAAAATAAATCTACAGAGAATTTTCAAATCATAAGGAAAGAAAATATACTGCATAAAATAATATTGTTTGAGACAGATGTTAAGACTATATTTGTGACAACAACAAAAACTACCACAAATTGTCTTACACAAACTATAAAGTCAATCATCAAAATTCGCTAATAGATAACGACCAATCTTGAGAGAAGAGAGATTCAATCTCATTAGTTATTCAAAGTACTTCAATCCATTTGGATTAAAAAATAAATAAAGTGACAGACATAGAATTATTTAACCTAATTGAAAACAAATAAATAAATAAATAAAAAGAAACAACATAATTCAAATTTGATGTAGTAAATATTGAAGATAAGTGGAAAGTTAAGGCCCCGTTTGATAACGTTTCCGTTTCCTGTTTCTTGTTTCTCGTTCCCTGTTTCTTGTTTCCTGTTTCTTCTTTTTTGAGAACAAGAAACAAAAACATGTTTGATAACTATTCATGTTTCCTGTTTCTTGAAAGAAAAAAAAACAGAAACAGAAACTCGTTTGATAACTATTTAAAAAAGAAGATATGTCATACATTAAAAATCGAAAAAATTATTGTCATCTAATACAGGTAGATCTCGATTACAATTAAATATAATAACAAAGTTGGGTCCTATCCTTCATATATGTTGCCTAAATTTGATCGGTGTTGTCATCTCTAATTTAAGTTGTTTGTCTTAATGATGTCGCAAGTCAAATCCAACTTAAATATATATTATGTATAAATGTATATATAAATGTAGATATCCATAACCTATATAGGTTACAAAATATCATAAAACCCCATTGAATTTGATATTGTAACATACCTCCCCATTGATTCAATCTTGTAACATACACCATCTCATATCCTATAAATAGTGGTATATGTTACCTTTGTAATACACACCACAATTGAGTTCAATTGTCATTTCTACTTTCTTATTTCTCTCTACTTTACTACTTTTGTTCTTCCTTTGTTCATTGTATTGTTCTTATTTTATAACACGTTATCAGCACGACTCTACCACTTTCATTTGCAAAAGGTAGGTTAATTTTGTTTTTGCTTTTGTTTTGTGTTATGAACGTTCTATGTATACAGTGTATATGTATCAAATACATCATATATACACTGTGTATGGTTTAAACGTTGACATGTTATTTTATGCAATATTGACATATTACTTTTACAAAGTTATTATTCGATTCATATAATATTATGATTAAATTTATCTTATTCTTTAGTTTATGTTTTATCTTATTAATCATGTATGAGAATAATATATTATGTATAATATGATTGTTCATTCCCTATAAGATCTTTTATCCTTTTATTTTTCCTAAACTTATACTTATTTGTGTCCTTCATAGCATTGATCTAAATGATTATACCATTTTTATCTAAACATGTTGTTAATCATTTTATATAGATATATATGAGCATGTTGTAAAATTAATATATATTTGCAATTTGTTTATTTGAATTATCATTAACATGGGAATAAAATATGCATATCTAAATTCTCATTACTTGATAATTTAATTAAAAAGATTGATATATTGCTATGTATTATGATATGTATTATACCTTTAATTGATCATAGACATGTATATTTTAAATCACTATGTATTAATTTTGTTACATTTTGTATTATGTACAATATGGTTTACTATTATTATTATTATTTTATATATAAATATCATGTCTATAATACATATATATGTTGAGCATGTTATTTATATTGGTTATATATATATATATATATATATATATATATATATATATATATACAACATGTAGTAATTATCTATATTGTTTAAAATGCATATTTGATATGTTTATTAAATTTCTAATATAAGTATATTTCTTTGCTATAGTTTTACCATGACAAGTCTTACCAAATTAGAGTTTTTAGCTCTTGATATCAATGGTAACAATTATTTATCATGGGTACTTGATGCTGAAATTCATTTGGATGCCATGAATCTTGGAGAAACAATTAAAGAAGGAAATACGACTTCTAGTCAAGAAAAGGCAAAAGCCTTGATTTTCCTTCGACATCATCTTCATGAGGGGCTAAAGACTGAATATCTTACAGTAAAAGATCCCTATGTTCTATGGCAAAGTTTAAAGGAAAGGTATGATCATCAAAAAACAGTAATTCTTCCTAAAGCTCGTTATGATTGGATGCACCTAAGGTTGCAAGATTTTAAATAGTAAGTGATTATAATTCCGCACTATTTAAAATTAGTTCAAAATTGTTGTTATGCGGAGAAAAAATTACTGATGAAGATATGTTAGAGAAAACATTTTCTACATTTCATGTCTCGAATATGCTCCTGCAGCAGCAATATCGAGAAAGAGGTTTTAAAAAGTATTCTGAACTTATATCATGTCTTCTTGTGGCTGAACAAAATAATGAGCTATTAATGAAAACCATGAGTCTCGACCAACTGGAGCAACACCATTCCCTGAAGTGAATGCTATAATTTCAAATAATCATGGTCGAGGTCGAGGTCGTGGTCGTGGTCGTGGTCGAGGTTGTGACCGCGGTAGAGGAAGAAATAACTATTCTTTTCGTGGTAATAATTATTCAGATTTCAAAAAAATCACAAATACTGATGATCAAAGAAGAAAAACTCCACAAAATAAGAGCTTTAAAAGTGTTGAAAATCAATGCTTCCGATGTGGTATGAAGGGGCATTGGTCTCGTACCTGTCGTACGTCCAAACACTTAGTTGATCTCTATCAAGCCTCATTAAAGGAGAAAGGAAAAAATGTGGAAGCAAATTTTGCATACCAAGATGATGTATTTGACCCTTCCAACATGACGCATTTAGATGTTGCTGATTTTTTGAGTCTCCTGAAGAGAAAATTGATGCTATTGAAGGAGTCGCAAATACTTCCTTTGATTATGATAATGTCCAAAAGTAGTTTTGTTTTAGTTTTCTCTTTCTTTTACATTTGCAAGCTAATTTTTGAATATTTATAGTAGTTTTGTCTTTAATTTTTAGAATTATTGTAATCCTTTTTTTTTATAATGAAGAATCATGGACATTTCTCATATTTTGGCTGACTCAAAGATGAATAATGAAGACTTATGCTTGGCAGATAGTGCAACTACGCATACAATACTTAAAAATAGAAAATACTTTTCTAAATTGACAATGCTTGAAGCAAATGTCAATACAATATCAGGTTCTGCAAACTTGATTGAAGGTTTTGGAAAAGCAAACCTTATTTTACCTAGAGGAACAAAATTCACAATTAATAATGCTTTGTTCTCTAGTAAATCGAAAAGAAATCTATTGAGTTTCAAAGATATACGTCAAAATGGTTATCATGTTGAAACTAACAATAAAAATAATATAGAATATCTCTATATTACATCTATTGTTTCACATGGAAAACGTATATTGGAAACACTGCCTGCTTTTTCTTCTGGATTATATTATACACATATACGAGTAATTGAAACATACACAACAATGAACCTGAAGTTCATGAATCCAGATATATTCATCGTTTGGCATGATCGATTGGGTCATCCTGGATCAATAATGATGAGAAGAATTATCGAGAATTCTCATGGACATCCATTAAAGAACCAGAAGATTCTTCAATCTAATGAATTATCATGTGTTGCTTGCTCTCAAGGAAAATTAATAATTAGGCCATCACCAGCTAAAGTGGGAATTGAGTCACCTACATTTTTAGAACGAATTCATGGTGACATATGTGGACCTATTAATCCACCAAGTGGACCATTTAGATATTTCATGGTTTTAATTGACACATCCAGTAGATGGTCACATGTGTGTTTATTATCAAGTCGAAACCTTGCATTTGCAAGATTACTTGCTCAAATAATCAAATTAAGGGCACATTTCCCTGATTATACAATCAAAAGAATTCGACTTGATAATGCTGGTGAGTTTACATCCCAAGCATTTAATAATTATTGTATGTCAATTGGGATAAGTATTGAACATCCTGTAGCTCATGTTCATACACAAAATGGATTAGCAGAATCATTCATCAAACGTTTACAATTAATTGCTAGACCATTCCTTATGAGAGAAAACTTCCAATATCTGTATGGGGTCATGCTATTTTGCATGCAGCGTCACTTATACGCATAAGACCGACATCTTATCATAAGTACTCCCCAGTGCAATTAGCTTATGGTCAAGAGCCAAATATTTCCCATTTGCGAATTTTTGGTTGTGCAGTATATGTTCCAATTGCCCCACCACAACGTACTAAAATGGGACCTCAAAGGAGATTAGGAATATATGTCGGATTTGATTCCCCATCAATTATTAGATATCTTGAACCCCTGACGGGTGATGTATTTACTGCACGATTTTCTGATTGTCATTTTAATGAGACAACTTTTCCAACATTAGGGGGAGGAATTAAGTAGTTGGAAAATGAAATTGCCTGGAACGCATCGTTATTGTCTCATTTAGACCCTCGTACAAATCAATGCGAACTGGAAGTTCGAAAAATAATTCATTTACAAAACATAGCAAACAAAATGCCAGATGCTTTTACAAATGTTAAGAAAGTGGCCAAGTCATATATTCCAGCTGTTAATGCTCCATCTAGAATTGAAATTCCAACTCAGCAAGTTGTTACAACTAATGAGTCAACGGTACGCCAGAAGCGTGGTAGACCAGTAGGTTCAAAAGATAAAAATCCTCGAAAAAGAAAAGTAATCAATAGTCAAAATGACTCAATTGAAAATGAGAAGATTCAAAAAGAATCTCCAGACATGACTATTGATAAAAATGTCGAAGAGACTCAAGTATATGAAGATAACAGTGAGATCTCGATAAATTATGTAATGACAGGAAAAAGATGGAATAGAACTGATGTAGCCATAGACAACATTTTCGCTTATACTGTTGCTCATGATATTATACATGAAAATGAGGATTGTGAACCTAGATCTGTTGAAGAATGTCGCCATAGAAAGGATTGGCTTAAGTGGAAAGAAGTCATCCAAGCAGAATTAAACTCACTTTCAAAACGTGAAGTTTTTGGACCTGTAGTCCATACACCTGAAGGTGTAAAACCTGTGGGATACAAATGGGTATTTGTACGTAAAAGAAATGAAAATAATGAGGTCACGAGATACAAAGCACGATTGGTTGCACAAGGATTTTCTCAAAGACCAGGCATTGATTATGAGGAAACATATTCACCTGTGGTGGACGCTATTACATTAAGATATTTAATTAGCCTGACTGTATATGAAAAGCTTAACATGCATCTTATGGATGTAGTCACAGCATATCTATATGGATCTCTGGAAAATGAAATCTATATGAAAATCCCTGAAGGATTTAAGATACCTGAATCATATAATTCAAAATCTAGAGAATTATATTCAATCAAATTACAGAGATCATTGTATGGATTAAAACAATCAGGACGGATGTGGTACAATCGTCTAAGTGAATATTTATTGAAAGAAGGTTATCAAAATAATCCAATTTGTCCATGTGTGTTTATTAAGAAATCACAATCAGGATTTGCTATTATAGCTATATATGTTGATGATTTAAATATAATTGGAACTCCTGAAGAGCTTTCAAAGGCAATAAACTATCTCAAAAAAGAATTTGAGATGAAAGACCTTGGAAAAACAAAATTTTGCCTTGGCTTGCAAATTGAACATTTAGCTGATGGAATTTTTATTCATCAAACGACATATACAGAAAAGATTTTAAAAAGGTTTTATATGGACAAAGCACACCCATTGAACATTCCAATGGTAGTTCGATCACTAGACGTGAAAAAGGATATCTTTCGACCTCGAGAAGATAATGAAGAACTACTTGGTCCTGAAGTACCATATCTTAGTGCAATAGGTGCACTAATGTATCTTGCTAACAACACAAGACCAGATATAGCATTCTCAGTGAATTTATTAGCAAGATACAGTTCTTCTCCAACAAAAATACATTGGAACGGAGTTAAACATGTACTCCGTTATCTTCGAGGAATGGTTGATATGGGTTTGTTTTATTCAAACAAATCAAATTTTGATCTAGTTGGTTATGCAGATGCTGGATATTTATCTGATCCACACAAAGCTAGATCTCAAACAGGTTATCTGTTTACATGTGGAGGAACTGCTATATCTTGGCGGTCTGTAAAACAGACCATTACAGCCACTTCCTCAAATCATGCAGAAATTCTTGCAATTCATGAAGCTAGTAGAGAATGTGTATGGTTGAGGTCAATGACTCATCACATTCGAGGAACATGTGGCTTGTCTTCTGGAAAATTTTTACCAACAATATTATATGAAGACAATACAGCATGTATAACCCAAATCAAAAGAGGGTATATAAAAGGAGATAGAACAAAACATATCTCACCAAAACTCTTCTACACGCATGACCTCGAAGAAAATGGCGACATTAATGTTCAACAAATTTCTTCAAAAGATAACTTGGCAGACTTATTTACAAAGGCATTACCCACATCGACATTCGAAAAGTTGGTGCACAACATTGGAATGCGACGACTCAGAGAACTCAAGTGATATATTCATGAGGGGGAGTAGAATTACTGTACTCTTTTTCCCTTGGCTATACTTTTCCCCATAGGGTTTTTGTAGCAAGGTTTTTTTAATGAGGCAGGAAAGTATATAAAATAATGTACTCTTTTTCCTTCACTAGGATTTTTTTTCTCATTGGGTTTTTTCCTAGTAAGGTTTTAACGAGGCATTTATTTTATATAATATGGATATCTAAGGGGGAGTATTATAAATGTAATATATAAATGTAGATATCCATAACCTATATAGGTTACAAAATATCATAAAACTCCCATTGAATTTGATATTGTAACATACCTCCCCATTGAATTCAATCTTGTAACATACACCATCTCATATCCTATAAATAGTGGTATATGTTACCTTTGTAATACACACCACAATTGAGTTCAATTGTCATTTCTACTTTCTTATTTCTCTCTACTTTACTACTTTTGTTCTTCCTTTGTTCATTGTATTGTTCTTATTTTATAACATAAACATGCATATTACAAATTTTAATACTCAAAAGTTGAATTATAAAAACAAATTAATATACAAATTAAAAATTAAAATAATATATAAATCTAATTATCGGAGGATTTTTAAATTCAAAATTAAAATAAAATATAAATATAGCAAACTTATTTTTATAAATAGCAAAATTAATAAATAAAATATAAAAGATGGAAATAAATATATAAAAAAAATCAAAATGCCCATCTTTGGAATTGAAATTTGAAATGTAAAAAAATTAATAAACATATTGAAAATTAAAATAATATATAAATATAAATATTAGAGAATTTTAAAATTCAAAATTAAAATAAAATATAAATATAGTAAAATTATTTTTGTAAGTAACAAAATTAATAAATAAAATATAAAAGATGGAGATAAATATTAAAAAAAAAAAAGTCAAAGTGTCCATCTTTGGAGTTGAAATTTGAAATATAAAAAAATTAATAAAAATATTAAAAATTAAAATAATATATAAATATAAATATTGGATAATTTTAAAATTCAAAATTAAAATAAAATATAAATACAGTAGAATTAATTTTGTAAATAACAAAATTAATAAAAAAAAATATAAAAGGAAAAAAAAATGTCCTTTTTAAAATTTGAACACACAACAAAGAGGTAAAAAAGTGTAATGGACATGCATGACTACCAATAAGCCAATGATGAGTTTTGATATTTAGAAAAAAGAATATGGTATAAAATAGAAACGGAACAGGGAATTTGGTCCCATTTTAAGAAACGTTTCTCAAATTTTAGAAACAAAAAACGGGAACGGTTATGAAACAAGTCAGTTTCTTAAAAAATGAGAAACAGGAAACAGGAAACAGGAAACGAGAACGTTATCAAACGGGCCATTAAATGTTAAAGTTAATTTTTTTTGAAGATATAAATGAAAAAGACTAAACATAATTTTGAATTATTGATGGTAGTGATAGAAAAATTCAAAAAGCATTGTTGTTTAACAACTTTAACTTGTTGACGAAGATTGTAGAAAAGAAAGGGGAAAAAAAACAGGAATAAAGAAATATAATGTCATTACCCTTTTTCTCTTTATGCTTAAATTTATCTTCTTTTTTCTTAAAGATTCTTTCTTTTAGATATGATGAAAAGATTTGAAGGATCTTTCCACGAACCTATGCTCATTGGAATTCTTTCCACTCACACATTAAAGAAGAAAATTGACTATAATTTAATTATTGAAGACTGACTTCACTATGGTGATGTAGATCAAGTTTGGATTTTAATAAATCCCCATTAAGAATAAGGAAACTTTTTAAAAATAGAAAATAATGAAAACTATTTATACAAAATAACAAAATTTTTAGATAGTTATGATAGATATTTAAAGACTATCAGGGTCTATCGGTGATAGAAATGATAGAAGTCTATCACTGCTACATACTGATAGAAGTCTATCAATGTCTATCAGTATTTTTTTTGCTATTTTCTGTAAATAGTTTGACATATTTTCTATTTGTAGAATAATTGGCTTTTTCTTCTTATTAATTTTATTATCATTATCAATTAGATTCTTGCTTTTGTATGGTCCAATGCACCAAAGAGTAGATATAACTTAGAAAAAAGACATCATAAGAGTCAATTAGTGATATCTTTAAATATTGAAGAGAAAAAAAAAAGGTAGATTACAAATTTGGTCCTATAATTGGTCCTAGAATTTAGTATATATATATATATATTTTTTAAAATTTAGTCTTTATACTTTTAAAAATTTGAATTTAGTCTTTATCTTTTGATAAAAAAAAAAAAAAAAAAACCTCATAAATGATCCTTATGGTGTGATAAACTTCTCAATAAAATTAAACCCTACCATAGAGACTATTTAGGGACTAAATTATTCTACTTATAAACCATAAGGACTAAATTCTAATTTTTTTCTCAAACCATATGGATCAAATTTGTAATTTTACCAAAATAATAATTTTAAACTGGAGTCATATATATAGATATTGATTTCTATTTTTTTTCTCCCATATATTTGTCTAATTCTTACACCAATTTTCTTAACAATCTAGTGGGATCCAAAACATCATGTTAAAGTATCAAATCTCAACAAATCCCAAAATTAAAATCTCTCCTCAAAATTTTGATTAAACGATGAATCACTACATACAAAACAGAGTTGGCAAAAGAAAGTCACTTTCAACCAGTTGAGAACATTTGGAACTGATCATATAACAAATAAACTAGTTGAAGTTGTAAGAGAATCAACAAAATATGTCAAAATTAATAAGGCCCGTTTTGTAACCATTTCATTTGTTTTTTGTTTTTGAAAATTAAGCCTATAAACACTATTTCTACCTTTAAATTTATTCCTTCATTATCTACTTTTAACAATGGTTTAAAAAGTCAAGCCAAAATTTGCAAAAAAAAAAATAGTTTTTAAAAACTTGTTTTGGTTTTTGGAATTTGGCAAAGAGTTCAACTATTGTACTTAGAGATACAAATAAATGTAAGAAATGGTGAGAAAATAGACTTAATTTTTAAAAGCAAAAATAAAAAACGAAATGATTACCAAACGAGAGCTAAATAAAATAAATATCATCTGAACATTCTAGATTGAGTTACATATTTAGGTTATTATTATTATTATTATTATTATTATTATTATTATTATTATCCAATATAAGGAGACTACAAAGTCTTTCTTTCCTTTTCCCTTGGAATAGACAACTTAACCAATCAAGTAGCCAATCTTCCTCCATAAGTTTAAACTATAATCTTTTTTTTTTTAAGTTATCTCTCTCTACACTCAATAATTCACACACTCCTATAAAGCTAGCCTCATCTTATAATTTCTTCAAATTTGAACCACACATTGCATCAAAAGTATATTTCCAAAGGGTTTCTTAGTATATCTTTTCGTGTTCAAAGGAGCCAGTAATATCAAAAGAGGTACACACTATTATTTTGGTTATTGCTTCTTTCTTTCAAGGGCAATGTCACTCTTTTTCAGATCTTGCAGCTCCAAGAAATCCAATGGCGATCATTCTTTAGAAGATGATGAATATGTTGAAAAAGGTAAAAGTTTGGTGAAATGGAAGATGCCAAAAGTCCCAACTCACAAAATCTATGAAGAAAGAAGAAAAAAACCCTTCATTATTTTTTCTTCTAATAGTTCCATCAGAACCACAGAAGGCCAAATCAGTTTTGGAAATCAAGGAGGATTTTTTAGATTGTTTAATCAAAACCCTTCATTTAAGGGTGGAAGATCAACATTCTTCAACACAATGAACATAGGGCTTGTTCAAATTGGTGTTAAAACCCTAACAAGAAAAATCCCTTCAAATGCTTCAATAATTTTGTGTCTAATTGACAATAGAGTTGAAAAGCTTGAAGATTCACTAATTGCTTTAGTTGAATCAAATTTAAGAGATGGCCCATTTTATTTCAATGTTTTTCCAAACATAAACTTGTCTTTGTTTTCAACAATCGGTAATGTTTTGAGTGTTCATGTTTTGGTCAAAGGGTTTGACCAACTTCCTAAAGGGAGTGAGCCAATTGTTGTTACATGTAGAACATGTTACAAGTTGAATCAAAACAACTTTGAACTAGAGGCTTTGCTTGAGAGTCCTGTTGGAAAAACAGTGTTTTTTCAGACACAGATTCTTGGAGATCATAATAACGATGATGATCATGATGTTGTTCAAAAAGTGACCATGTGGGACCAAGTTCAGTTGCCTTCTAATTGGCCTCCTGGATTCAAAAGATGTTCCAAGTAATTAACTAATTAAGGGGTTTGTTTAATTACTTTGTAATGAGAGTTGTGTTTTTTAATGTTGTTGTTGATCATATGTTTGGAAATTTATGAGGTTTTTGTGTAATTTTTTGTAGTGTGTGTTTAATTATGTGCTTAATTGATTAGAGATAAGAAAGGTGGAAGAATATGGTTTTTAAGATATATAATGGATGTTTTCCTTTTGTATAGAGAAAAGGGCATGGGAAATGTGTATAATATAAGGTCTATTTGGATTAATGTATTGTTATGTGTTTTTATATGTATAAATAAAACCTACGATTTGGTTATTCTGGATGGATCTCTCAGTGAAAATGTGTCAGATGTGTCTTTTATTGGAATCCAAACTTTAACTCAAGATAACTTTGCTTAAGTGGGAATACCACAATTAAAATAGATTTCCTATCACTCTAAAAAATTATCATAAAAACATTTCTTAAATCTTTTTTTTTCTTTTCGTTCATGAATCTACTTGTTGGGAAAAATCTTTCACTTCTACCATAGAAATAAGTAGAAAAATAATAGAGAAATTAAAAGAAAGTAGTAAAACTGGAAACACAAGAATTAACGTGGAAAACTCCTAACTTGAAGAAAAACCACAGACCAGCGATCCCAATTACAAGAGCACTCTCTCAAAGCTTTTATACTATTCACACCATTTCCCACTCTCAAATTAGAGAATACATAATGGGAATTTAACTAGAGTTAGCATACTCAGGTTAAAGTGTTTCTAACTGGGACGACTTGAAATTAGAGGCATAGGCTCCTTTTATAGGCTTGGAGTTTATCCTCATTCTTCAATTTAACTGATGTGTGACAATTGCATTTTAATATTTTGCCAAAAACCTAACAAATTTCACCTTAGCAAGATATTTGAAGAATCTACAGCTTTTGCAACATCCATTGTCTTCACTGAGAATCATAATTCTCATCTCATAGAATTATAACCTACTTCACCATAAAAAGTAGACCACTTGGAATACCACCTTCCAAGATTTTCCTTTTTCATCACATGTTGATAAACTTAGCTATTATTTATGGTGCAACTTCCACCTACTTGGCTCACCTGGAAGTCCTTCAGCCACCGGCATAAACTTCCACCACATACGTTGCATAACTGCCAAGTCAATGCCCGTGTGCAAACTTGTGGAACCGCTAACATCACATTCTCTATCATGGTAAAACAAACATACCACGAGGATGAATTCCATCTTCTAAGGAAGTCACCGTCTCCCCTAGCAAGAAAGACAATGTCAGCATCTGATCTAGAGCCCTTTGACGAACCTGCTCTTTTTTTCATGTGCTCAAACTGTCCGCATCCCCAGTAGCCTATCTCCTGCTCGAAGATTCTCCTTTTTGAACCACTGTTGGAATCACTCTGAAACTGCACTAGAACACCATCATCACTTAACTTGCACTTGTGTAACCCATATTGTATTAACACATATCTGATTTGCACTTGCCACAAGCTGAAGTACATCCTTCCATCAAATTTCTCCACATCAAACTTTACTGAACTCATAAAGCTTAACATATCTGTTTTTCTTCCTAGCAAAACAACAAATAGTGAACAACTCACACTATTCACAATATCGTAGTCTGTTTCAAGAATTCTTTTCTGATGTGGAAGCTCAAACGATGCTGCAACCACAGAGCATACTCAGAAATTCAAGAACTCTGAACTTAAAGCTCTGATACCATTTCTTGGAAAAACCTCCCACTTCTACTACAGGAATAAGCAGAAAAATAACAGAGATTAATAGAAAGCAGTAAAACTGGAAACACAAGAATTAACGTGGAAAACTCCCAACTCGGAGCAAAACCACGGACCAGAAAAAATCAACTATGTTAAAAATTGTGACAATCACACAAAATAATTCTATCTCCCAATCCCAATTACAAGAGCACTCTCTCAAAGCTTTTATACTACTCACACCCTTTTCCACTCTCAAATTAGAGAATACATAAAGGAAATTTAAGTAGAGTTTAGCACACTCAGCTTAAAGTGTTTCTAACTTGGACGACTTGAAAATAGAGGCATAGGCTTGGAATTCATCTTCATTCTTCAATTTAACCGATGTGGGACAACTGCACTTCTAATATTTTGCCAAAAATCTAACACTACCGTCAAGGAAAGTGCATCGATTACATATCTAACATATGTCATTATTAATTGTTTCTTGATTTATCAATGTAGTCAAGAATAACAATTTATTGACATTTATTAGTTGTCATGGTAATATATTCTATGATAACTTATCATTGTCAATAAATTTAATTTGGCGGTAATTGACATGCACTATGTACCTATTTTGAAATCAAAGATTCGAATCCTATATACTCCACTTGTAAATCTGTACTAAAAGAAAAACTCTAAAATGCTTTGGCGTAAAAATAGGAATAAGAGATTGAAGAGATTCATCAAAAAAAAAAAGAAAAAACAAAGATTCAAAGGAAAATATCTCTAAACTTTCAAGGTAAGTAGAAATTAATAATTGTGTCAATTTAAACTAACTTTCATAAGTGAGTCAATTTAAATCTTATTTATTGGTAATTTGTAGCTATTTTTACTCGTATCTATTTAAAATCGGCTCAAAATCATTTAAAACAATTTACTCTTAGAAAAATAGAGGAAGACAAGTAGATTAAAAATCACTTAAATTTACTAAACAATTGTATCAATTTAACTCTAAACTTTTACATAAAGTTTTATCTCAGAACCAATTGATAATGAGAGAAGTCATATTATCTTAATAAGATTGTTAGGTCATGGTGCCTCTTTAAATTCACCATTTTTTAGTCATATCTTTATTTTTTTTCAAATAAAATACTCATTTGGGCTTCATGGACACTGATATCACAATAGATGAACATGGACTTTCATCCCAAAGCTAATTGGCAATAAAAGGAGTAATTCATTCTATCTTAACAAAAATGTGAGGTGATCTCTTCATGTCTCCTCAATAATCTTCACATTTTTTTTGTTAATTTACATCAATCATTGCATTTAAAGAAGTTATACATATGTGTGAAACTTAAGGTCCTGTTTGGTAACCATTTCGTTTTTTGTTTTTGGTTTTTGAAAATTGAGCGTATTTCCTCACATTTTCTTACCATGATTTGCATCTATTTTTAGTACAAGAGTTGAATTCTTAATCAAATTCCAAAAATAGAAACAAGTGTTTTAAAGCTACTCTTTTTAGTTTTCAAATTTTGGCTTGGCTCTTTTAAATGTGGGTAAAAAGTAGATAAGAAAGCAAGACATTTAAAAGTGAGAGAGGTGTTTGTAGGCTTATTTTCAAAAACGAAAAACAAAAAATAAAGGCCCCCATTTGGTAACCATTTGATTTTTAGTTTTTAGTTTTTAGTTTTTTAAAATTAAGCCTATAAACATCCCTTCCACCTCTAAATTTCTTACTTTATCATCTACCTTTTACCATTGTTTTAAAAAACTAAGCCAAATTTTGAAAACTAAACAAAAAGTAGTTTTTAAAAACTTGTTTTTGTTTTTGGAATTTGGCTAAGAAGTCAAGTCTTTTACTTAAGCAAATTTTAAACCATTGTGAGAAATTGAGAGAAAGTAAGTTTAATTTTCAAAAACCAAAAACAAAAAACAAAATAGTTTATCAAACGGGACCTAAATGATGTCATTCGCGGTTTTATAAAGAAATTCAAATGGAGGGCTTAATTCACTTATAAAAAATTAGTTTATGATTTTTAATTAATAGAATCCAAAGTTTAGAAATATAAATCGATATTTATAACCAAATAATATCAAAATGTTTGTGTTTGAGAACTTGTTTAAATGAGTAGTGGTCACATTCATTTGTTTGTTTCAATGTCTTTTCTAAATATTATGGTCTCTCACAAAGCGTTGGCTGTCAAATATGTTGTTTAATCTAAAAGTTAAAGTTATAGACTCTGAAAAAATGTCAAAAAAGTTATACATGATAGTATTTGTTACAAAAACATGCCTACATATAGATTTAATTGTGACTAAACTTATAGACCCATTTAATTTAAAAATTTAGATTTTGTCCTCAATCACTTACTTTTATTATTAATCTATGTTTTCTGAACCACTACAATGTTGTTTGTAATGTTTGCTTTTAAGACTTCGCTTTGTTAATTAGTTATATTTCTACTATATATGAAATTTCTAATTTCATGCTTATACTATGCATTTTATTTGTAATGTGATCATAGTTTTAGTTTTAGAAAATGATCACCATTTTGATTTGTGAAATTGAATCTTATCCATGAATCTCTAAAGTTTGAAGTTGAAGAAAAAATTTGTAAATTAATTGATAAATAAGTAATGATATGGAAAGATAAAGTATATAATATTTTTTTAAAACAGCATCGAACTTTGCAAAAAAACAAAAGAAAAAACAAAAAAAACAAAAACAAAAACAAAAACAGCTTTTTAGGTAAAAAAAAAAATAGTGATTTTGTTTTAATTGAAAGTAAAAAAAAAATTGAAATAATAATTTTAAACAACAAATCTAGTGTGGGAATCAGATTTTCAAGGTTTCTAATTCCAAACCAACACCCTGCAACCTTTGATGTAATCAAGGTTTAGAGAATTACTGTTGACTTATTTCTCTTTAGTTATTAAGATGTATTTATATAGAGAGTTTGATCTAAGACGCACCTAAACCTGCATTTCGAAATTAGATTAAGTTGACTCATAGGTTACTCAACCCAAGGCATGCATTTAGCATTGTTCCATTCAGCAAGTTGAGAGCCTCGACTTTGGCCTCGATTGAGGTCATATATATGAATTTAGGTCTTTGGCCCAAATTCTTCAGATCTTTGGAGGGTATCTTTGGATTGAGTCTTATATCTTTTTTTCTGATTTGATTGCCTCTTTGAGCTTGCTTAATGTTGTTTTTATGTTCTCTATGGACCAAATTTTCGCATAACAAACAAGTGGTAGTAGTCAAACAAAGCATAACCCAATTGATATCCGTATATGTTAGAAATCATACAAATTACGGTGATTCGAATAATCCTTTCAATTCCTATGTTACTAAAAAAAAGTCATAGTAAATGGTGGGTGTAATGGAAAGACGTTAAATCCAACAAACAAAACATGGATCAGAATTCAAACTCATTCCAATCCAATTTATACAACTCAAAATACGGCAAATGATAAATAATTTAATTTTAGTCATAATTGAAAAGAAACATTCATAAGGATGAGTTAAAATTAAAGTTAGGCCTTTAGAAATTACCCACTAATAAAGAAATGACCCTACCTTTTTCTTTTCGATTGATTTGTCCTTCTTTTTTCTTTTGTGATTCTTTCTTAGCCTTAAGATATGAATGAAAAAAAAGATAGCAAGATGATCTTTCCACGAACTTGCTCACTTGGAATTCTTTCCACTCAAAAGTAAACAAAAAAAATTTTATTACTTTTTTTTTTTCTTTCTTTATGAAAAGAAGAAATTTATTGATTATTAATAATGAAGAGTGAGCTCATTATGGTGATGTAGGAGAGTTTGGATTTTAGTGAAATCCTTAGCAATGGTTTTTTTCCATGTAGAAGCCATTCATAGGAGTCAACACTCTATTCACTTTCTATCAAATATAGTTTTGCTATCCCTATATACCTAATTGTTATTCATTATTGGATTTCAATGGACTCTTCCATTAATAGGTGGTGGCATTATGGTATTAAAGATCTTAACAAACTCGACATTTCAACTCTTTAAGATTTGGATTTGTAATCTTTTTATTCATCTACCTAGAATTCTATTGCGGTCTATCACTGATAAAGAGTAAACCTTTTTTTATATTTGTAAATAGTTTTGTTCATTTTTCTATATTTAAAAATAACATTTTTTTTATATTTTTACAAGTATTTGTAAAAGATATCAAACATAATTGTGGATATTTAATATCGATATCAAACCTTTCGATTTACGGATATATTGACGGATATATCGACATATAGATGGATATTTTCATCTTTGCTTTTTTCTTCTTCATCCATCTATGGATGCCACCTCTACCGCGGTCGTTTTTTCTTCTTCTTCTCTTTTTTTATTTTTCCCCTCTTTTCCTTATTTTTCCTAAAATTCCTTTCTTTTTCTTCCTACTTTTTTTTTTCTTCTAAAACAATCTTCTCCGTTTCAAATCTAAAACATGGAGCAATTTTTTTTTTTTCCAATGTGGGCAGAAAGGAAGGAACAAGATGAGAGAATGAAAAAATGACAGGCACCATAGCAACTAGAGATGGATGAGACAGAAAGAAGAGGAAGGAGCATGTGACAAATTCTTCTTACATCTTTCTTTAAATATTTTAATTTTTTTTTGTGTGATGATCGAGAGTGGGATGAAGATGCACCTAAGTATTTTTTATATGAAAATACTTGTTCATTTTAAACCAAAAATTTATTGTTATATTATGAAAAATACGTACTTAGGTGCATTCAGATTTTATATTTATCTTTATGCATCCTACCAAATTCTCCAATCATAGTCAGATACATGGCAAATTATCCTTACTTTTTCTTATATTTTATTATTTTTTGTGTATAATAAGAGTAAGATGTACAAAGATTAAATGCATCTTAAAATACACTCAAATATTACTCTTATATTATTAACCCATTTGGCATCCAAAGTAATAGATCACAATACTAACATTATATTTGGAAAATTTGTATGGATAACCCAAAAATTGGGCCGAGAATGTCAAATGACCCGAATTTTCAAAAAAAATGTCAAATGACCCTTTGCTAATCACGTCAAGATTGGATGAAATTAGCGAAGTAAACTCGCGCACGCATAAAAGCTCATCTCGCTCGCGCTCTCTCTTCTTTTTCTCACTCACAATCCCTCTCATCTCGCTCTCTCTTCTCTTTCTCACTCACAATCCCTCTCATCTCACTCTCTCTCTATTGCACTCGCACTCACTCTTGTTCACTGTCGCTCTCGCTCTCTATTCTTTTTTTCTCTCACAATCCATCTCATCTCACTCTCTCTCTCTCGCACTCGTTCTCGCACACTGTCCCCCAGAATTGGTCGCCTTGGAGCTGCTCGTGCTGGAGAAGAATTAGAAGAAGAAGAAGAAGAAGAAGTCACAGAAGAAGAGGCGGGAAGAAAAAGGTAAAGAAAAAAAGAAAAAAGGAGGGAAGTCGAGGAGAAAGAAGAGAAAAAAAGAAGAAAAAATCAAGGGCAATACTATAAATTCACATAATCATGACATCATCGAAGGGTCATTTGACATTTTTTTCAAAATTGAAGTCATTTACCATTTTGAACTTTTAAAATATGTGTTTTATGTAATTAATCCATTACGTTTCATACTCTAACATATATAGTAAATAAATCTTCTAAAGTTTCACTTACAACACAGAGAATGACCAAGAAATTAAGCACAAACACAAAAAGACAAACAATTCCAAACACATAGGTTAAAATAACACACATATATGTATGTATGCATCAAGTATTTCTTCAACTTGGATTGACATTCCACCCCTGAGTCAGTGAGTCCGGTTATGGCGGAGGCGGTGGCCAGTTTTCCGGCAGCTGAACTTCATCCCACACAGTAACTCTTTGATCCAAAACATTCTTCTTATTAGAACTCCCATTATCATTTTGGAAAAACACAGTTTTTCCATTTGGAGGACTCTCAAGTAAAGCTCGTGTCTTGAACCCACGTTTTATGGCTTTGTAACAAATCCTATACATCAAAACAATGTTCTTAGGACCTTCAGGAAGGAGTTCAAAGTCTCTAACTTCAGCATTCAAAAACAACACATTCTCCAATTGGTCAAACTCAATTAGAGACTCAACAATGTTAGGAAAGACATTGAAGTAAAAAGGGCCATCTCTCAAATTAGCCTCCACCATCCGTAAAAGAGAGTCTTGTAAATTTCTATGTCTTGCATCTCTAAGACACACAAAAGCACTTTGACATTTAAGGGCTTTCTCGTTAAGGCTTTGACTCCAATTTGAACCATTCCAATGTGGATTGAGTGGTACTTGTTTTGGAGCATCCATGAGTAGTTGCCTTGTTTGACCCACAAATCATCTTCACAAAACAAGTTTAGATTTGCACTACCATAGCTTAGATCAAAGCATTTTTCTTGTTTGGTTTTGATGAGGGAATTGTGAGATGAGATGTGAGTGTGGAGGTTTGTTTTGTAGATTTTTGAATTGGGGAGAGTTGGGATGTTCCATGTAAGAAGATCTTTGCCTTTCTTCACTTTGTCATATTCATTGTTGTCTAAAGTGTGGGATGATGATGATTTCATGAACTTCTTCCACACTTGAAAAGGTTTGCCATTTTTGCAAGAAGGGTAAAATGAGGCTTTTGTGTTGAAGATCAAGTGTGTTGGGGATGGGGAGGAGTAGTAGTGCTTGCAATGTGTGAGGATTATATATAATTTTTCTGTGTTTATCTCTCTATAAAAAACTTTTTTTTAAAAAATCCATATATGGCAATTTTTTATTAGATGACTACTTAATCGCACAAAGATAGGTGCAGCCCAAACAACACTCAGTAGTTCTCTTTCAATATCAGTTGTGTGGAGAAGATGCATGCGAAAATGTTGGTGGGATAGCTTTTTTATTAAAAAAATAGAAAAATGTCAAAAAGTCAATTTTTCATATGCCAAAATTGTAAAATAGTTAATTAAAATTTGGGGATTTTTTTCTTTATTATGAGATTTAAGTTTTATTTTTTCTATATTTCAAAATCTTATACTATGTAAATTTTAATAATGGCTTTCTTTTCTAGTCTTTGAGATAACACAATACTATTAATAACTGAAACAAAATGTTTAGAAAAAAAAGAGAGAGAGAGAGAGAGGGAGAGAGAAAGGAGCAAGACAATATCGTTATACTTATAATATTTATATGATCCATGTTTTTATTAGAATAATATAATTGATGAAACCAAATATATCTTATAAATCTTATTAGCTTAAACATTTAGTTTTAATGTTGATTGAAAAGGATTATAGAGAAAAAAAATTGAATTTATTTTGGTATTAAGTTAACAAATTCATATGATTTTGTTGAGTTTAGTAAATCGAATTATGTGTATACATATAGAGATATTAAATAGCATGTTCTAATTTCTAATATATCAAATCCTTTTCAGTATATATAATCTAAGCTATTGAATTTGAAAGTATTGATTTAGAGAGATAGAAAGATACACCCTATTGATTGATTTGATTGATTTGAGATAAGAAAATATTGAGAAGATCGCAAATCTTGAGAACTCGCAATGCAAGTTTCAATGCCAGGATGTAGATAATTTGTGATAATTAATCTTTGAACTTGCAATGCAAGTTCCAATGTTTTACATGATTTATCTAAATTTGTAACCAAAAGCATCTTCAACGAAAACATTAGTTAAATATAAACTCAACTCATTATTTGGAAGGCCAACTTCGTATGTCGATATTTTATACCATGTCTACCAACAGCGCACTCAATCTTCATCACTATCGAAGCCTCGTTGCTCAACTTCGGCAACCACCTCCGATGACCAACTTCGGTGACCACCTTCGACGACCAACTCCAACGACCACCTCCGACAGCCAACAGCCCACTCCAGCGACCGCCGACGGCAGTCACTCTACCAACTCCGATAACCATTATTTTAAATTATGACTATTACAAATTTGGACTTTATTGACACACAAGTTTTTTGTTTTGTTGACGCTCATGATATAAAACCGTTAATAAAACATTAATTTAAAGCTTAAAAAGAGCTATTAATTTAAAAATACATATAAAACATCGATAAATATTTATATTTAAGTTGACGCACAAAATTGTCAATAAAAACACATTTGTTGACACAAAAGTACGTAAGTTTCATGATCCCAAAGTAAACCCTAAATCTCATTTCCTAAAATTTCTATCAATACATATGTGTTTTAAAGGACAATAAAATAAAATGCAATCTATAGTTTATTAAAAAATATATATGTAGAATTATTGAATAAAAAAAATTCAAACAAAAATAATCATCGTAAAATAGATTATTTATGTAAAAAAAAAAAAAATTGCATCATGTACCTCTGACATATGACCTCAACATATGAACACCCAAGACATAGACATATAAATTCCACATATGTATGAACTCAATTCAGCGCGTCAACACAGCCCTTAGTGTGTTAAAAAAATTTGATGACTCGAAAAAATCGATCAACTCAACCTAACCCGTATGATTTAAGTTGGGTTATCAACTCATTTGATTTGGATTGAGTTCAAATAAATGAAAAATTTATGAGTTGGGGTTGGTTCAAGGATTCACCTAAAATAATTCAAACCAACTCAACTCAAACTATTAACTTTAAAAAGTTTTTATTTTTTTTCTTATGATACAATTATATATATATTTTTTAATTTTTTTTTAGATAATTTATTCTCCAACAACTCTTAAAAATCTTTTTCTAGCATTTTGAAAAGAAAATTTTTATAATATAAATTGAAATTGAGTTGTTAATCGAACAAAAATTTTAATAAATGACTCAGCCCAAACCAACCCAACCCAAATGTTTTATGGCTGGATAGGGTTGGGTTCATTATTTAACAAAGGTTATTCAGATTGAAGAAAATTACCATCCGAACAATTAGGTTAATCTTAAAAGTATTTCAACCCAATCCAACTTAAGAACACCTGAATTTCTCTAGCGAAAAGCACACTTCAAAAACACACAGTTCCTTTGACAGAGAGTGACCTTTCTCCTCATGTCACAGGAAGTGCAACTCAAATCCAAATTCTAAATATATCCATCATGGGGTCCCTTTACCTTTCACTCCATATGGTGTCCCTTTACCAGCCACCTTTCTTATTGGTTATCTTTTTGTTTTCAATTATTTCTTTTATTTCTTCAAATTCATTTTTTCTCCTTTTAACCATTCAAAAAGAGGGTTATGATCTTAATTTTTAAGAACTTGTACAAGTGTGTCTTGCTTCCATTTAGGTTAGTTAGTAAGTAACTAGATGAGTGATAAATAAACTTGTGGATCAGATATACATACCTAATAATTTAGGTCTTAGTAACTATTTGGTTTCTTATTTTTGTTTTTGAAAATTAAATTTATAAACACTACTTTCACCCATAAATTTCTATGTTTTGTGTTATCTATTTTATTCTCATGTTTTCTAGAACCAAGTTAAATTTTCAAAAAAAAAAAAAAAAAAGTAGAATTAAAAAACAACGAACTTGTTGCTTTTAGAATTTGACTTAGATCAAGTGTTTCCTTGAGAGATGAACACCAGAATAGAGAAGTTGGAAGGAAACAAACATAAATTTCAAAAACATATAACTAACTAAAAATGAAATCATTATCAAACAAGATCTTAATTTTTGGTTATGGTTAATGAAAATTGTACTTGTTTTATCACATTTTTTATCATAGTTTTCATCCTTCAATAAGTAACTAAATATTTGAATTTTTAGTCAAATTCTAAAAATAAAAACAAGTTCTTAAGAACTACGGCCCTTAAACTTCCCAACGGTTTAACTTTTTAAGTATTTATATTTTAAAGAAAGTTATTTTAGAAAAAATTAAAGAGTTTGTCAACCACTCAAAATAACTTTAGAAAAAACCAGTTTATGAAAAAAGTTAGTTGAAGAGAAACACTTAAAATCAACTTTTAAATAGTTAATCTTTTCCTAATTGGTATAATATATAAAATAAAACTTTCACTAGTTCTCTACCTCACTTCCACCATGGTTGCCGTCGGCCATCACTTCCCTCTGCCAGCAAGTTAATAAATGAAATCAAACACTATAGATATACTGCATTGTCTCTACTAATGTGGAGATTACAAATATTTCTCACTCATGTTACAAATCACCATTAAGAAACGACAGTAATTGTTACCTTTGATTTCTAAGCACCACGATAATGGTTACTTTAATTACATAACGAATAAACTCTCAAAACTCAACTCAAAATGGTTGAGGACAAAATTTATAGCACTTTCCTCTCACAATTGTCGCACACAAGGTTTGAAACAATTTCGACACCAAAACTCTACTACAAACATTTAGCATCAATAGAGCAAAAAAACTGAAGGTTAGCTACCACACGCAGAATGTTATAGATATTGTGCACATAAATGTTGTAACGACAGAAAGATAATGACAACACAGTTTGGCAACTCAGTTCGGTGATACACCACCTATGTCTGGAGGGCAGTGTGTCCTCAGGAAAGAATACTTCACTAATAAAATGTTAAGCAATTACACCATTGTACTTATCTATAAAACTCTATACAGTGACACACGACGAGCTTAATAACTTCTAACCATCTAAGCTCCCCTTAGATGTGAGTCGCCGTCTTCTTTGAACTTAGGTTCCCCCTAAGTACTCGTGATTAGTGAAAATGAACTTAGGCGCCCCTAAGTTAGAGACTCCCTCTCCTTTGATGAATCTGTCCAGAACGAGTGAAGACCACTCTACTTATACAGACTTAGGCTCCCCCTAAGTCAGAGAATCCCTTCTCCAGTAATGACGTCTCAGACTCCCCTTAAGACCAACAGCTCTCTCAAGCCGAGAACAAGAATAACACTATTTGATGATTGAACTGTTAATCACAATGTGCCGTAATCGAGTAATCTCAAGGCTTAACACAATTCTGATTCTGATTCATTCAAATGATAAAGGACACCTTGAGAGACAAAAACACACAAATTCTTTCTTGATATTTCAAAATGGCTAATCATAGCAGCACCCTCTTTTTCACTTAAATAGATGCAGGGGAAAAATGAAAGAATGGCTCCAAACATAATTCGACACTAACCCAACAAGGAAGGAAACCAAAAAGAATAAAATCACATCTCTGCTAATAAGGAAATATATAAAATTGCAGAGACAACACTCCTTGAGACAATCTGTGAGATAGAACATGTGACACCCAGACAAAATCTTGTGTGATGAAAACACGTGTAGTAGCAAGAATGTAACATTTAATTTTTAATTATCTTACACGGTTTTACTCACCTTCAGGTTGCATAAATCAAGTTTCAGGATCTTCACGTTTAACTCTCAAGAAAGAAAGCAGAAGAAGGAGAAGAAAGAAGAACACACTGATTAACGTGGTTCAGTCAATCTGACTTACATCCACGGGAGGAAAGGGAACAGCTTTATCAATACTTTTTTGTGTAAGGTACAAGAGAAATTCCATATGAGTTTTACTTTTAGATACTCTCTGTTTTAAGTTTCCTAATCCTCTCATCAACCTAAATTCTAAAAGAGATTGTCTATTTATAGTTGATATTTTCTTCAACTTTTAACTAACAGACTTTACAACTGAATGTTTGTTTCAATAACAGTAAAGAACATTAAAGGTGTAAAAAAGCTTCAAATCTCCACCTTGAAAGAAACAATCAGTAGAATAAGAGAACTGTTTCCTTTTCCTTCCTTTCTTTATTATTCAGAATCTATAAAACCAATTAAACCGGGACACTTTAAGATTTTCAAACGGGTTACTGGTTTTGTCATCATATCAGCAGCATTCTCAGAAGTGTGAACCTTTAAAACTTCAATTTCCCATTTTTCAATTTGTTCTCTGATGAAATGAAATTTAATATCTATATGTTTTGTTCTACTGTGATATTGCTTGTTTTTTTATAAATGAATTGCAGACTGGTTATCACAATATATTTTTACTAATTTTTTATGAATTCCATAGTCCTTGTCCTTTAAGCCAAATTCCTTCTTTAATTGCCTCTGTCAAGGCAATGTACTCAGCCTCAGTTGAAGATAAAGCCACAACCGGTTGAAGAGTTGCTTTCCAACTAAGCAACAAAACCATAGATTTCACTGTTATCTAGGTCACCAGAATAGTCTAAGTCAACAAAACCATAGATTTCACTGTTATCAGCATGGTTCAATTTGTAAATTAAACCAGTCTCTTGAGACCCTTTAAGATACCTTATTATCCATTTAGAAGCTTCCAAGTGCCTTTTTCTCGGATTTGCCATGTATCTACTTACTAGGCTTGTAGAGTATGACAGGTCTAGTTTAGTAGAAATCATCAAATACATAAGACTACCTACCACTTGTGAATAGGCTATCTTTGACATGTATTTGATGTGATCTACCTCTTCGGGTTTTGGTGAATTAGCAGAAGAAAGCTTGAAGTGGCTAATGACTAGAGATCCGTTATTTCTTTCCCTATTGATCTCTATTCCTAATATTCTTTTAGATTTTCCAAGATCTTTCATATCGAACTCTTCTTTTAAAGAGGCTTTAACTTTTCCAAGATCTATTTTTCCCTTGCCTGCAAGTAACATATCATCCACGTATAGCAATAGGTAAACAGAGGAGGAGTAAGATCTTGTGTTTACATAGACACAGCTATCATGTTGGCTTCTTGTGAATCTCAGTTTAGTTATGAAGACATCAAACAGTTTGTACCAGCACCGTGGGGACTGTTTAAGTCCATAGATGGACCTTTTAAGGAGACAAACCAGATCTTCTGGGCCTTTCTTTTCATAGCCTAAAGGTTGTTTCATGTAGATGACTTCCTCTCGGTCTCCATGTAAGAATGCAGTCTTGATGTCTAGTTGTTCTAAATCAAGATCCTTTTGAACAACAATAGATAGAAGCATCCTAATTGAGGTCTGTTTTACCACAGGGGAAAAAACTTCATTGTAATCTATTTGTTCTCTTTGTGTGAAGCCTTTGGCAACAAGCCTAGCTCTGAATCTAGGCGGTTGAACTCTTGGTATTCCTTCTTTAGTTCTGTAGATCCATTTGCATGCTATAGCTTTTGAACCTTTAGGAAGAGGAACAAGATTCCAAGTGTTATTGATTTTTAGAGAATGAATTTCTTCATTCATAGCATCTATCCACTTTCTGGCATTTGGACAACTTGTTGCTTCATTAAACGAGACAGGATCAGTGTCATTCACTAAAGCCATAGCATTCAAAGTCACACTTACAAGGCCTGCTTCACTGTATCTTGAAGGAGAAACAATTACTCTTCTTTGTCTGTCTCTTGCTAGGGAATAATTGGTTAGATCATCTTCCTCATGTGAGTCTTCTTCCTCTGAGAGCTCAGTTTGTTGGCCACTGGTTTCAGCCTCATTTGGATCAGAAGGGACTAGATCTTTGTCTCCAGGTGGTTGCTCCGGTTGAGTTTTATGCCCTAAAACTCGTATATAGTAAATGTTGTATTTTGAACGTCATTAATAAATTGTTATTCATTATTATTCAATAAATGTTATTGATTATTTTATCTTGTTTTAATAACCTTAAAATCCAATAAACTAACATCCTAGGCTGTTTTATTAGTCTTGAACAATATGTAGAGACATATAGAGATCAATGTTCAAGTTACAGCCTAAAGGGTCTATAGTATAAGGATAGGGATGGGTACCTTATCCTAGTAACACTATGGATATGGCCCACTTTTTATTTGATACAAATGCAATGATCCAACGCGTTCGTGTAGGAGACATGCGAGTGGGGGTATCCTATGCAATGAGTTTGCATAAGACTGGACCACGAAATAGTAACCTCTAGATGTAACTCCGTTGACTGGTTAGGTTTCTATTTCAATAGGTTGACCTAGGCAACTTAGTCTTAATCTTGAGTATATTATGAACTCCTGTTCACGAGGGATTGTCCTTTGATTTGTATGGGTGAGAGTGACCCGTTTGCCGACTCGATATGCCTACCATTTTGCGGACAAGACTGAGTGGGGAGCTGGGAACATAATTATACAAGATGGATTTCACTCCTTCCCAACTTTAGGGTAAGTAGATAAGTGTTCCCTTAAGTGGTGTCTTTGAGACTTGAACAAAGGGCACTACCCTCTCACTGGCCCGAGAGGAGTTTCTGTTTGATGGTTGGACCATAAACAGGTTGTTCATTAGAGGAGCATTGGTACTTAAGGATTTAGAAGTAACCTAGGGGTATAACGGTAATTTGACCCAGCTAGTGTTATGAACACTTGTGAAGGACTAACTTGCTGTTATTGGTCTATATCCCTAGACACAGAAATATATCTACAGTGAGAAGAGTGCAGTTGTGGGTCTTTAGTGGAGTGTACCCACAATTAACGAATATTGATTAATGTGGTTAATGAGTTTAGCCCGTTAATCTCATATCATTGGAGCTTCTGATCTGTAGGTCCATTAGGTCCCCTTCCTGGTTCGTAAAGAATATTGAGGTAATTTATTCTTGGATGAAATTTGAAAAGTTCAAATTTACTAAGGGAAAAGTATAATGTATAATGATACATTATAATATAAAGTTTATTTTACAAATTAAACTTTATAGTATAAATATAATTTTGGATATGATTCAAAGTTAATTTATAAGAGAATTAAATATTTGAAATTGTTCAAATATTATTTTAATATGAATTAGATTTATATTAAAACTATATGTTAAAATTAATGCGCATTAGATGTACATTAAAATTATAGATTATGAGAGAAATGTATTTGAATTTGATTCAAATGCAGGTTAAAATTAAATATTTTATATTTAATTTGGTAATTAATTAATTTGAGAATTAATTAGTTATTTAATTAAATTTGATTTAATTAAATTAATTGAATTAAAACTATAGGTTATGTGAGAGATGTTCATTTAAATATGATTTAAATGAATTGGTTCATTAAATTAGATTTAATTAATTTATTATTAATTATTAATTTAATTAATTAATTTAATTAATATTAAATTAGCTTTAATATTGTCGTGGGATAACACCCACGTTTCCCATTTTCTCTCTTTTCCTTATATAATGTCTAACAGAAAAAAAATTGGATCTAACATTCTCTCTCAAAAATTCTCTTTTTTTTCCCTTACCAAAAAGGTTCCCACAAACCTTTTCTCAATGTTTAGAGAAAAGAAAGGACTCCAAGTGGTGGTGATCCAACGTAAGTTCTTTTTTCTCTAATTTATATTTTTGTATTCGGTATGCTTAACCTATTTTTTTTTTTTTAGATTTATTTTACCAATGTATAAGTATTTCAAAATTTCAAAATTAATTTTGAGATAGGGTTCTGATATGTTTCCGCTACGCTAGGATTTTAATCCCAGCAGCTCCACCTCAAACTGATTGACCTCAGAGTTAGGGACTGTATCCTCTGTAGAGTCTTCTCTATCAGCATTTCTGCTCAGCATATACATCTGATCCTCTCTAAAAATAACATCCCTACTGTTTATGTACCTCTTTTCTTTAGGATGCCATAGCTTGAAGCCTTTAACACCTTCTGTAAAACCTAAGAACATACATTTTACAGCCCTTGGCTTTGGTGAACATAGGCCACACACCCAAACACTTTGAGATCCTCTAGTTTAGGTGGATGGTGTGGACACCTATTTGATCCTTTGTAATCAAGTTTGTTGAATGATGGGGACACCTATTTAAAGTGTGGACTGTACAAGCAACAGCTTCTGCCCAGAATTTTTCAGGAATCATCCCATCAGACATTTGACACCTCACCCTATCCATAATAGTTCTATTAAGCCTTTCAACTACTCCATTTTGCTGGGGAGTGTATCTAACTGTCTTATGTCTTATGATACCATGTTGTTTGCAGAATTTAGTGAACTCTTCATTGCAAAACTCTAGACCATTGTCTGTCCTAAGGCATTTTACTTGTCTAGAGGTTTGTTTTTCCACAACAGTCTTCCACTCTTTGAATTTTTCAAGAGTTTGATCCTTAGTTTTTAAAAAAAAAATCCAGCTTTTCCTAGAAAAACCATCAGTGAAGGATAAGAAATACCTTGATCCACTGAGAGAAAGAGTTTGTGTTGGTCCCCATAGATCTGAATGGACATATCTCAGGACTTCCTTGGTATTATGTTCAGCTCTTGGGAAAGGTTGTCTTGTTGATTTTCCTATGACGCAGTGTTCACAAAAGGATAAGTCTTCAGCAAACCTTTTGGTAAAATGCCTTGATCTGAGAGAACTTTTAGCCCCTCCACACTTATATGAGAAAGTCTTTTGTGCCACATATCCCCTTCAGTTGGTTTGCTATCTGATACAACTAAAGCTGACTGTCATATGGACATCCTTGATAAGGTATAGACCATTTGTCTTACTCCAACTAGAACAACTTTGGAGTTATGTTTCACCTCAAATCTGCCAGCTGACCCTTGATACTCACACCCAATAGAATCCAACATTCCTAAGGAAATTAGGTTCCTTTTTAAGGTGGGTACAAGTCTTACGTTTCTTAAGAGAGTAATTGAGCCATCTTGAAATTTTAAAGACACAGATCCAATGCCAATTATTTTACAAGCATGATCATTTACCATGTAGACAATGCCTCTATCCCAAGACTTGTAGGTAGTAAACCAGCCCTTTGAAGGAGTCATATGGAATGTACACCCAGAATCAAGAATCCAATTTTGAGTTTTCCCCCTGTCGACTTTAGATCCCATATGTTCTGAGGTAGCCAGTGCATCTGAATAGATAAAGTTGTTTTGGTCAGCAACTGAGGCTTCAGCTTTACTTTCTTCAGCTTGTTTGGTCTTTTGCTTCTTCTGATTTTGCTTCTTTTTCAAAAAGAAACAATCTTGTCTTAAGTGTCCAATCTTGTGGCAGAAATTAAACTTCAGCTTTGACTTATCTTGCTGGTTCTTGTTATCTTTAGAGTGATTCTTGCTTTTTCCCTTCGAGAAAAGACCTTCACCATTTACTTGTTCTTTCTTTGTGACTGAAGCTCTAATTCTCTGATTTTTTTTGCTGATATTATTGCATCTGTGGATATTTTTTCTCTTCCATATTTCAAGGCTGTTCTAACTTCTTTGCAGGCATCTGGAAGGGAATTTACAAAATGAATGACTCGTTTTCATCCCCAATCTTATCCCCAAGACTTCTAAATTATGAGGACAGTTTCTTGAAATCACTTAGGTTATCAGTCAAAGATTTTCCAGCATCCATTTTGTAGGTAAAAAAATTTTCCCTTAGAAATGCTCTTTTGGAAGATCTTTGGCTAAGTACAATTCATCTAGCTTTGTCCACATATTAAAAGCAATTTCTTGGTCGATTACTTCCCTTAGTACATTGCGCTGAGATTTAGTACCAAGATTCCATAGGCAATTGTCTCCATGTTTTCTCTTTCTTCAGTAGTGACAATGGCAGGGAGTTTAGTGGGAACAATGAGAGCCCTAATCGCCTTTTGTTGACCCAAAATGGCCTTGATTTTTGTCTTCCAAAGTGTATAGTCTCCTTTTCCATCAAACTTTTCTATCTCGTATCGGGTTACTGACATTTTCTTTGAAGTGCAGAATCAAGAAATCAAATCTTTATGACCTTCCTTGAAAGATTACAAGCTCTGATACCAAATTGTGATGAAAACACGTGTAGTAGCAAGAATGTAACACTTAATTTTTAATTATCTTACATAGTTTTACTCACCTTCAGGTTGCATAAGCAAGTTTCAGGATCTTCACGTTTAACTCTCAAGAAAGGAAGCAGAAGAAGGAGAAGAAAGAAGAACACACTGATTAATGTGGTTCAGTCAATCTGACTTACATCCACAAGAGGAAAGGGAATAGCTTTATCAATACTCTTTTGTGTAAGGAACAAGAGAAATTCCATATGAGTTTTACTTTTATATACTCTTTGTTTTAAGTTTCTTAATTCTCTCATCAACCTAAAGCCTGAAAGAGATTTTCTATTTATAGTTGATATTTTTTTCAATTTTTAACTAACAGACTTTACAACAGAATGTTTGTTTCAATAACAGTAAAGAACATTAAAGGTGTAAAAAAGCTTCATCTTGCACTGAGCCAAACGAGTCTTAAACAAAAAAAAATGGTCAATAGACAAAGACTCAACACGCTCAATGTGCATGCAACATTATCAGGAGACACTACTCCTTAATTTTGCAATAGTGTTGAGACGCTACTCCTAACATCTCAATGCTACAACTTCTTAGCACATCGTTTTCTCTATATTTGTGACAATGGACCACGACTCTCTAACCCAACGTCTAGATGTTATCATCTTTGATCCACAAACTCTACAACATAGTCTTTTGGATCTATGATTCCAACTTAAACTTTAGGATATATTACAAATTTAGTTTTAAACTTTTATGTTTGTGTTTAATAAGTCTAGAAATATTTTTTTAAAAAAATATCTAATAGATCCTTAAATTTTTTTTAAAAAGAAAATCTAACATATTCCTGAACAATTTTAAAAAATGTCAAACATATGTCTTTAAATTTTTAATTTTTTATCTGATAGATCCTTATGTACTCAAAGACTCTACATCAATATTAAAAGTCAATCGATCATTTACGATGTAGGTAAAAACCTTGATGAAAAATACCAAACATATTGTTGGTAATAAATATGTTAGTTAGCTGTAAAGTTATCAATAATTATATTTTGTACTTATTATAATTATTTCGTGTTGAGTTTTTCTCCTATATAAGAATGCTATGTTTCCTACACTTTGAGTATTGGAATACAAAAATACTTTATTCCATTCCGATTAAGGCATATTATTAAATTAGGATTTAAATGTAATAAAATTGATAGTCCATCTAAAAAGGGTAAAATATTAACTAGTAGTATGCTTTAAATAATTAGAATATTGAGAATCCATCAATATTTTCATCAACATTTAGGTGAAATTAAAAACTCAAAACTTAAAAATCTCAGTTAAGTAATTCTTCAATATCAAGTCTGATTGGACAATTAGAAACAAAATTACTATAGTTCCAAAAGGCAAATACTCTTCTATCTTGAAACTACTTTTCAATGGCTTCGTCACACATTCTATTATGCATCATCGAGTTTTGAGGCTAGTTCACGGGTGTGTTTGATTTAACTTTTCAAGTGCTTAATTTAAAAATAAATCATTTTAGAAAAAGTTGAAGTGTTTGTCAACTATTCAAAATAGATTTTAAAATACTTTCAAACTGTATTTTAAACCCTTTTTATCAAAAGAATTTAAATAATAATAATTTTTTAAAAAATACTTTTTTCTTTAGTCATTCCAAACTGGCCCTATGTTCACATTAATTAATCTCACAGGACAACTTACCTAATCATATAACATTTTGGTGTCAAGAAAACTTGTAGGACATTAAATTCGTGAGTGTCTTGCCTTGCCTTTTGACATGACTCAAAATTACTAAAAGAGTGCTTATATTTAAAATGTTTTATTTTACATTGACTTTGACATAACTCAATTAAAAAGAAAGGGAGCATGAATTAGCTTTAATAAATTTAAAAGTTTTAAGTAAACCATTTAGAGGTTTAAAGAAATTTGTGTTTAGTTCACGCTATATTTGTAAAAATTATGTGCATGTTTGGGATTTATTTTAAAATATTTAATCACTTTTGTTAGATTCAAAACTTACTGTAAAGCACACATTTAATGAATGAAAATTAATTCAATGTTTAATTTTTCATTTTTATATGTAATTTTCATACTATTAAAATTGATTTTGAATGATTAAAAATATTTTTGGAATGATTTTGAAAATAATAAAAGTGATTTTGAAATGATTCAAAATCACTCTCAAACCTGTGATATAAATCTGATATTAGAAAATTTGTGTAAAAAAAGTTTAAATAGTTAATTAAATAGCCTTTCAAAAAACATAGTTGATTAAATAGTGGATTAATATTCAACTTTTTTTTACAATAAATTAATATTCTAACTTGTTCTTTTGTGTTTAATCCTAAAATATAATTAAATATTTTCTTAAAAAAACTTATGATTTTACAGTTAAATTATTAAAAGTACACCTGAATTATAGTATTGGTTTCAATATGACTCCTAAACGTTGAATTGTTTCATTTTATACTTTGAAGTTTGAATTTTTTTTTTCCCCTCAAAACAAGCCTCAAAGACTTTTGTTGTTGGTTCATGAGTGAAAAAGTTTGTATGTGTATGTATTGTTTGCTTAACGAAACAAATCTAAACACATATGGCTAGTAAATTTAGGAGTTAGAGTAGATGAAAAAATTCTAAACAAAAGTATAGAAAAAAAATAGTAGATCATCAAGGGGTTTAGGGCTTTTTATGGTATCTTATGTGAAATTGTAGGTTAGGGTTTATTATGCATGCACGTTGGTATTAGAGGTATTCGGTGGAGATGATTGTCGAAGGTGGTTTTCGCGAAAAGGTAGTTGTCGAAGCATGTCGCTAGAGTGAATCCACAGTAGTTGTCAATGGTGGTTGTTGGTGGTAGTCGCTGGAAGTGGCCACCAGAAGTAGTCGTCGGAGCATGTCGCCGAAGTTGGTCATTGCCAATGGCCGAAGGGTGGAGTTATTAGTAACATTAGAGGGAGGGAAAGAAAAAGAGTTGAAGATGGATTTCCTTAGTGTAGTTGAGTTATTTTACACCAACTTCACAAGTTGGTGAGCCAACCATTGAGTTGAGTTTTTAACTCAACTCAACTCTACCCATGTCAATGCCCCAAACACCCCCTTACTGCTTTGTTCCAAAAATACCCTTGAATTTTTAAAAGTTTAAAAAATACCCGTAATATGAACAGAAATCGTTAATACCTCATTACAAAAATACTTCTAAACTTTCAAAAGTTGCATTAGTACTATTATCTTAAAAGAAATTAAAATGTTCTTATTGAATCTACACCCCATCATCTCCCTCTTCAATTTCCTCTCTCTTCCTTGCTTCATTCGATGACTTAACACTTCTCTATTTTCTCTATTTCTCCTCTCTTTGTTATTAACTATTTGACCTTTGTTTATCTCATAAAAAAGATTTGCCCCCTTCAATTAAGGTATATACATTATAATAAAGAAAAAGAATAATGGAAGCACCAAAAAGACATTAGGACTTCAATATTTTAACAAAGGTTCTACTATTAGTACTTGAGTGTGTGTTAGTCGCCAACTACGTCATTTTTATATTTAGCTATTTATCGTTTTTTAAGTTTTAAATGGGGATTTTGATCTTGGAATTTTGTGGGATTTAATGCTTTAACGTGAAGTTTAGATTTAAGACAAAGGATATCTATATAATTTATTTTGAGATGAGAATATCTATTTGGGGAAAAAATATCTATATAATTTGTTTTAAGATTGACTTTTTTTAAATTAAAAAAAGCTTCAAATAAATTCATCACTATATTAACTATATGAACATTTTTTAATTTTTTTTTTTTTTTTTTTTTAAGGATAAGAGTATTAATACAACTTTTGAAAGTTCAAGAATATTTTTTAAAAGAGTATTAACGATTTGTGTTCATACACTAATAGTAAGAGTATTTTTATAAAAAAAAAATAAATAAATTTAAAGGCATTTTTGAAACTTTTGAAAGTATAAAAAATATTTTTACACAAAGTACAAAGCTTAGGGATATTTTGTATAAATTAGCTTATTGTTTATCATTTCACATAATTCTCAAACCAATGTGTATCATTTCAAAAATCATATTGAACTTACCCTCCTAATGTTGAGAAATTATTTGGTAAGGTTGTCACAATGTGACTAATTTTTACTATGAGATATACGAGAGAGAAGTATATCGATTTATAATCTAGAAATTGAGATATATATATATATATATATATATGTGAAAAAAATGTCAAACTATTTCAAGAAAATAACAAAAAAAAATACTAATAGATATTGATAAATGTCTATTTGATAGACCCTCATAGATTTCTATCAGCGTCTATCACAACTATCTAAAAATTTTGCTATTTTGTATAATTAGTTTCCTTATTTTTCTATTTTTAAAAATTTTCCTATATATATATATATGAGAGAGAAAAGTATCTCGATTTATAATCTAGAAATTATTAGAAGTCATAGATTTTTTAATCTACATCTAACAGTAATTATGAGCAACCTTATTGAAAAATTTCCCTGCTATTAAAAAGAAATAGAAATAAATAGAAATAGAAATCTTTGAAGAATAAGAATTTAAAGAAAAAAAAGGATTCTGAAACTCACTCGTGAATGAGTTTCTTCTCCTTTCTGTACTCACTGCCTCTAAACTTATTTTTAACTATATTGAACAGAAATAAACTCTTGCAAAAACCTCTCCCGCACGACATGAACAACAAAACCCAACAAAGCCATGAATCAAACATTACTTAGATTAGATATCAACAATGTCAGTCTAGACAGAGCAGATCACATGGGAAGAAGCTGGAAAGGAGGTAATTTTATTAGAAGCAACCTTAAAATAAGATACAAAGATCCAAGAAAGCGGTAAATACAAAGCTCATGCAGACAAACAATTAACTTTGGGTACAAAATTATACCAAATCCAGCAGCATCCATTCATTCCAGCCGTTACAAAACAGTAACAAGCCCAAGGAGAGAATGAGTACACTATTACACTCGTTCACCCTTTTAACATTAGCTTCTAATGCGACAAAATTTAAACAAATCTCTCTTACCAAATCATTCATTCCTCCCATTTTGTTGAGCAGCCACGTAGTTGCGAATCACTTCCATTGCTAATTGATGAGCATTCTTATTCTGAAGTTTCGCGAGGTCGTCCATGGCCTCGTACGTATCTTTATCAGCAAAAAGCTTCAGGTTGTAACGCGCTGGTGAAAGCACAGGACCATCCCATTTTTCAACTAGATCTTTAAGCTTCTCAAAGCCCTGAGGAGCATTAATCAAAATTATCACAGTTTATCAGTTAATGTAAGACAATAACTAGAGTCTAATGATGTTTGTTCAAGAGTTTAGACCCTTTACAAACTCACCAAGCGGTTTGCAAAGTCTCCAAATGATTCTTTAGAGTGTCGTTTGCGCTTCCAATGATAAAATAAAGGTTCCAAGACGTTTTCGAGATCATGGATCTTAACCTTATCCATAAAAGTCCTTGCCAGTGACATTTGATTGGGTGTTCCCCCAAGCCATATCTGTTACGAGACAAGCAGCACAAAGATATAAATTTTTTTTCATATGAAACCAAACTTTCACAAAGATATAAAATTTGAGTGCGCATTCTCAAAGGTCTCCACTTAGGAAGGAGTACATCATTGGCTTGCAATTCATGATACCTGGTAGCTGTTAGGGCCATCGCCTACCAATCCAAGTTCAGCCATGTAAGGCCTAGCACAACCATTTGGACAACCAGTTATCCTTATGACAACAGATTCGCTGTACTTGAGACCTACCTGATAACAGGAACAACACAACCATCAGTGCCTAAATTTTTGTGAAACTTATGTTTCATCTAGGTATACATTTTAGTTTCTAATATTTGAGTATCTTTTCAATTAAGTCCATATTCTTTAAAAAAAATTCAATTATACCCTCTTCCTAGGTCAATGCTCAAATTGGTATAGCTTGATATTGATAAGGAGTGAAAATGAAACTTAAGATCAAGCTATTTTCTTCCCAATGTAAATCAGGATAGAAGCGAGACCCCTCACGTCTTGAGCCTAGGTGTGAAAACACAGGTAGATGTGGTTGTCCACCAATAATATACCTTTTCAAATACAGCTCGAACTCGCTTAAGGATATCTGGAATTCCTCTCTCAGCTTCTGTTATTGCTAAAGGACAAAGTGGCATAGCTGGACACGCCATCGCAGTTATGTTAAGGGGATCTACATACCTTGGGTGCTGTACACCATAATCAGTCAAGTAAATGTAAAAGCAATTAGTACAAAAGAACAAAAAAATGTTCCACAACAGAAGGGGGAAAACAACTCCATAATTCCAACTTCCATGTTAATAAACCACAATTCTATATCCATCCTAGCATCAGCAGCTCAGTATCAATTATGATTCATGCATATTTCCATGATTCATGCATATTACTGATCCTTACCACCAGGTTAGCTCCATTTTTACAGACAAACTGAAAAGCTAAAACTACTCAATTCAAGGAAAGTCAATTGAGATGTTCGTGCTAAGTTGAAACATTTAAATTTATATCTACAGAGAGAACTCAATTGCCAAGTAGTGCCAAAGAAAAATAGTTTACCAGCAAACCACTTTGTGCAAGAACTGTGGTAATGGGCCGCTTCCATGCATTGCGAATGTTGGTCAAGATAATGTTTTGATTTGGGGTGATACGAACATCCAAATTATATTTCTCTATCACCTCTCTTAAAGTCTTCTTCATTTTCCCAGCAACACGACCACTATCAACATGTAGTCCACAATATAAGTGACCATCACCCTGAAAGGTAGATAACATTCTCAAACAAGGTGTACAATAAATGTTGAAGTCCAAGGGACCAAAGCCATCCCTCAAGGGAAATAATTTATTTGCAAGTAGTTTCTGCGGTCACTAAAGAAACAAGATCGACATCATGGACTATTGTGTTTAATTTCCAACACATGATGCAATTTGTTATCGATATTCATCGTTGCCTAAAAGGAAAATTAAATTTCCAATGATATACTCGCGTCAAAGTAGACCCATATCACATTGGCTGACATTTTTAATCACTATACACGTTTAATCTAAAGTTTCAATATGGTAAACCTCTTCAAGTTTCATTGATCCATTTAAGACACAATTCTCATGGGAAAATCATTTGTCATGAATATGTCCAAATAAAAAAAATAAACCATGATCTAATTCAACATATAAATATAAGATACTTATTCAATTTGTAATAGAATATATATTTTTTTCTAAATGTATATACAACATAGATACGACATTCATGATTGGGAAAAGAATGTGACTAAAACAATACATCATTCCATGTCTATAGCAAATTAGTATCATTCAAAATAACTGATGCACACATATCCATGCATTTATGCATGCACATATAGTTTTAATAATTCTAACAGATGATGGATAATCTAAAACTAAAGAACAATATTTGATTAAAGGAATTGAACATGTCAGTGTGAATACTGCAGCCTGAATATAAGAGATCGCGTGAGGCTTCACCTCTGCAGTTAAAAGAAGCAACAATTCAAATATCAGAGCTAAGAAAAGTAGATGGCTTACAGGGTTCAGAACTAACCTGTTCATGCCACCCCAAGTAACTTTCAAACTTCCACTCTGGTAATTCCCGAAAGGGTTCAAATTTCTTCCCATAATATTGCTCTACAACACTCCTAAATTTTTCAATCCCCCAGGAACTGATCAAATATTTTAGTCTACTATATTTGCGATCATCTCTTCTACCATTTTCACGTTGTGCAACAACGATAGCTTTAACTGCATACAAAATATCCTCCTTTGGAACGTATCCTAATGGCTCTCCCAAACGAGGGAATGTGGTCTCTACTCTATGAGTTCTTCCCATGCCTCCTCCAACCTGCAGCAGAAATTATTAAGCAAAAAACTATAGGGACATGGGAAATTTTATCAAAAATAAATAAATAGTAATATTAATAACTCAAATTTCTAATCTCTGCAAGCCCTGAATCCACTTACATATATGTTGAATCCTTGAGGCTCCCCCTCAGCATCAGAAATTACAACAACGCCAATATCATTCGTGAGAATATCTACAGAGTTATCTGTTGGCACAGTCACTGCAATTTTAAATTTTCGAGGGAGAAATTGAGTTCCATAAATAGGCTCAGGAGAATCTGGAAAATTCGTTCCATGAGAATTGTCATTGCGTGCCTCTACCACTTCTGGAGGTTCTGCTGACATAAATCTCTCCCCATCTACCCACATATCATAATAAAATCCTGATTGAGGAGTTAACAAAGCAGCAATGTTTTCTGCAGTTTGTTGTGCAAAAAGGTAATCTTTTCTCACAAGTGGAGCAGCTGGAGCAAGAACATTCCTGTTCAGATCACCACAAGCACCAAGTGTTGAACCCATGCTTCTAATAATGGAGCTCATAACAGTCTTCAGATCCTTCTTCAGAACTCCATGTAGCTGAAATGTTTGCCTGGTAGTTAGACGAAGCGTCCCAATTCCAAATTGATCAGCAAGATCATCCATTGTCAAGTACAACTGGTTTGACACTTTCCCACAAGGATTCTTGGTACGAAGCATAAACGAATAAGACCTCTGTCCACGATCTTCTCTGTTATACTGCTGATAGCTCCCATGGAATTTAATCAATTGTGTGGCAGCCTCATTTATGTTAGGAGCATCCGTCAACAACTCCTCATTAAGAGGGTATCTTATATAGTTACTATGTTCTTTGAAAATTTCAACCTTACTACGTTTCGGCTCCGCTGCAACCCCCGGCTTCGCAGGCTGCAAATTAAGTCATAAATTTTACAGAATAAGAAACTAACTCAGTAAAAATTCACCTAACTAATCCAAAACGCATCTCCAGATAACAAAAATACATTACTCAAAAGAATTACTCTGACAGTCTTCATGTTATTCCGTGGAATACGTTAACAATATAGACAAAATGCAAAGAATGAAAGAAACAACTGGCTTATTTTTTAGTAGCCATCAAAATCAAAAACAGAATATATTCGATTACAAATGAAACATGATATAATCCAATAAAGCAAATCTTTCAAAACCATACTGCAATTAGTGACGAACTTCACTTCCAATTCACACACTTCCCCGACTAGAACAAATTCAAGGGAACCCCACGTTCGGTAAAAGAGAAAACACCCCCAACTTAAATTTTTGTGAACTAAAATGCAAGAGAAAACAGAAATCAGCCTTCTGGGCCGAACAGTCCAAACAGAAAGACTAAAAAAAAAAAAAATCTTTCTGCATTTATTTCAATCTCAAACAAAACAGCGTTTAAGTTACAGAAGGGAAACAAAAAATTAGATGAAATCAAAACAAAATCACATTCAATTAGAACAATTACAAAGATCGAAAACATTAGAAAAGGAAAAGGGGGGAGGATGGTTTTACCGTGGAGACGGCTCGAACGAGCAGAGGGCGGGAGGAGGAGGAGGAGGAGGAAGAAGAAGAAGGGGAAGCGGAAGGGGCGAAGAAGCGGACATGTCTGGCTAAAGCAAGGGAAGTGGTGGATTTAAGGCCATGGAAGGTAGGAATCTGGACCGTCGAATCGGAGAAGACGGTGGCGGAGTTGGAAGCGGCGAAAGACGCCGACGTCGTCATGGGAGGAGGGATTAGGGTAGTGGGTAATTGGAGAAATGTGGAGTGAGTGAGTGAAGAAGAGAAGAAGAAAAGAAGAGAATCAGATTGGATGGCTATGGACGAACACTAAAAAAGGGAATTGAAAACGAAAACGAAAACGAAAACGAAATTCTCTGCTGGATATTTTTTTGTAATTTTATAACAACAAAAAGGTGTCACGTGCCTGACACGGGTGCCCTTTCAAACACTTGTAAAGACACACTCCCACTCTCAATTCATCCACGCGCTTCCCCTTCTTCCTTTTCCTTTCTTTTTTTAAAGTTAAAATATAATTTAAGTACTTATACTTACAATAAATTTTAAATTTAATCTCTACTATTAGTTTATTGTAAATTTTTTCATTATTTTTTTATTGGCATTTTCACTATAAATTTTGAAAATATATTCACATAGTGTGTTTCTTTGCATGAATATTATTATTATTATTTAATAATAATCAGTTTTGATAAAAAAAAAAAAAATTAACTTCGAGAGACTAAATTTAAGATTTACTAAAACTACAAGAACGAAAATTAGACCATTGAAAGTATAGGGACTAAAATTGAACAAATTTTAAAAGGGACGAAAATAATTTTTTAACTTTTTTTTCTTTTGTTAAATTGCAAATTTAGTCCCTATAGTTTAGACAAAATTAGAGTTTAGTTCTTATGGTTTATAGTTAGAATTTAGTCTCTGTGTTTAACAAAATCCTTATAAATAACTCTAATTTTTTCTAAATTATAGGGATTAAATTTGTAATTTAACCTTTTATTTTTAAATATAAAACTTTAAAGATTGTATCAATTTAAACCATGAGATATCAATTTAAACTTAGAACTTTCATAATTGTATCAATTTACAAGTTTCATTATGTTTTGTTTGGATAAACATTGTTTGGGACTTATAATTTTATGAAGAAAAAATATCTTTATGCTTCCTAGTTTTTGTGTCTAGTTTTCATTTGTTTCTTAAGTTTCAAGATTTATAATTTCAATCTTAATTTTCACTAAATACTCACTTTCAGTCTTTGGCATTCATGTCTATTAATTAATTTTAAATATATATTTTATAATTAATTTTAATAATGATGAAAGAATAGTGAAACTTAACTAATTATAATTCTTCTAAATTAATTAGTAGATATAACATTAAAGACTAAAAATGAGTATTTAATTAAAAAAAAACCAATTTAAAAGTGTAAATCTTGAAACCTATGGACCAAATTGAAACAAAACTCGAATCTCAGAGGTATAATGATAACATTTTGAAACCTAGATAACAAATTGAAATCAAACTCAAAACTTAAGGATTAGAAAAGTAACATTTTAAAAGCTAGGAATCAAATGGAAATTAGACCCAAAACCTAATGGACCATAAATGTATTTTTTTTTCTTTTATCAATAAAAGCTCTATATTACTTTCATAAACGAATCAAATATTTAGACTCACAATTAAGATTTTCTTTGTAAATTTTCCATGCATCAATTCTAATCGTTCATTTTATTAATCTAACATTTAAAGAAATCTGCACGTGTGTAAGAACTAAATGTATGGACGATTTTCAAATGCAATCCTAATAAATAGTCTAAGTTGATTCACTTATCACAATTTAGAAGTTTAATGGAAACAATTATACGTTTCGTACGATATTTTTCAAAGTAAGTTTGAAGAAGAATATTAATTGATGTAATTACAAGAGTTCATGATTAAATTTTCGAATATATCAAGGACCTATTGGACACAAGATTATAGCTCAAAAGCCTATTAGAAATTTCTAAAGTTCATGGACAAACTAGATACAAAATTGAAATTTCAAAGATCTTTTAGACATTTTTAAAAGATCGATAGCCAAATAGATACATACCAGAAAGTTCGTAGTCGATTAAACTTGTAATTGAACTTTGTACTTAGTTTAGATAAAAATTAAAACTTTTTCATTTTAAGTTTAGTGTTGAATTTATATGCGATGAGAGATCATAATGTAAGCTAACTTGATTAAGTAAGAGTAAAAATAAATCAAAAAATTCATCTAAAATTAGGGTTCCAAATGCTATTCTAAGATGTATGAAGACAAACCCAAATGTGCCACGTTGGTAATCTTTATATTGTTTCGTGATATATTTCTTTTCTATGTGTGCGTTGTACATCAAGTTAATCTACCTCTATTTTAATTAACTTTCGATATCTACAAATATTTATTATTTGCAAATATAGAATAATAAATAACAAAACATTATATTTGTTTCTTAATATATTCTTTAATTTACTTTTTAATCGATATCAAATATAAATAAAAAATGAATAAATAGTTTTAATTTTGAGAAATTCCTATAAACAGAAAAAATATCAAATTATTTACAAATATAGAAAAATTTCACTGTACATATTTCGTGATAGAATTCTATCACTTGAAGGATAGATTTCTATCACTGTCTATCGCGGTCTATCATAGATAGATATACAGTAAAAAATTTCTGTATTTATAAATAGTTTATCTCATTTTTCAATATTTGAAAATGCCCTTTAACTTTTTTATATATAACAAATTATCTCCATAAAAATTCTACAAATCTTATAAAAAAAAAAAAAACAAAAAAGAATAAAAAATAGAATTATACTTATTATTTCAAATTTTATTCTCTTTCTTGTATATTTTTACATAGAAATGATTTGGTGTAGTATAGACTCTTGAAAATTTCTAATACTACAGTGGTATAGAAAAATTTTCATACTAACTTCATTCATTGCTTGCAACAAAAGTAGCATTTAAGAATTATGTAGAGTCTACAAAATAAACAAATAATAAATCATTAAATGACGTGTCCAATAATGAATGGAACGAGTAAGTACTACGGTAGTACTAGATTTTTCCTCTATAGATTACACTTATCTCATGATCCCTATTTTTGTTACATTAAAAAAATAAAACTAATTCAATTCTTTTAAAAACATGACAATTTTTTTTTTGAGCAACTGTCTGGGTTGCACAAAGATAGATATATCCGAGATAACGTCTAAACTTTGAGTTCTTCAACTTTCATGATATTTAGTTGTTAAATTAATTTTAGTTCGTAATGGTTTGGCTAGTTTTTTGTATTTTTAATTCGTAATAATTTAGTTTATATGATCTTTATATGTAACAATGTAGTTCCTGTATTTTAAAATTTGTAATAGTTTAGTCTTTGTTGTAAAGAAATATTGCTAAAGTTTAATAAAAAAATATATATATATATAGATCATCAATGACCAAGTCATTCATTACACAATAAAAATCGATACTTAATTTTGATAGAATTTCTCACATTAAAGGGCAGTTTGAATTTTTAAGGGCATTCAAGCATTTGGTCCGTTAAGATTTTGACTTTCTATTTGATTTACCAACTCCATATGGCTCAACAAAACCATTATCTCATCTCTTTGGCACTCTAAACATAAATTTATTATAAATTAACAATATTAGTTGAGGAGAAAATAAGAAGCTTAAACACACGACCACCTTATAGTCAAACTTTAAGTTAGAGGGTAAAAGTAAATTTAATATTATACCAAATATCCTAATAAACTAAAAGTTTTTTTTTTTTATATTTATTCTAACAAAATAATATCAAATTTTCTTTGACTTAAAGTTCAAAATTTGTCATTGATGTGGATGAAATGTAGGTGAGATATTCTCATATCTGCAATTAAAAAAAAAAAAAATTAGTCTTTGTATTAGAATTAAAATAATTAAATAGTTGGGAAAATACATGACAAAATTCGTAGTCAAACCAAAAGATTTCAGTCAAATATACATTTATTTTTTTTTTTAATATTGATTTTGTAGTGACATTCTCGGCGGCGGCGTAAATGAATTAGTATGCTGTGGAAAGTAGTCACGCGCGTGAAGCGACGCGTGGAATTTTGTACTAACAAAATTAATGGTACATTGAACCTGGACTTGACCGAAATCTTAGATTAATTATTAAACAAAAATAAAAACCCTAATTTGGTATTCTTTTCACACTCTAAATAATAATTTAGTAAATTTTTTTAGTTAAATTATTAACTTCGTCCTCTTGCCTTCTGATTTGAATTTATTTTCTATATTTTGTCCTTGGCTTTAAATTCTTTATTTTTATTTGATAATCTAAATTACACATTTATGATACTCCTAATTTATCTATGATCTATTGGTAAAAAATATATTCATTATGTCGATTAAATTTATGTTTACGTTGGAGAGTATAAGTTTAAAAAACTTAAATTTTTAACTAATTTAGCAAAATTCAAAATGAATATCATAAACATAGTTTGGTTTTCTTAGATTGTGGGTAATTTGAAAATTATATATAATATATTACTTTATTGTGTGGCATTATAGTAATGATGGCTATGCAATGAAGAGCCATTACCACCTAACAAATGAAATGTTTTTATGGAGCATGTTCGGTTAAAATATAAAACAACACTAACTAATCTAGAAAGTTCTTGAAACATCAGTATAAATTAAGATTTTCTAGAATCATGTTGAAATATGTAAATTTTAAATAAATACTACAAAATTAAAGATCTAGAATTATCTTAGGTTTTCTTTAAGTTTAAGAAATTTTAGAGAGTTCCTTTAGATAAGAATAAATAAGAAGTATCTAGAATCTTTAGAATTCAAGAACAACCTAGATACATCCTTTTGCTTGGGCTCTAAGAATTTCATGCCTATAAATAGGAGGTGTGGTCTCATATGTGAGTCAAGAAAAAGCAAAAAGCTAGAGAGTTAGGGAAGAAAGGGGAGTGAGTGTTACCATTCTTGGTGACCACCTACCTAGGATTTAATATCCTACATGTAAGTTGACACCCTGCCTGTTGTAGGGTCGGGTGAGTTGTCCCGTGAGATTAGTCGAGGTGCGCGCAAGCTGGCCCGAACACTCACGGATATCAAAAAAAAAAAAAAGTGAGTGTTAGAGAGTGTAAAAGAGTATTCTCTCTAAGTGTCCATCATTGTACATTCATAATAAAAGTTTCTTTCTTTCCAAGAGATTGTCTCTCTTCCTTTTGTACCAATTTCTTCAACATCCTCTTCCACAACGACACATGGAAGGAAATGTGTCTATAGAATTCTAGTATGTTTGGAGCAGCATTTTGAAAAATACATATATATTTTTAAATAAAATACCTTCTCTATAAAGCACATCTTGAGAAAAAGAAATAGATGATTGCATATATGAAAAAATGAATTAAATTAATAGTAAAAATAGCCAAATATAAAACTTTTTGGAAATATAGTAAAATCTAAGTGAAAAGTCTAAAACCTCCCCAACCTGACTAATACACCATTCAATCTAAATCACTAAGACAAATTTAGCTTGATTTCTTTCTAACTATTTACATGTTTTATCTTTTTTCCTTCGACGTAGTCTTTCTTTTAGTTTCCTTTTTTTGTCTATTTAAATAAGTTTAATGGTTTTTTTTAGGAAAATTTTCACAAATAAAAAAAATTCCAAACTATTTACAAAAAATAACAAAAAAAATCACTGATAGACATTGATAGACTTCTATCAGCATCTATCAGTGATAGACTTCTATCATTTCTATCACCGATAGACCTTGATAGACTTCTATCATCATCTATCTAACTATCTAAAAATTTTGCTATTTTCTGTAAATAGTTTTCTTTATTTTTTTACTTTTAAAAAGTCTCCATTTTTTTATTAGTTTTATTTTTTTCGTAAGTTATTTTTCTTGAATGTGTGTGCTACATTTGATTAAGTTTTTTTTATCAACCAAGTTTATAATTAGTTTACAACCTTAGTTTAACAGTGATCTACATAATTTTCTTTTTCTTTTTCTTTTTTTGTAGCCATTTTTTTATCAACTAAGTTTCTCTTCTTTTTTTTTTTTTCCAACTAGTTTTTTTTATCTACTTTTATCAACCAAGTTTATTTTGCTCACAACCTTAGTTTAACTGTGGTATATATAGTTTTTTTTTTTTGTAGCAACTGTGACTAAATAGTTTGAGTTTCTATTTATTTATTTATTTTTTTTTTTTTTGTCTCATATCACAAATAAACTTCAACAAGTGATAGAAGTTTATCACTAATACTTGGATGGTGAATGAAGGCTATAAGTTATTGACAAACTCTTATAACTAATTGAAGTTCATTAGTGATAGGAGTCTATTGTTGATTCTATCCCCATTTTTTTTTGTCAATATTAGGAATCTATCATTGTCTAGTATTATGATTGAAGTACATCATTTATAGGATTCAATCACTGACAATTTAGTTATAGAAGACTGCTTATGTTTTCCTGTTGACTTTATTTGGTAATAGAAGTCCATCACCGATAGAATTCAATCAGAATGGGTGAAATTTTTCAATGATAGAAGCCTATCATTGATAAACTACATGTGCACAAGCTTTATATTTTTCTGCGATTCAATAGATGGGGTGAAGAAAAGCCAAAGTGCAACAATGCAATGATTTTTTCGTAGCGATTATTATAATTCTATTGTCCACCATGTAAACAACTATAGAAAGTTTAACCATGATTTCAAATTACTGCAAAAATATATATATATATATATATATATATATATATATATTATGCATGTGAGTTAATTATATTGATAACAAACTTTAAATAATAAAATTAAGTATTATAGTATAGTCTATCAATGATAGACTGATATATCAGTCTATCAATGAAAGACTTTATTCATATATAGTATTCTATCATTGATAGAATGATATTAATCTATGATATTTGGAGGGAATATCATTCTATTAGTAAAAGGCTTAGAGTCCCACTGTTATGACAAATCAACTATAGCAAGGACAAAAAAATGACAAATCAAAGATAGATTTCTATCGATGAAAAACTTCTATTGGTGTTACATCTATATGACAATTCAATTACTAATAAGATAGAAGTCTACCATTGATAGAATAATATTTCTATAAATCATGACAAGGAATATCATAATCCTATGATAAGGATAAAATTTAAAATTTAAAAAATTTAAATATATATAAAAAAAACAGTTTGCTATATCTACCATATTTTTACAATATTTACAAATATTTTGCCTAATTTTTTCATTTAATAGAAATACTTTTAAAAAATTACTAATTTTAGATAATCTCAAGTTTTTTTCATAAAGAAAAATGTTAACAAATAAAAAGTATTAGTTTCTAAGGAGGGGATTAATTTTAACTTTTTTTTTAATGATGGAAACTTGAAAGATAAATTATGTTAAAAATAACTTTAAAGAGGGTGTTTGTGGCGTTGAGTTGGTTATTATAATCAGTGGTTATTAGTCTGTGTTTCGGGTGAAAATTATTTTAGTTTGAATTATAAAGACTGTATTTAAGGTGCATAGATAGAAAATAGTAAACAATGTAACAATGAAATAGTTAAAATAGTAATATTGTAGTTAATTATAGGCTATAATAGTTTGAAACACCAACTATTATAATTGTAGCCCCAAACATGAAGTAGGCTATAATAACCCAATAGCCCAGTCAAGTCAATAGAAGTTGGGGTCCAACTAGTCCAAATGATTGATCGGAAGTCTTAAAAAGAAAAGTATGCAGTACCAAAATAAACTATTTTAATTAATAGTGGAATGTATTGCAACTAAAATGCATTTGTTATTCAATATGTAAGATATAAAAACATTTTCAATGTCCTATGGTGTCAAGATCTCATAATCAACTTGAAGAAACTTTACTGTGGCTCAATGTTTTCCTTGAATACGACTTCGATCTAAGAGTTTGTAAGCTTGTTCTTGAATCAGGAAGATTGATTTTTTAACATGTTGTGAAGAAAAGATGAATTTCTTGAAGCCTTCTAGATTTTTGAATCAAAGGTTTGAATATTTTGAAATTTGTATAAGTCCAGATGAAGATTGTTATGTCGTAGAGAAGTCTATTGTCTTGAAAGCAAGAACGATGCGACCTTGGTGCTATATCGCAAGAAGTCGGTTGCTCCTCAAGGTTCACACAACACTCGAACTTTGACGTGCACTTGCTGGTTTGGAATCAATCGGAAAGTGTAGCTCAAAAACGGCAAAGAAGAACAGAGAAGGGATGAATAGAAAGCGGCTAGGATTTTTTTCTATGTGTTTTCAAAAGATACACAAAAACACCTTTGGAAGAACATAGAAAAAAAAGTTTTAGATCTGCAATAATTTTAGGGTTAGAAAAATGTTTAACGGTAATAAAACGGTAATCTTTTTGATAAAAATTAAAACGGATAGGTAGTGAAAAAAGTTATTTTTTTTTTTCGCGCAAGCGCAATTACCCAAACCGCCTACCTAACTGGATGGATGGCAGCGGTAGTGCGCGGGTGTGGTGAAAGGGTTATACTTCCACCACCACGCACTTTGAAAGCTCATTTGCAAGCATTTGTATATATACCCACTTGTCCATTCTTAATCTTTCAATGGGGAATAATTTTTACCTCTTTTCTCACAAAATGAGTTTTCTTATTTGTTATAGGCCAAAAGCCCAAATTCATTCCCAACAATTTAAATTTTAAATCCTTTGAAATTCTTCATATTTTTCAGCTTCGAATTCTTTAAGATTCTGACAAAAGGTTATGGTCTTTTAAGTTTTTTACTAGAAGAGTACCCAAAATGGAGAGTAGCTTCAATTTTGATGAATCTTGTGTGGATTTGGGTTTATTTGGACTTATTCAAATTTAACTCAATCTCGTTTTAAACAAGCTCGAGCTAAATTAACTTTAGGTCTCGTCACCATGTGACAGAGTTTAATTAATTAGACTAGCCTAGGTCGTATGATGGATCAATGGCAGATATGTTACATTATTTATTTTTTAAATTTTTTATGTCTATTAGTTTAATTTTAAGACACATAAAATTTTATAATTGATCCCAAATATATATTTTCTTATTAATTCACCATTTTAATTTATATACTTATATGCATGCATGGATATGGGACCTGGCGGATAGATGACCCTATTTAAGGGGCTAAAATGAAAAATGGTCAAAGATTAAAAAACAAATGAGAAATGGCATTCTGCTTACATCAGCTTCATGTAAAGTTACCAACTTGACCCTAGATGCACACGAGGGCCTGCTGCTCGAAGTCATTCTCTCTTGATTCTCACTCACACTTTCTAATTCTTGCTCTCGTTCATTAGTTTTCGCTCTCGCTCCCATCCCGTTCCCCGATTCTTGCTCTCACTCCTCATCGTAACAAAAGGAAAAGAAGAACACAGAACCAACCATAAGTGAAGACGAAGACGAACGCATGCAGAAGCAAAGGTGAAAACGTACGCAAATGACAACGTACCAACCAAAAGCTGAAGAAGAAGAATGAAGAAAAAAACACAAAAAAAAAAAAAAGAAGAAGAAGAAATGCAAAAAGAAGGAAAAAAGGAAGAAGAAGAAAGCAAAAAAAGAGGGGAAAGAAAAAAGTTGCAAAAGGAAGAAGGGTTAAATTAGTAATTTCACATGATGACGACATCAACCGACAGTCAAATTTTAGGGTTATTTTTCATTAAAGAGACTCTATACAATTATTTCCATGGAGATAGGGGTGGGGTGGGGAGAGGAGTCGTCAAAATATATGGTATTTAGTCACAATTTTGATTTAATTTGATTGGTGAGGTCAATAAAAATATGAATTTCATTCACAATTCTGAATCATTTTATTATGATTGTCGTCATTAATTTTAGCTGAAATTATAACATTCGACATTCTTTCGTTGGTCGTTTGTTTTTTTGGAAATATAGATAACTGTAATTTTAGATGCTCAGAATTATAGATATATGAAATTATAGATTTTCGGCATCTTTAGATAATCATATTTGTTTTGTAAGAATATTAAAATATTTTGATAACAGTGTTTGTTTTGTAGGAATTCTATTGGGGAATGTTTGAAATTTACATAATTTTTCAAGAATACCCTTACAACTATTTATCAATTTATAATTAATATGATATAATTTGAACTTATATAACATATTTGTTTTTATGAATTTGAATTTCTTTTTAAATTTATATAATTTATATTATTTTTATATGTTATTTTTCTCCACAAAATAATTATATCATAATTTAAGATTTTTTATAAAATAAATATTAATTTAATTTTGAATTTGAATATCTGGCTAAAAAATAATAAGATTCACAATATAACAAAAAAAAATGATATATATGGTTGACAGTATTTATTTTAATTATATAATGCAAATGAAGAATAATATATATAGGTAAAATTAAATAATTAAAAAAAGAAAAAAAAAATGTAAAATAGGGATGCCCTCAACTCACGAATCTGAAAAACCCATGTTTCATGAGGGCATTCAAAACTCTTGAAATGCCCTCCGTAAGAGCATCCTAGGATGCCTGAGAATCTCCAAATGTCAGAACATTTTACAATACCGTAAAAAAAAACACAGTAATCTAGTGTCTACTATGTGGGAATCTAGGATGCCCGCGAAACAAACGCCCCCTTAATGCCAAAGAACTGAAATATTGATAGAAAATTTTAGAGCATATTGTTTGGTTGGTTTGAATTCAATTTTATGTTTTCACATGCATATATGTATTTGGGCAAACAATCCATATACTATTTTTGAAAATTATTTTCATTTTGTATGATCCAAACCGTGCAAATTTTGTAAAACAACCTTTTTATATTTTCATATTTTGAATTTTAAATTTTAACATATAAAATTATATTAAATACAAGATAAAAATGTTTAGAAATACAATATGTCAGGTTATAAGTTCAATTCATTTTCCAAAAAAATAAAATACATAATATGTAATGTATTATAAATTATACTATACTACAAAATAATAACTACACAAAATTTTTGTAACATAAAACATATTCATGAATAAGTTAATAATAGTTTATCGTCGGTTAATGTTTAGTGGTAGCTACAACTAGTTTTATAGTTTATAAATATAGTATCAAACTCATTTTAAATCATTGTTTAGAAAGAAAAAGGAATATTAATTATTTTCTTAATATTAAAAATAATTTTTTTTTCACATCAACAACTAAATAATTATAAAATTAGTCGTAAAAGAAAAAATTAAATAATTATAAAATTAACCAACATGAACATAGTTTAATTGGCATGTTTGTGCTTATACTATCAACCTTGAAATCATAATTCAATTGCCTCATCCAACTATGATTAAAAAAAAAAAAAAAACTATAAAATTAATGTATTTATAATACTAAAAAATTTTAGACAACCTAGTGTGAACAATAGTGACAAGATTTCTCCAAAAGAGAGAAAAAAATGAGACAATAAGTAAGATTATTCTAAATCTCAAAATGTAGAGTTTGAAAATTTAATGACCAAAAAGCTAATAGGCTTAAAATGAGAGGTAGAGAGAGAGTTTTTCTAAACTTTGTATTAATTTTATGAATTATTAATTTACTATAAATGTATACCATTACTAATAAATTTAATTCAAAGAAAAAAATCTAAACTGAAAATTTTATTATTCTAGAGAAATTTGGGATTTGCATGAGTGAGTCAAAACTATTGAAGAGATAATAGAGAAATGTTTGTTCGGAATTACATAATTATATAAATAAAATATGTAGATTAAAGTTATTAACTTCACTCCTCGTTTTTAAACCTACAGTAAGTCTAAAAGACATTAATTTCACGACTTATTAACTTTTTACATTGTCATCTCCAGAACTAAACAACACTTAAGACTAAATAATTCCACTCTTTACCTCCAAACGCCATCTAAGAAGTTAATATTAATTTTATATTATTATTAAGTTGAACAATATGTTTACTGTTCATGGCTGAGTTTATTTTTGTTGAACTCAGGTTTAACAAAACCCTTCTCCAAACAACCTAAGAGAGGTTAAAAAATAAAAAATCACCCCTAAAGGAGAGAGGAAAAGAAGAAATGCTGTGTGAAAGTTGAGAAATGTTGTACCAATCCAACAACCCAAGAGAGGTTAAAAATTCAAAAATCAAAGGTTAAAGTAGATTCAAGCAAATTCTTACATTGCAACAGTAAAAATGAAATCACTTGTTGGCCTAATTGATTGATATATACACACAATCACACACTGAGGTCCTTAACCAAGACTTTTTTTTTCTTCTTTTTTACCCCTTTTTTTTTCTCTCTACAACTAGGTGGTCTTCTCTGATCTCAACTACCCCAAAACAGACACCCTAAAGATAAATATTTCAAGAGGCCCTTTTAGACCTTCATTCTAATCCTGGCTATCCCAAAATGTCTGTTCTACCAAGTAAAAAACATATTCAAGTTGGGGGAAAGAAAAAAGAAAAAGAAAATTTTCAGAGTTTCTTCCCTGTATCCATCCATCCAAATCCACAAAATCAATCAGCTTCCAAGGTTTGTGATTCATCTACCTTCATTAGTTAGATGTAACGATCCGTCTCTCATTAACTTTAAACTCAGACTGTTAAATCTTTCTCGTGAGTATTGTCTCGACGCTTTTCTCCAATCTGTACCGGCCTTCATCATAGCTGCAAACTCCTCGTAGCTTATACGCCCGTCCTGAAGTAATGAAAAGGAAAACATTACATGTGTGCGTGAAGATCAACGACATATGAAACAACACCTGCTAGAGGCCATATTTGAACCCTTCATTGATTGAGGGGAAATCTTGTTGAAACGAAAGTCAAAATGTGAGTTATCTATGTGTGGAACAAAAACTGACCTTGTCCGTGTCCACGTCATGCATGATGGCATTGATAACGTCCTCACCGTTAGTCTCGTCGTCGTCATTAAGTGCATTTCTTAGCTCTTCAATCTCTATGTAGCCGCTCTGGTTTTTATCAAAGAATGAAAAAGCTTTGTGCAGGTGTTCATCATTGGCCATCTTTTTAAGATGGACTGAAACCGCGACGAACTCTGAATAATTCAATGTCCCGTCACCATCAAGATCAGCCTGTCAAGAGTTCAACACTTTTCTCAGTTTGATAACCAAAAGCTTCCCGTTGCTATGTTTTACTACAAGGCAAACAAGATGGAGCTACTGTGGGCGCATCTTGTGTGTGCAAACATGTCAAACTCGTTTTCTTTTTCCAGAATTCAGCAGTTACATTATTTCTTCACTTTTTGACACATTTGTATTGATATAATTAAGAAAGTCCGAGCATTAAGTTCTTTAAACTAAGATGATGATTGATTGTGCAGAGCTCAAGCCTCAAGGAGTAATCAGACCCAGATCTGTAGCTATATATGATTTTGAAGACAAGTGGCCAATATACAGATGGGGTTAGAAAAAGAAGAATGCTTACAGCTTCGACGAGTATCTGAAGATCTGGATCAGGAATCTGCTGGCCTATTTTTTGTAATCCAACGCGAAGCTCCTCGAGGTTGATCTTCCCTCTTTTGCCAGTATCCATCATTTCAAATGCCTCCTTGATTCCAGCCACTTCCTCAACTGATAAATGCTCAGCAATAACCTAATATACACAATAAAATTCAAATTTTGAGACATTAAGCTTCTTCAGTATTAAATATTCAGGAAGAACTTCCAGAACCATTGGAAAATGTTCTTTGTATTTGATATATTATTACCCGTAGAGCTCTTTTCTTCAGCTTGTTCATCACAGAAAACTGCTTTAGCCTTGCTTTCACAGTCTCTCCCAATGAAACATTTGGTGCCTTTTTGGCATTTTGTAACCATGGATGTTCTACATATGAATAGAAGGGAAAATCATTAGGTAGTGAAGCACCGTACTGAAAACCTTACATAATCTTCTATAACAGAATAAAAGTAGTACCAAGAACTTCTTGAGCAGTGAGTCGCCTTTTGGGGTCAGGATCAAGCATTTTCTTCACAAGGTCCTTTGCATTGTCAGACACTATAGGCCAAGGGTCCCTCTTAAAATCGATTACTGAACGAATGATAGCCTGTGCAACCCCCTGTTCGGTTTCTGCTTGCAATATATGAAGAAAATTTAACCAAAAGAAAAAGAAAATGGACAAGAATCTTCGTATACATGGCGTTCTTATGATATGGATCACAAGAATTTTCATTACATGACATTTGTAATTGTATGATATGAATCATAATGACAAAAAAAAAAAAAAAAAAAAAACAAACAAACAAACAAAAACAAAAGCAAAGAAATTAGGACTGACTTGTGTTTGGGTTCAACAAACATTAGTTGAATTTAAGATTCTTTTATAACTCCGTTCCTAAGTGAAAAATTAAAATAAATACAAAGTTAAGGGACACAAACCTGCCCAAAAAGGTGGGACACCACAAAGTAAAATATAGAGAATGACCCCAGCACTCCAAACATCAACTTCTGGACCATAGTTCCTTTTCAGGACTTCTGGAGCCATGTAATACGGACTTCCAACGATTTCATTAAACCGCTCACCTAAGGGAATTGCATATTTGTTATTAGCTATATTACACTTGCAGATGTTAATGGAGAAGAAAAGAGAAAAAAGATGCATTACATCAAATCAACTATGTATTAGAAAGGTAAAAAGCAGTTGTGCTGAATGGATCTAGTCCAATACCAGGTTTGAAGAACACTGATAACCCGAAATCAATTGCCTTTAATGGAGCTGTTTCCTTCTTATTTCCAAAAAGGAAGTTCTCTGGCTTGAGATCACGATGCATAACACCGTGTTTATGACACATCTACACAGCAAAATGCATATAAATGTATGAGTGAATCATATTACTTCTCAATAAGCTCAACACAGAAAGAAACATTGTCACCAGAGAATGGAGTCAGTCGTGCAGGGGTGATGTTGAAGTTAAAAACACGAGAAGGATTTGAAAATCAGCAGCAAAGACGTGCTCCAAATACTAACTATAAGTTATCGGTTAAATTACAAACTTAGTTACTAACCTTTTATGGTCTTGTCCACTTAGTTTCTAAACTTTGAAAAGCTACTATTATATCTCTTAACTTTAAATGGTGACTACATGTAAGTTTTCTATTAGCACCATTAACTAAATAGTTTCGTAGGATACCTATTAGATAAATATTAGCTTATTTGACATGATGTCATAGACAAATAACATAAGAAAGGGCACAATGCGATAAAATAAAGTGACATGATCTCCAAAGGGATTTCATATGTTGTTTTATCTTGTCCGGTCGTCTACTTCTCCACTTCCATCTACCATCTATTCAACGCATAATTCAAATAAACCACCAATATTTCTCCAGTAAATACACCTATTTTATCATTTAGTAAACAACTATAAAGAGTCAAAATTCAAAGTTCGTGACATAAATTCGAGCTTTCTAAAGTTCAGAAAACTAATAACACATCTACCAAAGTTCAGTGACCAAGTTAGTAACTGGACCCTAAGTTATAATCAAATCAAACAACCCAAAGAATTTGTTATCAGGAACCATCGAAAGAGCTCAAGCTCACCAAAAGACACACAACCTTATACTCACCCTTCCAAACAAAGAACAACAAGAACCACAAAGTTGGAGAACATAAAGATCCAACAATAACAACACATAAACATGAATGTTTCACCTGCACAACTTCAACAATGGTCCTCATGACAACTGCAGCTGCTCTTTCGGTGTAATGACCCCTTGCAACAATCCTATCAAACAACTCCCCACCTTCACAAAGCTCCATAACAATATGAACAGCATGTTCATCCTCATAGGTGTCTCTCAATGACACAATATTCGGATGCTTAGGCAAATTCTTCATAATTTCAACTTCCCTCCTCACATCATCAATATCCACAGCAGTCCTCAGCTTCTTTTTCGAAATCGATTTGCAAGCAAGTTTCTCTCCTGTGTTTCTATCAGTACACAAATAAGTTATTCCAAATTCACCCCTTCCAAGCTCGCTACCCAGATCATATAAGGCAGAAATATCTCGACCCGTTGGATCTTTCAACACCCAGTTCCCACCACCATTGCCATTGCTCACTACATAATCAGCTGCAAATGGGTTCGGCTTCTTGTTCTTCCCCTTGTGCTGCTGCCCTGAAGGAGTAGCCGGAGTAGCCGGAGTAGCGCAGCAATTCCCCATGAATCAAATCAGATCCTCGAGCTTTCAGAGGGTCTAATTTTTCTTTTTTCCTCCAGAGATTCTAATAACACCGAATAAAGGGGAAAGGGAGAAACAGATCTCGATGTTACAAAAACAGGGCAACGATTAAGACAGAGAAAAAGAGGAATCGAGATTTTAAAGAAGATATTAAGTGGGTATTTGAAAGCAATATGTTAGAAAGAAACAAGAAAAAGATTCATACGAATGGAGAAGAAAAAACAACAATAAACGCAAATATCTTCCAAAATTATCCAAAAGCGAGAAAGGATAGTCTTGTCATGGACCAAACAAAAGCGAAAGAGGGAAACCAAGAAAAAGATAAGAAAACCCAAAGCATAACAAGAACATTTCTTAACATTTGTTTGAAACACAACAGAAAACAGAGAAAACCCAAAAACCTCACCTGAAATCCAGATCAAAATTTGTTGGAAAACACCCAAAAATCGAAATGGGTCTTGTCTGAATCTGTTGAAGAACTCAATGAAAGAGAAGATTGAGAGAGTTATTGAAAGGGAAGGATAAAAGAAGGGGAAAAAAGTAATTCAAAAGTGTGAATACACCATGGGTTCTCTGAGAGAGAGAAGGTCAAAGCTCATTTGCAGAGACCCTTCTCCTCTCTGTGAGTCTCTCTCAATTCCAAATTCTCTCTCCTTGATTCAAATGAAGAGAGAAACCTCTTTCTTTTTTCTTCCTTTCCCAATCAATGGGTGAATTGTTTTTCCCCTCTTTCTTTCTCCTAATAATTTATTTTGGAATTGGGTTAAGATTATTATTATTCTTTCTTTTTTTCTTTTTTTTTTTTTTTTTTTACAATTTACAAAAACCACCTATAAATTACAGTGGTAGTTGCAATTACACCCTTAACAACTTTTTAATTATAAAAATTAAGCTCTCAAACTTACCAACATTAAAATTGGACTCTCAAATTTATAATAGTTGTAGAAATTGAACCCTAAAATATAAAAATTGAACCTTCAAACTTATACCATTGTTACAATTTCTAGTAAGTTTAAAGGTCAATTTTAACACTTGTATAAGTTTAAGGGCTTAATTCTAATCATTGAAATATATGAGGATATAATTGCAACTACCACCATACTTTACGTGTAGTTTTTACAATCTTCCCTGTATTTTTTCAAAGATGGGTTACAAGTTTTTAATTTTAGGGTAAAATATCTTTTGTTCATATGCTTTCCATCCGGCTCTTAAATTTTAAAATGTTATTTTTCTATCCCTGAATTTTGAATTTGGTTTTTATTTAGGGTTATTTTCAAATATAGAAAAATGAGCTATTTACAAATATATAAAAATTTTACTATCTATCAACCATATCGCGGTCTATCGCTGCTAACAGTGAAATTTTTCTATATTTGTAAATAATTTGATATTTTTTATGTTTATAATAATTTCTCTTTATTTTATCTCTAGTTTTCAAAAGGTTACATTTCTACATTTTAATTTTTTAATTTTGTTTTTCATTTTGTTCCTTGAATTTCTAGATCTTACACATTTATCTTAAGTAACTCACGTTAGTTTTTGTTATTAGTGTTAACTTTCCATTATTTATTTTTAAATTATTATTATGTGGAATTTTTCATTAACTTTAACAGAAAATTGATAAAAAAAAAAAAAAAAAAAACTAATTCAATTATAATTAAATTTTTGAGAAATTTTTACCGATAGAAAAAATGTCAAACTATTTACAGAAAATAATACAAAAAAAGTACTGATAGACATTGATAGACTTCTATCAGCGTCTATCACAACTATCTAAAAATTTTGTTATTTTGTGTAAATAGTTCCCTTATTTTTCTATTTTTAAAAATTTTTCTTAATTTTTTTAGTAAAATTTATTATTTTCAAATAACAAATAGAAAACCAATACTAAGAACTAAAAGTGGACATGAGTCAACTCAAAATTTATAGACAAAATAATATCTTTTTTCTTAATTTTATTATTATGTACAAATAAATTTTCCCAAGATTAATCTTCGAAAAAATGTCCCAAGATTGATTAATTAATTTTTTTTGGCAAAAGATTAATTACTTAAATTAACATACAATCAATAAGACAAAACAAATGTGTCCTTCCCCAATTGCTGAAAGTTCTTCCAATTCCATGTGGATGATCCAAAAATATTGCTCAAACTACTAATTATTATTGGTGCAAAAATAATGTTTTACATTTATAGCCTTTTGTTTTCAAAATACAAAAAGAAATTATAACATCTCACTCATTGTATTATTTCACATTGTATTTTAAGTATAAATAATAGTTGAAATATTTAGGACAAATATCAATTCATATCCTTGAACTTTGGGGTTATATCAATTTATACCCTAAACTAATAATTGTAATAATTTAAACCCTGAACTTTAGGAACTGTATTAATTTAAACCCTAAATTAATAATTGTATCAATTTAAATCCTAAACTGTCACAAGTGTATCATTATGTTTTATTTGAATACATTATGAAAGTTCAATGTTTAAACTGATACAATTATTAATTTTGGAGTTTAAATTGATACAAGTCTCAAAGTTTAGTGGTATAAATTGATATTTGCTCCAAATATTTAATAATACATGATTTATTATGTTATTTTTTAATAAAAATTATATATAAACCTCATAACAAAGAACCAACCACAAAGAAAGGGTTATGTTCGTTCAAAATAGAAGATAATTAACTAAAAAAGTTTGCAGACCAAAACGCTTCATCGTCTTCCACAGAGGATATTCATCCGCTCAACTCAATAACACTCCCAACCTAGCGACAACTCGAGCAATGTCATGCACAATTGAATTTCTAATACGATTACAAAAAGAAAAATCAACATGCTTAAAATTTTAAGCCAAAACAAATATATCATTGAGAACAAAATTAATTCCAAACAAGTCCACCACCTCACATTTACATAATAAACTAAATGACTTTATTATGTCCTTTAGTAAAAGTTTTGTTTATTCACTAATATGTTATATATTAAACATTTTTCTAAAATTGAAATAAAATGTTAAAAGAACGGTTATTAAAGAAAAGTATCATTCAAAAAATTCATAAAAATGTTTGTTTAGCACACCTCACTCAATAATTAAATAAATTCATTTTTTTTTTTGTTTCATGTTATAATTTTTCATGATTTTAAATGTTTAGTAACATAATTCAACTAATTTAGTATAATATAATTTTATTTTAAGGCGATATTCAAATATAGAAAAATGAGCCAAACTATTTACCAATATAGAAAAATTTCACTGTTTATCACTGTACAGTGATAAACAGTGAAATTTTTCTATATTGGTAAATAGTTTGATATTTTTCTGTTTATAGTAATTTTCCTTTTGTTTTAACAGTAAATAATATTCTTTTCACAATAATCAATTTTATTAAAAGAACAAAAAGAAAAAAAAACGAACATGTGATATAACAATTATCAAATCCGAAACATGCATCTATATTAATATGTTACAATAAAAGTAATATCTAAGAAAAAGAGTATAAAACAAAACATATAGATGATATAAGATCAAACCAGTGTTCTAGTTGGTTTAAACTTGACAAAATATCGTTGAAAAAACCACTTTACCAAATTCTAGTAGAGAATATTGTATTAAATATTAAACATTGTTTTCCTTATCAATGCTTCAAGAGGCCTTTGTTTTTCCTTTATCTTACTTTGAAAATGTTTGCAATTGAAGACTACAAAGAACAAGTTGGGATTTGTTTATGTATATATTAACTTTAAGTTTAAACCAAACCCAAAATAAATGTGGGGCTAAGTATTGTTCAACACATGTACAGTTGGTGGACTTTTTGGACTTTTTCCATTCCAAAGTTCCAACCTTTATGCAAAGTAAAATGTGGATATATAAAATCTTCTTCCTTTGGTCACATTTTGCAACTACTTTTTGGACTTTTTTGTGCTACAACTAAAACTATGAAAAAGTAATAGTTCATCAATTATTTTTCAATTTTCTTCAATTTTTGCTTAATTTTTTTTTATTATATGCTTTAAATGATATTTTTGACCCGTAAATATTTTATTTAATGTCAGTATTAATGTTTATATTTCTTCTTAGTTGTTTTCTGTTTACAATTGTTTAGAACGTAAGTGTTGATGCCAAAATTCGGACAAGAGAAACACGCATGATCTTCACGTGATAAGAATAGTGACTTTGTTTGAAGGCAGAAAAATGCGACTTGCAAAAGAAAAACTCTGCACACTGGTGTGTTGTTTGCTACACGCACTCCAATGCTCAAGTCAGAAAGTGAAAGAGTATGGAAGCTAGAGATACAAGATAGGGTGCTATAAAGTTTGAGGGTAAGATTCACAATACCACTCTGGAAGTTATAATGATGTATTTATAATAGAGTTTGAGTTGGGTCTCTTCCTATCTCCCTTAGAAATCTAATTATCAGATAACTAAATAAGATATTTTGTGGGCTTGTTGAACTGGAGGGCGTGTTGGACATGCCTCGTGGGCGAGTTGGGCTCCTCGGGCTTAGAGGTGGTCAGCCTCAGAGGTTGAGGCTAAGGGCAAAGGATGGGCTAGCCCAAAGCCCAAACTCTCTTTCATTGGCTCAATTCATCTTGTTTTGGTTTTGGTTTCATTTTCTTTTTCCTTTATTTTTTAGATTTATTCTTTTGGTCCAACATCATCAACGACAATAAGTATTGGGTAGTTATTCAAGTTTCCTATTTTTAAGTAAAGGTTGTCTAAATTGTGTGAAATTTTTTAAGACATCAAAAACTAATTTATATATTTTTTTTCTCCTAGTTTATGACAACATGGTATAGCATGAAAAATATTAAAAAGTAAATATGACATAATTTTGAAAATTTTATTTGAAAATTTTAATTTTCGTGAAGTAATTTTTTTGTTATTTTAATTTAAAATTTGAAGCACAGCCGAGTTCTATTTTTACAATAAAAAAATAAGGTAGAAGTAATTATCCACAATTTATCTCTCTTTAAAAAAAATAAAAAGAATGAGAAATGTTCTTACTATTATTAAATACGTAATATAGTGTGAGCATATGTCATTTTTCTTCATTTTATTTTGAATGTATTCGATAATTTAAAATTAAATATCAATAACATTCAATCTCGTTGATATTAAATTTTTTATAAAATGGTGACATGGGCATTTTATTTAAATTTTTTTTTTTACTTAAATAGTTAAGTTTTTCATTATATGTGACCAACATATGATTAAAATATTTAATTTTGTAATTTCTAAAAATTAAAATTTAAGTACCACAATTACATATCCTAATCTCAAATTAATAGAAAATATATATATCAAATAAAAAATTAAGGAAATTTTTTAAAAATAGAAAATTAAAGGAAACTATTTACACAAAATAGCAATATTTTTAAATAGTTGTGATAGACGTTGATAGAAGTCTATCAGGGTCTATCAATGATAGAAATGATAGAAGTCTATCACTGATAAATGTTGATAGAAGTCTATCACTGATAAATGTTGATAGAAGTCTATCAATGTCTATCAGTGTTTTTTTTTTTTTTGCTATTTCCTGTAAATAGTTTGACATTTTTTCTATCTGCGAAAATTTTTCTATACATAGTTATAATTATAAAATTAGTTTTTATCTATATAACCCACTGTCACATTAAATTTTATATATATAAAAGTTAAAATTATATAATATATATATATATATATATATATATATAATACTAAAATTAAAATCAAAATTTTATATATATAATCGGGCGGGGATGGGAACTGGGGCGAGGAATATAATCCCCGTCCCTGTTTAGCCTTGCTCCCTCCCCCATTCTCCATCTAATCGGAGATTTCTCACCCCGTTGGGACCTCGATCCCACGAGTTAAATGGACATCTTTACTCTCAAATTATATCTCTTTCTCTCCATTTCTATAACACATTTAGATTGGTATTTACATTATGTATCTAGTTTTAGTAAATCTTACTTGTAAAAGTATTAGCCATTAGGGTGGTCTTTGAAATATTCATCATTTAGGTCAAACAATGCCTTTTGTTTTCTAACCAAACAAAATCTCTCATTGAAAAATAGGAAGGATTTTAGTTGAGTAGTGGAAGGAAGACCAAGCAAATAGTATTTGAAGAATGAAGAAATGTTGTTGAAGAAAGTCCTTTTAGGGAGTTACTTTAATTAGTTGGAGAAAATTCTATCAACAAAAGCGAATAGGAAGGACTTTTCAAAAGCATTTTTTACACATAGATTTAGAAGAGTGGAAACTATAAGATCATCAATTAAAAATGACTAATGAAGACTCATATTTGTAATATGTCAATCAATACAATTCATTGTTATTGCTAATTTTTAATAGGCTAAATTATACAAAATACCTTTAAACTTTTTACTTAAATACTTTTGAACTTTCAAAAGTTTCAAAAATATTCTTAAACTTCTAAGATGAGTTCAAAAATATCTTTACCGTTAGTTTATCAATTGATAAAATTAAGTATCAAAGTGTTCATATATATATATATATATATATATATATATATATATGTTCATAGAGTATTTTCTCATAGACTTCATTCACACCTTAAGTCTATTAGTGAGTTGAACTATTTACAAATATATATATATGTTCATAGAGTATTTTCACATAGGGTTTTTCAAATATAAAAAAATGAGTCAAACTATATACAAATATAGAAAAATTTTATTGTCTATCAGCAATAGACAACGATAAAATTCTAGCGCGGTCTATCATTGATAGACAATGAAAATTTTCTATATTTATAAATAATTTGATATTTTGACTGTTTATAGTAATTTCCTTATTAAGATATACTACGAAATTAAGAAAATCTAATTAATTGTAATTGAATACCCATTTTCAACGAGGAAATAATTTATTATTTATATTTAGATTAGGGAAGGTACCTACATAATTTTCTTTAATCTATTTTATAAATTTAATTCTATACCATATGGAAGTGGCTAAAAGAGTTCTTCCTTTCTCTCTTTGCCCATACTATTTGATACTTAGGTTATTATATTAGATATTTTCAATTTGAATTATGATCAATATCTACAAATTTTAAATTAAAAAAAAGTTAAATTCATTAAATGATAGTACAACATAATATATAAACTTTTATGATGAAACTATTTATTTTAAAAAAAAATTATAACACGTGCATCCATGACATAATAAACTAATCCTAATAAAAAGAGGAATGACCTAATTTATAATCCCCATACTCTATATTAGCTCAAAGTACAAGATATCCTACATGTTTAGGAGTGATTTTTGAAAATGACAAAAATACAATATCTTAAGAGGCTGTTTGAGAAGTTGAAATGTAATATGGATTAATGAGAAGCAGAAGAGTGTTAGAATGCGTGAGGTATCGACAACAGAACGAAAATGGGATCGTGAAATATGAAACGATGGGAAAGAGAGTTTAGCTAAAAACTATCGAAATGAAATGAATTTAATATTACAAATCGGGCACAAAATGCTCAATCCAAACATGAAATTTGGATTACATTACAATCCAAATACATTCCACGGGCTCCTAATCAGTTTCTAAGAGTCTATTATGGAATAGAGATTTTAATATTGGTTTTATGCAGTATATAATAGTTTTCAACAGATTATTATTAAAATCTAACACTCTATTAAATAAACCATGTCATCATAATGAAGAAGGGGAATTAGAGCAAACAATGATAAGCCTCATTAAATTGGATAATTATTAAAGTAAGACTATTGTAGGGAATGTATGCAACTAGCCATAATGAGAGTATAAATGGATTTCAATATGATATATTTCACTTATGAAACTAATATTATGACCCTATTTGATAACGTTGTTCTTATCTAAAAATTAAAAATATGAATACGTTTGATAATTCTATTTTTATGAAAAGAAAAAAAAAATAGAAACAAAAATTTGTTTGACAACTATTTTTTTCTTTCATGTTTTGAGTTTTTGTCTTATAGTTTTAAATTTAATTACTTATATAAATTAAAAAAATGTAGCCAGGCATTATAATATTAAAAAAAATAATTATATAGAATTTACATTATTAAATATAAATAAGTTTTGATACAAAATTAACAACAACAATACAAATTAATTGTTTATATTCTTCAAATGTAACTCAAATTCGATATTCATTATTTTATTTTTTTTACCAAAATCATTCATCTTAAATGACGGTCAAACTCAAACCTAACTCAATAATAATATTATGTAAATGGGTAAATAAAAATTTGAGTAAACAAAATTTGTATATTGTATAATTGTAGTTTGGTTTCAATTTTTAAGGATGCATGTTGCAAAATTCATAAAATATTTAAATTTACATAGTGAAAATTGAAAATTGAAAATAATATTATTGATAATTTCTGACCTTATTGAAAGCAAAATTTCAAATCCCCTTTCTTCAAACAATTGAATGGATAATTTGGGAGGTGGAGCTGGTCGTATTAATTAAATAATTTGATCCAAAGTGAATTTGGTAGCTTGTGTGTGATCTTAGAGGGAGGAGTTAGTTACAAATATAACAATAAGATTCAAAGTATTAACATATATAACAACATTTTAAAAGAATTATAAATATAGTAAGCTTATCACGGATAGATTTTTAAGGTCTAAATGGTCTATCACTGATAGACTATAAAAGTCATAGTCTATCAGCTATATTTGTAATTTTTTAAAATATTATTATATACTTGATTATTATATCTAAAACTGCTATTCATTACCATTACTCTAAATCGAATAAACCAGCTTTCTTGGTGCTTGATGGACTTGATAGGTAAATGAATTAGGCCTAATCCAATTTGTGTAATCATCTAGACATGAAAAATTATATATTATAATTATAAGAGAAATTTTCACCGATAGAAAAAATAGTCAAATTATTTACAGAAAATAGTAAAAAAAAACATTGATAAACTTCTATCAGCTTTTATCAGTAATAAACTTCTATCATTTATATCATTGATAGATCCTGATAGACTTCTATCAGCACCTATCACAACTATCTAAAAATTTTGCTATTTTGTATAAATAGTTTTCCTTAGTTTTTTTTATTTTAGAAAATTATTCTATTTATAATCTATAATATATAATTTATTTAAAAGGGAAAATTTGTGAAAAACATTTTTGGATCAATGCCCATCTAAAAATTTATTAGTTACGGCTCATTTTATAGCACGAATTTTTAGACAATTATATTTTTCACATCTCATTTTATTATTACATTTACATTTCATTTTAAGTTGTATACCAGGCTATTCTTAAAAAAAAAAAAAAAAAAAAAAAAAAAAAAAAAAAAAAAAAAAAACGTAGACCAGCTATTATTGTTTCATTTGTTTTAAAAAAGGGTATTATTGTTTCCAAGCACTTACGTACATAGTATTAAAATTTCATCGATATGTCCATATTTCCATATTTCCATCGATATTTCTACGTTTCTATGAGTTCGATATCGATATGAGAGGTGAATTGATATTTTCGTTATATCATAGAAAAATTCACAAAACACAAAAAATAAACATCAAAATGACACTAATATAAACGTAATATAAATAATAGACATGTTTACTTATTTGAGAGTAATAAAATGTTTATTTACTAATTTAAATTTATTTTCTAAATTTTTTGTTTTTATAATTTTTCTAGAAATATTCATCGAAATCGATATTTTATTGATATTTCCATCGAAATTTTCATAAAATTAAGACCTCGATATTTTAATTTTTGCTTACATGTTACAATTACAGTATTATTGTGTTGTTCTTTTTCCTTTTAAATGTCGGTTAAAATATTTAATTTAATAACACAACATTACAAATTTAATTTTTATAATGATGGTTTTGTGAAATTGAAGATTTAGGGTGTGTTGGGTTTAACTTTTGAAGGGTTTAATTTTGAAAATAAGTCATTTTAGAATAAATTGAAGTCTTTGGCAATCATTCAAAATAGTTTTTGAAACATTTTTAAAGTGTAATTTAAACAATTTTTATCAAAAGAGTTTAAATAATAATAATTTTTTTTATTAAAAAAAATATTTTTTCCTAATCAATTCAAATAGACCTTTAAACAACTAATAAACCATCTTTTTCAGTACAATTAGAGTTGGGGAGATTCTAACTACAAACTTTATGGTCGCTAATTCACTCATATGTTCGCTAGACTACACTCACTTTGGCAATTAACCATTATCCGAGCAACATGATTAGTTGAGAACGTTTAAGACTTGGTTTTATAATATAAGTTTCTTAGATTATTAGTCTTTTGCCATTTAAAATTTTGAGAGTGTTTGAATATTGAATTGGTTATTATAATCTGTGGGTTATAATAGTTTATGTTTAGGGTATAGATTATTTTAGTCTGGATTATAATAGTATGTGTTTGGAATATAAACTATTTTAATTTGAGTAAGAAATAATAAATACGGTAAAAAAAAAATGATGAATGTAAAATAATAAATACTGTAATAAAAAAAGGTTTTAAAATAATATTGACTCTAGCTAATTGGGATTATAAAATAGTATTTACCAATTGGGGATTACAAATTTCACTTTCACTGCCACTTCTATTCTCTTCTCACGGTAATAATGGGCACACCCAACTCATGTAAGTGTTTTGGAAATGGGATGGTAAAATAGAGAGGACCGGTAATTCTATAATCGAATTAGAGGTTAAATTGGAAGCATCGAGAATAAAGTTGGAATTAATTAATAAATAAAATTACATTACCATTTTTGTTGTAAGTTTAAATTCTTGTCATTTAATATAATTCCTGAAAATTTTTACCGATAAAAAAAATGTCAAACTATTTATAGAAAATAGTAAAAAAAATAAATATTGATAGACATTGATAGACTTCTATCAGCATCTATTAGTGATATACTTCTATCATTTCTATCACTAACAAACCTTGATAGACTTCTATCAGCTTTTATTGCAACTATCTACAAATTTTGCTATTTTGTGTAAATAGTTTTCTTTATTTTTCTATTTCTAAAAATTTTCCTTTAATAAATTATAATTAGAAAATCTTAAAATTAATTAATTTAAGATTAAGGGTCAAATTGTCATCATATTTGACGACATAGATGTCAAGTACTTGAGAATTTTAACTTTATACCATGTTTCAATTCAGTTTCCAATATGAATTATATATATATGGATTCTTTAATTATTTAGTTATGTTGAATGTCATATGATATTGAAGTTAAATTAAAATCATTTAAAGGAAGCTGCAACAAAGATGATGTGAAAACATTAGTTAGTTGTATATGGGAAATTGTTCTATGAGATTTGGATCAAATGGAGATAGTGTATTGCTTGATATTCTAAGTATATCAAAAGTATATTAGACCTAAGATATGAATGTATGATCAAGTATATCAAATTTATCAGCATTATATCAATCAAGTATATCATCAGTCTAAAATAGTACATCATTAGCAAGTTTATAAAAAATATATCAGTCAAGTATATCATTATCAAGTATATCAGTTAAGTGTATCAAGTTTATCGGCAGTATAAACAAGTGCATAATCGACAAGTTTATCAATAGTAGATTAGTCAAGTGCATCATTATCAAGTATATCATGTATATCAGTAAATTGTATTAAGTTTATCAGCAATATAAACGAGTGCATGATTGACAAGTATATCAAGTATATCAGTCAAGTGCATCATTATCAAGTATATCAGTCAAGTGTATCTAGTGTATATCAATAGTGTACCAAGTGTATATCAGTAGTGAGGCATTTGCGACATTTTACATCTTTTACACGTGGGCTAGGCTTCGTTTTGTTATTTTTGCAAACTACAAATGTGTGGGCTATGGGCCTAATTATTGTAGTTTATTTTACCCTTTTAGCAATGGGTAACCCTTTAGGGCTAATAATTAAGTGTGTAGCAACGTTTTTAAATAATTGCAAATATAGCAAAATCTATCGTTGATAAAAACTCCAAGCTTGATCTAAGTTTTGCTATATCTGCAAATTATTTTGCATTGTGCTACATCTATTAATACTTTGAATTTGATTACTGTATTTACAAATGTCTCTTATATATAATATACACACACTATCTATGCTTAGCATTACTCGAAACTAAGTCTTTAATACATATTTAGAATAATTTAGCTCAACACAATTATTCTAAAAGTTAATCCCAAACATATTCTTAAGTCATTGCAAATCATATGTGACTATACAAAATCACTTTTAAAAGTTTAAAACCAAACATTTAAATGATTATATGAAAATTAATACTTTAACTAATTGATGGTTAATAAAATCAATTTTGTTAAAATCACTATGATAGGACAACGAACCTCCACATTGGTATGATATTATCCACTTTAGCCATAAACCCTCATGACTTTGCTTTTGATACCACCCAAAAGACCTCATACCAATGAAGATAATTGTCTTCACTTATATACCCATGATCACTTCCTTCCCTAACCAATGTGAGATTTTGTTCACACTCCTAACAATCCTCCTCTCAAACAAAGCATCACTTCAAGTCTCCCTTTGAACAAATCCATCGACTCCCAGTCATGAGAGCTTGCTCTAAATCTCAAGGTACATTCATCTTGGGTCACTTGCTCTTCATCTCAAGACACACCAGTTCATCCTGAGTCAATTTACTCTTCTATTCTGAGGCACATCCTGTATATTTAAATATACTAAATTTATACATTAAAAAAAAAAAAAGAAGAAAGAAAAGAAAATAAACGAACAAACAAACAATGAAAATGGGACCTTTTTAAAAAGTATATTGTAATTTGTAAGAGTTTGTATTAAAATAATTGCATTTTTAATTCGTAAAGTTTAGACTTGGTATCTATTTGATTTCAGAAGTTTCAAAAGCAATCCTTTAGTCCCTAAAGTTGGAAGAATAGTTCTAAATGGTCCAAAGTTAGTTGAACATCAGTTGACTTGACAGATTTTGCTGATGTGGCCTTTTAAATGAATTGACAACAAAGATATTAATTTCAATTTGAGACATATATCAGTTTTTAATTAATCCCAAATTTAATCATTAATTTAATAAATTTCGTGACAATTTGAAAATGGTCAAAATTACTCGAAACAAATCTTCCACTACAATGGTGAGTTTTTGCACAAAGAGGAAAAAGAGATGGAATTGTCTTCTCGACAAGAAGAGTAAATACACTCACATAGGAGAAATAAATAATTTTTTTTTTGCCAACTAGTGTAAAAAGGCATTGGCAGATCTCATCACTAATTAACTGTCACATCATCTTTCCATTAGATCAATTAACGGTCAACTAAATCTAGGTACTATTAAGAATTATTTTTCAAACCTCAAGAACTAATATGTTGTTTTTGAAATTTCGAAAACCAGATAAACAATAAGTGATATGAAAACCTTAGCAATTTGAAAATTAGGAACCCAATTGTTGAACCCTAACCACAAATCCCAAAACCCCCCAAATCAATTGACGTCAATCTAAAGGAAAAAACTAGAATTGGATTACCTTTTGATCGAAGACTAAGAGATAAGGAGAACTAGTTCCTTACTCTAAGTTTGAACACTCCACAAGCAAGATGATCAGACTTACGTGAATGTTCTTGGCATGCAACCCTGATTCAAGAATTGCAAAAGTGGCGGGAGAGAATTCTCATTCAAGGAAATCCTAAGTTCTAAAAACATCAAAATTGTTCTCCAATAACCTAAAGGCAAGATTATAAATAGCCTCCTAATAAAACCCTAATGGCTTAACATAATTCATAGTAAAATGTCTAAAATAACCCTACTTAAAATGTCATTAACAAGGATAAATTTGGAAAATAATTAGATTACATCAAAATTATTAAATAATAATTTGATGCCTTGGGCGGTTCATATCAATAAGCCTAAACCTCAAAAATCGAAAGTATATTTTAGTCTAAAATACATTGTTTCAAAATTTATTATTGGTGTATTTTTTATTTTAGTAAGGTGAGATTATCTATAAGACATGATCGAGACTCGTGTGTAACAAATATCGTCTCATCAACAAATGAACTGAGTGTTTTTTGCAAATTTAAGTCATCTCTCAAAGAAAGGATCATGTTTCTCACTTTTTTTCTTCTTCTCATTTTTAAGGTTACCATAATAATTATTCATCTAACTCAATCAATGTTCAAAGTACTAAATAAATTGAATAGCGCCAAGTCAAAAGAGTTGAAGGAAAAAGTCAAATCAAAACCCTTATAGATCAGGTACATTTATACATGTGTGCATGTACTTTGCCAACCTTTTTTTTTTTTAATATTGTAATATTAAAAAAATTATTACAATATATATATATATATATATTTTAATGTAATACCGTTTTTTCAATTTCATTTTTTATAAATTTATAAACACGTATATTTTTAAAGGAACAAAAATCAATTTATACCACAGTTGTCACTTGAAATATCAGAATATCTGTTATGGGGTAGATTAATTAGACTCGAATAAGACAATAGGTGAAGTGCATGATCTAAATACTCGACCCAAGGCCTAAATGGACCTTGGGAAATACAAGCCACGAGTCAAGGCCCATGAAGACATACCCTCAGCATCAACCCACGACAAGGCCGAAAATGACCAATCTGTTTGAAAGAAGGCAGTCCACACATCTACAATCCAAATTCAAAGAGAAAATGGAAAATCGTAGATCAATTGACCTATATATACATCATTATAACCTTAGAAGAGGTAAGTTCATTGTTATCTCTAAGACTCTTGCTATAATAAAAAAAAAAAGTCTCTTACTAACTTATGCATATAAAAAATGTTGTAGCAAGTACCATATTGGTGTTTAAATTCTCCTGGTCTTGCAAATCACATCTCCTCTAGAAAAAAAATGGTTATAACATAGAATACACAAGCACGATGTCACAAACAATATGCATGACAAGTGAACAACACAGAAACAAATAGAAATATAAAGACACAGAGACTGGTAACCCATCTTGGTGCAATATCACCTATATCTAGGGGGCCATGTGCATGACGAAAAGAAACTTCACTATATAAAGAATAAACAATTACAACGGAAAGTATTTATCTAATAGACTCTATCTTAAGTGACTCATGTATAGCTTGTTTTTCAGTTTCAACTTCGACAACCCCTAAGTTGAGTCCACCCACTTCCACAATAACACTTTTCCAAAGCAATTTCTACCACTTCTCAAGGCGATTCATATGAGAGTTAGAAATCTCGCTTAACTGATTAGCATAAAGTTTACAAGCACTCTTAGTTGTGAATATCTCATTGTTTGTGTAATGCCAAAGCCACTGATCAGGGGCAGTAGATTTACAGATAGGGATAGAGCTAATAACCACAACATCATCCTGACAAAACACCTAATGTAACATTTGCATATACCAACGCCCCTCATTATCAATATAGAAACTGACCCTTACATCCACCCAGAGATGGTTTGAAGTAGAAATGAGTTTGAAAAGATGTTCTCTTGGCAACCAAGGAGAATCGAAGGCCAAAGTGACCTCTCCCGATCCAATTCTTCTACAAATGCCCAATTTTAACAGATCACGACCCCACACCAAACTACGCCAAAACAAAAGAGGGGTTATGACCCAACAAAGCATCCAAAACATTAACAAAATGATAGTATTTACTTTTAAACAATCGAGCTGCTAATGAATTTGGTTGAGTTAAGAGTCTCCACACTTGCTTGGCTACTCGGGCTTTATTGAAACCTTCAAGACATCTAAACTCGAGGCCACCTCTTTCTTTAGGAAGACAAAGCCTAATCTTCATTTGGTTTAATTAAAAAAACTATTTTCTTGACTTCTTTTTTAAATCAGTAAGTAATTAACTAAAATTCACTTGCATATAAGAAAAATAAAATGTCCATATATGCACATGATATAACTTAACTAGTTGGCTGGTCCACAATCACCCCATGTATAAATATAAGTATACAATTATTAATTATTTAAATAAATAATTATTCCCCTAAGATAGAATGTTGAAGCAATAACTTGTAATATCGATTCAGATATCAATCGTTTTAAAATCTTTTCAGATCTTCCAGATTTTTAGATTAATTCTCATTAATCTATATGAGTTACACCAACGATATCTTGTGCATTAGGTGAGTGATTATCTCTAACCTTCTCTCTCTTAAGTTAGTTACTAACTTAAACAAGTGGCTAACATGTTTTAGAAGCAACCTACTTTTCCTTATTTTTCTCAAACCATAGAAAAGTTATCCATGTGTGTTAGCCAGACATACATCGACCTTAAACGATGAACAACATTTCTAAAACAAATCAATTAGAATTGAATCCTAATTGCCGAAGCAATTGATCGCTCTGTCTTTAATTTGGGAAATAGAAATTCAAAATAAATTTTACAAAACAATTAGATTAAGCAAAAATACCTTTGAAGAACACCACAAAAAAGGACTTCTTTGCTATATCTCAACGGGTAGGTTTAGAATGGTGGGATTCTGACGAGTTTTCAGAGAGTAAATTGAGAGAGTGATCCTCCAACACCAGGTTTTTGAAAAAAACCTAAAAAATCCTTTTTTAAGAACAAAAAAAATATGTGAGGGAATAAGTTTCCCTCACTCCAGTATCTCCACTACAATTATGGAGAGGAGTTATTTTAATAATAACAATATTATTATTATTACTATATATTAAATCATATTTAATATATATAATACAATTAAATATTAATTAATTACACATTTATACATTTTAATCATATGTAAATGCATGTCTCTCTCACAAACTATAGTTTTAATATGAATCACATTCACACTAATTTTACTATAAAGTTTTAACATGAATCAAATTCACATTAATATTTGAATCTTATTCAAATATTGCTTTTTCTCTTAATATATAGTTTAATCATAAATCATATTCATGATGACTATAATATATCATCATATATCACACTTTATATTAATCTTTATTAATATATAATTCCCTTAAATAATTTGAACAATTCAAATTATTTCAAAATAATTGAACCTTATTTTATCATTAGTGAACTAACAAGGAGACCTAATGGACCTACAGATTAGAAGCTCTAATGATTAGGGATTAAATTAATCAAACTTTGTAATTAATTAAATCAACATACATTAACTGCAGGTCATTCCACTAAAGACCCACAACCACACTCTTTTTCCTTAAACCTCATTGATCCTTTAATGAACAACATGTTTATGGTCCTACCATAAACAAATCCCTCTCGAGCCAACGAGAGGGTAGACTCATTGTTCAAGACCTGGAGTCAGCACTTAAGGGAGCAATTTATCTACTTTCCCTGAAAGGGGGAAGAAGTAAAGTCCATTTTGTGTAGCTATGTTCCCAACTCTCTACTCGAACAAGCCCCCAAAATGATAGGCATATTGAGTCGGCGACTTAGGCCACTCTCACCCATACAAATCAAAGGACTTCCTTCATAGACAGGAGTTCATACTCACTCAGGATTGAGGTCGAGCTATTTATGGTCATTATATGAAATATTAGTCTCTATAGTTAACGATGTTATAATGTGAGGATAATCATTTCGCGGTCCGGTCTTGTACAAACTCTTTGTACAGGATATCCGCACTCGCATGTCTTCACATGAACAATTTGGATCAAATCATGTGTAACACTGTGCAACTCATGTAACAATTACAGAGTGGGCCGTATCTGCAGTGTTACCAGAATAAGGCATCCAACCTTATTCATATACTACAAACCTTTTAGGTTACAACTTGAACAAGATGCACTTGTATGTCTACTTCATACTGTTCAAGCTACATTTAATAACCTAAGATCTTAGTTTATTAGATTGAGTAAAATCGATCTAAAGATCAAATAAAATACATCTTATTTTATTAAATAAATAAATAAATCATTACGTACATCTTACAAAGTTACGAGACCCATGAGATTTAGGACATAATCTCAATACAAGCATATGTAAATCTTAAACTCATATTAATAACACCATCCTAAATCCTCACCTAAAAGGTGATTAGTTCATGTTACAATATCGAAAAACCAGAAAACATCAAATGACATCAACTTCATAATAACAAGTAGGTAAGATTAAGATTTGAAACACATAAGTCTTTTTGCTACAGTAATGATTACGGATGAATTATCTTGTCTGCTCCTACTTTCAATGTGTGAATCATTGTTCTACAACTATTTTATCTACATCCTAATCTTTAACTACATTATTTTTGTCTCCTTAAAAAAACAGTGTTTTTTAGTTATTTCAAGGCTAATTAGGCCAAATCGTCCACATAGCATGGGTGCATTAAAATTTCCAACACTATAAATATAAGATAATCTACTCGCTCATAAGTGAATTCTTTATTTTACCTACGAAGTACTGAGGTGTGTTTTTCTCTAGAAATGCTCAATCATCTTCTAACATTCTTGTTCTTCAAAACTTTGCTAAATTGTAGTTCCCTAACTAAATAAGTACAATTAGCACAAGTTAAGTATCAAATACTCAAAGTTCATCCTTTTAATGCCTTTAAATCAATAGAATTCATAAAGATAAAAGGTTCTCAAAGACGTTCATCACAAAACAAAGATAATTCTAGTAGTTTAAACATCGAATGCTTAAAAGACAATTAATAGCTAGCTTTTGGAGATTTATCACACTCCCAAACTTGAATCATACTACTCGTCCTTGTGTAATGCTAAAACTTTAGAGAAAACTTTCAAAAACCAATGCTTTATCAAACAACAACATCCAATAATAGAATCTAACCATAAGTTCAATTAAAATAATTGGTTGTGGCTTGCTGATTTTTAAAATCTACCTTAGCTTATATCTCTTTGTCATTCTTCTACACATGTTGAAAGTTTCACTTATTCGTAAGATTACCTAACCTTTAATCTAATTGATGAGTATTTATACAAGATATACTAGATATACATTAAACCCTGATATCAATATGTCAAACTTTCTAATGTACAAATATATCGATGTAACAACGAATAGTTAAATCATTAGGTAGGCGACGATAAAAATTAAAAGGAGAAGAGAAAAAAGGTGAAAAGAAAATGAACTCAAAGTAGCAATACAATTTTGCTTTTTCTTTAAGAAAAGTATAGGTCATCTTGACATGCACTGGGACCTCATTTACTCGAGATATCGTCAAGAAATGAAAATGCTCCAAATGATAAGAGACAACATTGCTCCTCACGACATGTTGTCTCGTGTGGTTATCCTATCTCGTAACATTAAAACTACAATATTAATCTAATAGATTTAGAAAATAATATATTTCAATAAAAAACAATTTGAAAATCCTAATATACAAGGAAATATAGGTAGGAGTAGGACAAGATGATGAAATGGCAGAAGTTGATTGGTTGGGATGAAGAGAAGGGGGGCAATGCTTGTTCGTGTTTGTTGGTGGTGAGAAAAGAGGGTGAAAGTGAAGAAATTCAATTCCTTAACTTTTATTTTTCTTTCCTTTCCTATTAACTTCACGAGCGTTCCCCAATTTTTCTTCTTCGCAACCAAACGCACTCACAGCGGCGAAGAAGCAACGGGAACAAATCAAAATTTCCCCCCTTTTCTTTTCAATCAAATCTGTCTTTGAGATGAGGAAAACAGGAGGAACCGAGAAGAAGAGGGTCAGAAGGCAATCAACTGCTGTTCAAAATGCTGCCAAAGATCCCAATTCCGATACCCCTCCTAGGGTTTGCCTTCTTTCTCCCTCTAACATCTTCATTTCCTCTCTAATTTTTTGTTTTCTGATCTGGGTTTTTCTTCCCTTCATGAGAGAACGGTGCTTTCAGTACGATTCTTTGTTTGATTCTATGAAGACCCAATTGCACATATGGGCATTGATGTGTTTTTGGACATGTTCTATGAATCTTTTCTTTTGGATTCTTATATTTGTCTTTTTGCTTTTCCGAGAAATGATTGATGGACGTGAAGTTTCATAATTTGCTATTCGTGATTTGAAGTTCCTCAATCTGAAATGGATTGTGGCGTGTGGCTGGAGGATTCATTAGCTCTACCACCCATTTCCGAGATCGTGCTAGCGAGCATTCATTGTTTTGGTCCCTTATCGAAAAAAAGAAAGAGAAAGGGAGTGATTAATGTGAATGACCTGCAAAAGGGGTTTTTGTAGTTCTCAGTTTTGCAGCTTTGTAGTGTAGGTAGATGAGCAACTAGAAGTTCAAATTGTAAAATTAAATAGCCCGGGCCTCAATGGATCAGATTTGCATTCTCCCATGTGGGCGTTGTTAATTGTGATTTTGTGGTTTGAATTTAGAGAAGTGTAACTTGTAAGGTTCCATCACTCTGAATCAATTGCAATTTGAGCGTAGTTTTATATTTTAGTTACGAGAAATGAATTGTTATATGATTTGATTGTGCTGAAAGCAGCCATTATTTCTTCACATTGAATCTTCTTAGTTTCTTTAGATTGACGAGAAACATCTTAAATTACAGTGTGATGGTTATCAGGAAGTGAGTTCATATGAGTTAAAAGAGAGGGTAAGGTAAAAATGCGTGCGTTTTTGTTTCTAATAAGTTCTATTAACCTCTATTTAGTATTGGATTCTGCTGCCTTTTGGCTATCAATTACATTTTAACTATCTCCAACATTATGCTGAGTTAATAATCTTTGGGTCACTATCTGAGTATGATGAAGATTGAGGATGGTTTTGTTCATTTTTCCGAATTTTAATTTTTCAAGAGTTTTCGAGTCGCTGCAGGTCATGAATTGGTTGTTGGTGGTTCTAATTTTTTTTTCCTTCTTTTAAATCAGGATTCTAAATTTGTTTATTTCATTTTAGCTGTCATGTTTATCTCACATGTATATTTTTAATATTCAGAAACAAGCTGCAAAGAAGGACGTGTTTCAGTTGTTTGCTGAGAAAGTGAGAGACCACAAGAATTTAGAATCAAGATGGGCTGTTTTACAAGAGACACGTGTTGAGTATTTTAGAGGCAAGGATTTTGTTAGTTTTTTGAGAAATCATCCAGAGGTCAAGGATATTCTTGATTCAGATAAAAATTTGGAAACTGAAGATATTGGCAATGCATTGCTAAGTAAGAATCTCTTAGTTCGGTGTGATCGTGTGGTGAAAACTGTTCGTCCTGGAAAGAGAAAATTGTCTACATGGCCAGCACATCTCGAGATATTCCCGGTGCGGACTTTTTTTATGCATTATGTATTTCTTTTATAGTTGGAGGCCTCATCTTTTTTTTTTCAAATAAAAAAACTACCTTTCATTAGGAAAAAGATGAAAGTTGCCACTAAAAAACCAGCCCACAAAGGGCCTCCGATCATGTAAAATAACACCTATCCAATAATTATGAAAAACCATCGTAACTAAAGTATAAAGAGAAACATGAAATCTAGCAAGGGACCAGACATCCCTCATGTCCCTTTTCAAGCCTCTAAACACTCTATTGTCCCTCTCCCTCAAAGATCCCTCTATAACGCACACACACCAACAAGCCACGCTTCTCTCTTAAATAGAGGATTTACTTGCTGATATGGATAAGTTTCTTAATTCAGCCTTCTTGATGCATATGGTAAGCAATTGAGCAAGAAACTTAATGACCATCCTGTTCCATAAGTTAGTTTAATATCATATATTCATATTCTCTGACCATTTTCCAGGTTCTGAATGTGCAACTTACTCTTGCAGGATCAGGTGTTCTCTGAACAGGATGCCTTTTTTGCTTGGACATTTGTTAAGCGGAGGCCATTTTGGCAGACACTTCTTTCATTTTGTTGGCCTGTGTTGACTCTTGCAATTTGCTTGTTTCCTGTATATCCTCATCAGTGCAAGCTTTTGATACTTTACTCATGCGCTGGGGTTCTGCTTCTTATACTCTCACTTCTTTTATGTAGGTCATACAGCCCTTTCACTGCCTTATTTTTGTGTTCTTTTATATATCAATAAATCATTTAAATGGTTTTGTTAATAACTTAATTTAGGGAGTGCTGCATCTGAAGTATTATGGTAGGATGTTATCACAAAGTTATGAATGCGTCTGCTTTTATTGGCTATGTTGGTTGACCTTTCTTTTTTCTTTCTTTTCTTTTTCTTTTTCTTTTTATTTTAAAATATTGTGCATCTCGGCCATGGACTTTTTCTCCTTTTCAATATTTTTTAGTCAACATTTTTTTTTGGTCATTTTTTGAGAAGTAGAATTGATGTAAGAAGAATAGGGATTAATTGGGTAATTAGGCAATATTATAGGTTAATTCCCTTTTTACCCCCACTTGTAATAAAACTCTATAAATAAGAACCTTCCCCTCTTGTATGAAACACATTTATCATTCTAATAAAAGATCCAAAATCTTGATTCTTGGAGGGTTACTCCTACTTAGGCTACGTCAAGAATACAGGGAAAGCATAATTTTATTTTATATTTTTATTTATTATTATTTTAAAAATAAGAAGCGAGGAGCACAAATCCTTTGACCTCCTTAAGTTGTTTCTCTAAGGATGAGGCAACATCATAAAGTAATCATTGTTGGATAGCTTGGGTGACAAAATCAGCAAATGATTGCAACTCTTTCTAAATTCTTGATTGTTATTTGGGGTAGCTTGGTTGGTCTTGGTTGATTTGTTGATTTATTGTGGTTCTTCTTTGTATGTATACGTGTAATATTCACTTCGCTAGCACAATAAAAGGTTCTCAATTATTTTAGGGGTTCCCAATTGGCTTGAGTATTAGTAATTTATGTTTTGAATTACTCAAGTAAATTGGAACTTCTTTAGCCTTTACTATCAGTTTGTGGTTCTTATCAAGTATGGCTTAGAAACTTCTATATATGATAGCAATTGTTGCATTGATGAATTAAATATCACCATACTTTTGAAGGGCTTATGCTGCATCTTTTGATCTTCAATAAGAACTTTTCTAGCAGGATTCTTTCTTCCAGGCTCACAACGTCTTATGTTTTCATTTAAATTTGTAGTGAGGGGAGCAGTATTTGGTTTATTGTATATTCTTCTGGGCAAACGGATGTGGTTTTTCCCCAATATTCTTGCGGAGGAAGCAACTTTGCGAGAACTATTCCGGTTTTGGCCAAGTAAAGATGAAGAAGAGAAACCGAAATGGACAACCAGAATTTTCTATGCAGTGTTGGCTGTACTCATCATACTGCTGCTGAGGCACCATGCTCCCGATGAGGCTGCTAGAGCAAGGTTAGTGTCATACCTTTCTAAACTTTCATACAACTAAAGATAGGGTAGAGAAGTCTATAACCACAATCTTTTAAGAAGCGGCCCAGCAATTTAGAATGTGGATCAGTTGCACTTTGGTGTAGCATAAGAAAATACAATTTGATAACCAACTGTTAACTGACATGAAAAATTCTGTTTCTTATGGGCATCTGCTCCATTTAATTTCCCACTTGCTTTCTGTTTTTTTGGTCACGAACTGCGTTGGCTATAATGCAGATACCAAAAGCGTGTATCAAATATCATTGACGATGTTCTCGAATGGTCTCCAAGACTTGCCCTTTCTGGGATGATGGAGAAGCAGCAAACAGTGGTCAATGCCACAAATCCGGACCCCGACACGGCAGAGAACCCAACAAGTGACAGTACAGGTCCAGATTCTATCCCTGACCAACCTGAGCCTGAAATTATCGACAATGTAGAGCATTCTGATCAATATAATCACGATGGTGATCATACACATCAGTAGGTCTGTTGAATCTTTTGAGGAAGAGAAGAACCATGATAAACGTGTTCCTATATGAGCTTTGTTTTATTATTATTATTATTTTTTGTTTAAAAACAGTTGGTTTTGTTACTTATATAACCCTTTTTAGGAGTCACAGAAGTTGGTTTATATCCAAACTAAAGTGAGTTTTTTTTTACTAAATTCTTCCTGATTTACACCACAAATCATCTGTGACATGTACATGTAAAATTTTTCATTAAAATGCTTCCAATCAATCATCTGTACTTTTTTTTGTGGCAAATGCTCAGGCAATTGGTTTCAATATCATTAGAATTTGCTTCTGTCTCGTCCCGATTTCGGTCTTTCCTCACTGAGTCTCTCTTCTGTGAACCTGTCTCTCCAAATCCTTAGCCTGCAATTTTATCAAATGTCCAAATTTATCCCACTCTTCCAATCCCTCTACAATTTCCCCTCATACATATACTTATAGAAGGATCTCTTTTCTTGGTGGATTTGGTTATGGGAAGTAGAAACATTTAACAATCTGTTGAGGAAGCTTGTTGAAGTTGTTTCCATGAAGTTTCTTCTCTCTCTCACTCAAGGATCTAAAATGTGAGGATTATAACTTTAACAATCTGATGGAACAAGATAGCATATGTGGTAGGTTAATACTTGTAAACTTGTAAATGGGTTGGTTCGATTCGGTTTTGTTTTATTTTATATTAGTTTTCAGTTTCAAAATTATGAAAAAAGTTATTGGTTACAAAATACTTTGTCCTTTTAACTTTCGTGCAAGTAACAATTTAGTCTTTAAATCTTAATTTGTAATGAAATAGCTTCCGTAGTTTTTATTTCGTAACAATTTAGTCTCTGAATTTTAGTGTGTGAAAATTTAGTTCTTATTATAAAAAAAGTGTTGACTTTATGAGATTACACTAGAAAAATTGACATTTAATTTGATGAGGTTTTACATAGTAGGGATCAGATTGTTACCATTCTTGAGTTAAATTATTACATATTACTTAAGCTCAAATACTAAATTTTGTATTACAATAAAGCAAATATAAATTTGATGAAAAATACATGTTGAAAGTTCTCATTTCTCAAGAAATAAATTGTGGTGTAACCCATAAATATTTCAGAGATTTCACTCGATACCATACTTTTTAAGTATGTATTTCTTAAAATGTTCAATTATGCTGGAATGTAAATTGGATTTTGATTGTGCCATTTTTATTAAATGTTAAACTTCTTGATATATATAAAAATAATTATCTATATTATGTTATTTATAATTGATAACTATACGTAATTTGTCAAGGTGACATAGTGAACAGGATCTTTTCTTCTTTGTTTTTTAAGGATTTTAGTTGATAATTTTAATTCAACTCTAAAACTCAAAAAGGTTTCTTGCATTCTCATGAACAAGAATGTTTCAGATGGAGACTATCATTCTATTTTTCACTCATTACAACTCTTACAAGATAAGAAAAATAGTTAATTTTTTTTTCTAAAAAAGAAATGTTGTTAATTTGATTTCGAACACTTGATAAACTTTTTTTTCTCATTGTTTAACTGCTAATGATTCTTCTACTCCACAAGACTATATATCAAAACACACTTACACTAAGATTCTATTTGGTTAGGTTGGTGTCCAATTATTGTCGAGATGAGTTTATTGTTAGGCGAGGAGATAAATTTGACAAATGTTCGCTTGTTAATGGATGAGATTTTGTAGGTGAATAAGGAATGAATGGTGCGTCAATTTTGATATATTAGACGTTCCCAAAATCAAGTGACGGACAATTTGGTGAAATGGACGATAAGTGAAGCTTGTTCTCATGTCTGGTGGAACGATTTCCCACTTTGGATCCATCAGTTTTCTGAGACGAATTTTTCTTGTAACCATGATATCTAGTTCCTGTTTGTTAAAAAAAAAAAATTTCCATTGAAACAATAAATATTTATAATTAACACAATTAATTTAAATTTATTTTATTATAATTTTATTTTACAGTGGTGTTTTTTTATTTTGACAATAAATGTAATATAAAAAAAATAATAGCTAGTAAAATTAAATTAAATCAACTGAAAAAAAATTAAAATAATCTTTTCATCAAAAGAATATAAACTAATTTTATTGGTACATACATAATCTAATACATGCATTTTATTTTAACAAAATAATAAATATTTAACAAATTAAATTAAATTTTTTTAACTTTATATAAAAAGGAATAGATGCAATAAAAGAATAGATGAATATATTCTTTTTATTGAAGAAAAACTATTAGTAATGTGAATAATAAGAGAGAAAATAAGGTTGTGCAACACATTTGTAGATAAAAGAGAAAGGTTTAAGAATGTAAAACATTTAATAAAAATGTTGAAAGGCCCATGAAATAGTAAGAACAAGATTGAGCCATCCTGTTTCATGGAGTATAAATTTTCAAATGGGTGAGAGAATTCTGGTTTAACAGAAGTCACAGAACACAGATTACAGTGGGCATCAAAGCTGAAGAAAGATATTTAAACTTCATCCATTTTTTTACCTGGAAATTATAATTTGCACCAATAATCTGTCAATCTTAGATACTCAAATCTAAAATCTTTCGAGCGTAAGCTTTGTGAATCACAATCTCTATATCTATCCTAAGCTTTATGATTCATTTAGTTTCACTCTGCTATATCATACAAGAGGTCAAAGTTTCCACTCCCTTAAGTCCTCATAAACTCTGTACAAAAAGGCAAAAAAAAGAAAAAAAGAATGGAATGAAGAAATCACTTGGGACTTTTGAGGATTCCTTTGAAGCCATGAGAACCTGCAAGTCACATTTCATTCCACAGTCATTTTTCTTTTTCTTCAGAACAACAGAACAAAGCCAAGAATGATTTGCCGCCTAGCATGCTTGCCAGGAATGCGGTAATACTTTTAACAAACTAGTAATTGATCCCTCCCCACCAACCAATTTTGGCCATTGTTTTGGCATTCACCTCCAGTGGCTGGTGCAGGTCGCTACTCGGAGGCCTTGTTTGTCAAGGAGCTTCCATTCTGCTGTTCAGAACCGTCATCTAGGCGGTAACCACTCTCGTTTAATTTATCAGAATGCATCTCCTTCCCATCAGCTTCGTTTTTCTTTGCAAAACGCCCTCCACTACTCCTCGACCTTCTAATGGCATGCTGATGTCTAGACTCATGAAGGTATGGCTGTTGAATAAGAAAAGTGAGCAACATAGCCAAAAAAATGGAATTCTTTTGTCTATATTAAGTCAGCGGGAGTAACTGTAATTGCAGTTGATAGATTGAACTTGTTTAAATAGCAGAAAGAACAAAAGCAAAAACAATCCAGTCCACCAAAAAGATACAAAATCCACCTTTCTGGCTTTTATCGACTTCTTCTCAGCCTCAGCTTTTGCACGTGCTTGCCTTCGCCTCAAAATTCCTTGGTATTGCTTCGCATTCACGAAAACGGGGTCTTGTGCTATCTCAATGGGCAATGGCATTCTAGCATGTGGTCCTCCGACCATAGGGTAGCCCTGTCCATGACAAAAATAAACTACAAAGCATGAAAATTTTGTTAAGACTTTGTGCAATGCAGCACCGGCGCTCTGTGTATACCGAAGCTATATTTGATACAATAAATTATCACAATACACATTCCTTTTAGGGTTTAGACACACACACAAAAAAAAGCTTTCATTAAATGATTGCAGATAGAAGAACACAATGTAATAACCCGTGCAGACAAACTACACAGTAACAAAATTTCAATGAGAAAGTATAAATTTCAGAAGTATTATCCTTTGAGCTAGCTAAAGCTAATCATGGTATGAAAAGCATTGGATGTAAAAGTGTAGGTCCTAATTCATATCATCAACATTGACCACTCAACAGTCGGTTTAATATTTCATGGAACATTTACAAAAAAGACCTTCGAAGTGAATGCAAAAATTTAACTGATGTATGACAACAAACAAATTGCATTCAATAGGTTTAGAAGCCCAAGCACCATTTTTCCTGAAGTTGGACCAAAACCCTTTTGCAAATGCTCTGGCACTTGAAGTTCCCTTTCTTAACAGGGTCAAGAGTGTTACATGTGTGAATTAGAAGTGTCTTTTTGCTTTTGATTTCAACACTATGATAGATGAGCACAGCCAAGTAATGGCAAAGATAATAACAGTGAAACCAGTCTCTCGTTTGTATGAAGTCGAGATAATTACATACCAAGGGCTGATGACCATAGAAAGCCATCATTCCTCCATAATATGGATCCTGATAGGGATTTGATGCACAAGCCTGCAACAGTATGTCAAGAAACACAAGCAAGTATTCAGTAATATAATTATACAATTGTAACTTGACCAATTTTTTTATTGGAATGTTCAAAGTTTCAAACATGGGACTAAAAGCACGATAGTTGTACTAACAAGATAAAGAATTTTCTAAGATTGGACAGCAATTAAACTTACAATAGAGTGACCAACAAGTTCAAGTTGTGTAGACTGTGTCAGACATTCACCGTGCATAGCTGGCAAAGTGGATGAAACATGCTGCATCTTCTGAGCATCCTGTCTGTAGCTTCCCGCTGAAACCATTGAAATGCTATTGTTATTCAGGGACATTTGGTGTTTTTTATTTAATAAGAAAAAGAGAGAGAGAGAGAGAGAGAAAGAAAAAGAACAACAATAATAATTTAATAATAGTTCATTGTTTGTGAGTTTAAACAGCCATATGAAAGTTTTCCTATCCTGCACATTCCTCTGTGTTGCCTTTTTTTTTTATAAAAAAGTTATAATGTAATAAAAGTAAATCACAATATCCTAAACCTAATAACTATCATTCTGCATGGAATGGCTGCTTTAGAAAACCATCAAACACAAATATCCGAAAACAACAAATGGTCACTCTCTTGCTATATTTTTTTCTTCTTAAGATAGTTTCCAGAAATAATTCTACCAAAGTTAACTTTTGACTTCCGTCGTTCCCTCCAATTTCACAATATCACCTTCAAATAAGATAAGATTCAATATTGTCAGGCACAAAACAGAAAACCTCAAGGACTGTGAGGTGCTAATTGGATAGGGAACTTGCACTACTAGATATGGATTAAAGATGTACCAGAATGTGGAGATCCAGTAGCTTGCACTTCTTTGGAAACATCATCTTCTTCGTCATTTACATCATTATTAGACACAGACTGGCCATCATTTGACTCTGAACCACCATTAGGGAATTCAAGAGAAGTTGAACTGGAAGCATTTCCCCCTACCACAGGTAACGGAAAAGTATTGTACCCCATACCACGCCACCAGGGTTCATAATAGATACTCGTGGATGGAGCACCATTTGGATCAAGCTGATTATTGGTTTCAGACTTTGACTGCATACCTTCAGACCCTTCGAAACAAATAAAAGAACCTCAAGTTCTCAATTATCACAAAGTGTAAATTTTGATAACCAATAGTTAAAAATAAATTATAAATAAATAAATAAAAATTAAAAAAAAAAAAAAAAAAAAAGAGCACCCTTTCCTATTAATTTAAGTATTATTCCATATTAATTGTAATCTTAGATTCCAATATCATCCATTACCCATTGTTTCAAGCATTTTAATTTATGATAACTGTAAATTGAAAGCTAACACAGATCCTTATCATGGTCCAAAATGGTAGAACCCCATCTGACCTAATTACACAGGTAGTTGGGGAGCTCTTAAACTCTTCAGTCTCTTTCTTTAGGGAAAAGTTTTAATTTCTCCCTCTACTTTAGCAACGGCAAGGAGTAAAAAGTAATTGCAACATAAACAAAAAAAGAACATATTTTTCATGATTCAGTCCTGTACTATTACATCTTTCCAATACCAATGTTTTTCATGATTCAATCCAGTACGATTACATATTTTCAATGCCTTTTGACTAAATTGTAATATGTCTCATTTAGATTCCTCTCTCTCTCTTTCCCTTCACATCTCTTAAAATTAAGGGTTTGATTTTCCAAAAATTGGTTAAAAGATGCAGAGCACATTAAGTTGGGGCGACAAAAAGGCACAAAATACTATTAACCGCATCATATCACTGGGATTTGTACCAAGTGCATTTATTCCCACCAACAAAAGCAAACCAAATAAAGCTAACCCAGAAACTATTCTAAGTTAAAACCCAAATTAATCAACAAGACCAATAAGACTAACTTAGATCTTGTTCTTACGATCAGTTAATACACCAAATGAATGAACAGGTAAAACCTGAAAGATACACAACCCTAGAGAACTAATAAAGCTTCACCTTGCAATTAATAGAACTATTTTCTCTAAATTGTTGGTCACCAACATCCTAGCCTCGTTTTAAGATCCAACAGAACATGGTGTTAAGTCATATATACTTGGTGCATGATTAGAAAAATAACTAATCTCAGGTAATAACACTTCAGTTCTGGTCCCCCTTTCATATCGCATTAAAGTTATTAAGGTAGAAACTAAGTACAAATATATTCATTCACTGGTTTCCAGAGAGTTACATGCACTAAATTCCCAGCAACAGCAAGTCCAGTTTCATAAGTTAAGACTCTAAATTATTCCACCCGCTATGTGTTTCTAGTAACTCAAATGATGCAAAAGTGAACTAGCTAGAATCAAGAAATCCAGACATAGAAAAAGGTAACAAACAATTTTTCAGTTCCTTCATCCATCATCATCTTCAAAATGCTTTATCCAGTTTCAAACCTGTGATCGTCTGACACATGATTATCCAGTAACCTTATATAAACACACAAAAAAACAAAAAACCCTCAAATCCTCCCTAAAATAAGCCGAAGAACGAAGAAAAACAGCGAACCACAGAAATTCTCATCCATAACACACATCAATCAGCTTTCAACTTCCATAACATAATCTCCAATATCCTCAACAATCGCAAAAACCAAAACTAAATCCGAAAAAAATCAATCAACCCACAAACCCAAAACCCGAAAAAGAGTAGAAAAAATCCCTACAAAAGCGAATTGCGCGAATACCCTAGAAATCAAAACCCGGATATAAATACAGCCAAAGAAAGGCAAAACACAAAAAATTGAAGAAAAATAGCTTACCGGAAGGAATTGGAGGAACGTCCAAATGGAGAAAGGGGAAAAATCCGATGGGGGAGAAGAGAAATCGGAGAGAATTCAAAAATAATAACAACAATAATAATAATTAAATTAAAAAAAAATAAAAAAGTTGAAAAGAAAAAGAGGGAGCTTGAAATTTAATCCCTTTTGGTGAATTCCAAAAATGAAAAATTCTGAGTAGGAAGACTCTCTGTTTCAACTTTGAGGGTATTTAAATCACAAAGCTATGGATATGATAATCTCACCTACTGTGGGACCTACCATAGCTATTTCACTCCTTTCCTCTTCGACACGTGGATGCCTCCCTCACTTCTTTGGCTTTCTATATTGAACCAGAATCTTCAATTTTTTTCATTTAAATCTATTAGATTTGAATTCTAATTGATAATAATAGAGAAGATATTGAAAAATCAACCATAAACTAATTTTAAATATTTATTTGTGGCGTTGAGTTAGTTTTGAAGTATGGAATTGATACGTTGAAATTAGAAAATCTGTGTTTGATGTGCACAATTGTTTAGTCTAAAGTTAAGAAACGTTAGAAGAAGGGAGAAAGGGGGAAGATGGAGTTCGTCGATAAATATGAAGTTGGTGAAATTAGTATTTTAATATCGACTTATGAAGTCGTTATTGAAAGTAAAAGGATTAAAATTGAACAATTATCAAGGTATAGAGACTAAAATAGTATTCTTATAACCTAAATTTGTATTAGTGACATATACTATTTCTTAGTATTTTACTTATAAATGGAGAATTCTAAAAAAAAAAATGATGAATAAGAAAAGGGAAAAAGTACGTCAAGTTCTTTTTCGAGTTTAATTGTTGATATCGAAATTTGGTATCAATTGTAATTTCAAATAACTACGAGGAATCGAACAATTTTTCTATAAGATATGAAAATCTAGACGAGTGTGATGTTCAACCACCAACACTCCGACAATCAAGTTAGTGATCTTTAGATAACTAAGAGAATGAAGAACTCGAAGTGTTTTCAGCGCACCTCAAAAGTCTCGAGCCCTCTTGATTAGATAGTAAAATGATTCTATAAAGAACATTGGACTGATTAATCTCTCAGATAATTAATTTGACCATTACTAATTCAACTTAAGCATTACGAATCAGTAAACTCAAGTTATGAAGTTTTGTTTAGACACTTAAACATATCTTCAATAACATGGGCGACTCTGGGTCGACTTTCATATATGTACTCTTTAGACTTCTATGGTCGACCCTATAGGCTAGTCTTCATAGTCCTTGTTAACCTTTTGATCCATCTTGTGAATTGATCTATTTAGCCCTTGTGATTGACTCTATGGCTCGGCCTTCATATTTAGTCAAATAACTTACTTATCTTAGAATGACCCATTAGGTCATCCTTTTTTTAAGGCTAGATGCTTTGTCATATTTTTTTTTACCCATAATATTAATCAATAATGTCGATTGATTAATGCACTTAATTTGTAGTGCAAATACATAATAACTCTCAAATAAGATTGTAAAATGAGTGCAGTTCAAATGACATAAAATATTTACTATCAGCCTCAATATCAAAAGTTTGATTCTTTCTCTTCATATTGTAAAAAGATATAAACTCGGATAAAGTTAGATTATTTTATAAAATGAAGAGTTGTTGTGAATAGAATAGAAATTTAGTGATGAACATAAGATTTTGTTTTTCCCAAATTTACATAAAGTTTTCAAACTTCACCTTCATCTATTACCTTGATGGAATGGAAGGAATAATACAACTTTTTTTTTTTTCAAAAAAATAAGAAAAAGGCATGATACAACTTTTAAAAGAATAGAAATATTGAAATTTAGGTACGTTATAAAAAGAATAAAATTTACGTGTTTTTTTTTTCCGTCAAAAAGACGATATTACAACTTATAAAAGTAAAAGAATATGGAAATTTAGGTACATTCTAAAAAAAATAAAACTTAGGTAAAAAGTGAACGACTAACTTTTATTTTAATAATATTTTCCCTCGTAATTTTTATAATTCAAAATAGAGAGGAAAAAAAACTGAACCGTATTTTGTAAATATCCTAAACAATCACTTTTAAATAAACATGCTCTGTCTAGTTTTTTTTTTTTTTTTAATTTTTAGATAATATATATGTGTGTGTATATATATATATATATGAGTGTTTTAAAATGTAACAAAATAAGTCAAAATATTTATAAATATAATGTTTATCAGTAACATTTTGCCGTATTTAAAAATATTTCCAACATTGCCATTTTAACCATTACCCTATATAAAAAAACTAAAAAGTTATTATAATTTCAACCAATCCAGACCACAACATTAATCAAACAATTTCAACAAAAGAAAATGTTAGGTGTGATTTTGGACCAAAGGACATAAACAACATTTGACAAGAACATGGACAACAAAGTCGAGAATATAGCATGATTCAGGCCAAGGGTAACAATCTAGGACCCAAATGGGCCTAGGGAAGAAGTTGGCTTGGGCCCAAGCCAGAGACTCATCAAATACCAACGGTGCATGCCTCACGCATACCCTAGCTCAAATGACTGTTGTAGGCCCATAATATAGCTAAAGTGAGGTGCTCAACCTTGACCTTGGTGGAGGTCAACCCTAACAAAATGCCAAATAAGGCACGCCCCTCACACACCCAAACCCAATAAGTCAAGGGATAAACCTAAAGTGACTTGAAAACCTTAAGGGAGGGTTTATAGGTCAACTATAAGTATACCATTAGAGCTTCATATGAGGTGTCTTAAACTTCTGACTTCTTCTCCATTCTATAATTCTTATACTAACTTAGGCATTAGAGCCTTTTTTTTCTTTATTTTGCAGGTTCTCTTTTCCCCGAATTACAAATTCAACTGCTACCCCTGTGTCAAATTTTGCATCAACAGTTTGGCATTGTCTGTGGCGACGAGAGTGATTTACCTTTACTAAAATTGAGATCTTTGCAAAATTAAGAAAATGACTTAGTTTTCATGATCTTGTTAAGGAAAAGATTCTGATGGAGGAAGTCATGAGCAAATTAGATCCCCATGATCACAATCAAAGGAAGCCAACATGTCAAAGAGTTGAAGTCGAGTTCAAGACGACCTTGGTCGAGGCCGAGGCAACCAATGCCGAGACTGAGGAGACCAGGTTGAAGTGAAGAGCCAAGGGCAAGGAGACCAAGTTGAACCGAAGAGTCAAGGGTGATGCGACCAATGTCGATGCCGAGGAGGACAAGTTGAAGTGAAAAGTCACCTTGGCTGAGGAGATTTAACTGAGGCGAAAAGGCAAGGCCGGGGCGGTCAATGTCAAGGGTGATGAGACCAAGTTGACGCAAAGAGTCAAGGTTGAGGTTGGGGCTCAAAATTATTAATGGGACGTGAATGCACAATCAATTCCCAGGGGGCTGATTGAGGTTGACTCTAAGCACATCAAGATAAAATATTTTTACCATTCATACACATCCAAGTACATCATGCATACTGTGAAAAATGACATAAGGGCTAAAGATCTCTACTAGCCCCATCCTAACGTCTAAGAGGTTGTGTGAACTCAAAGTGATTGAGGTCAAGTCTGAGGCTCAACCTTACCAATAGAAAACTAAGTTACTTGAGATCTAGAGGTAAACGCAAATCTGAAGTACATAACAAAATGCTCAAGAAGTTGAAAAGAGTGAGGATTCATCGTTTATAAGTGATCCAAAGTTCAGATAGTCTAAGGTTGAGGTTGAGGCCAAAGAGTACCACCAGAGACCAAAGATCATCTAAAACCTTGAAAGATGAAAAGTTAGTTGAAAACAAACATATGAAGCTTGATTGAAAAAAAGGCACCACTCGAGGCTGACTTGCTGAGGTCGAGGCTAACTTGTCAAATTCAAAGTCGAGCCAACCAACCAAGTTTCAAGTCAACCCTATCTTAGGGCACTTTGCTTTTTATGATGAATTTTTTACTTTTGCAGAACGATTGCTTTCAATTCAAAACATACTATTTCCATTTGAAAGAAGAATAGTTTTCTTCAAGATATCATACTGAGTTTAACATTTTCTATAAGTAAAATGTTCCTTGAGTATAAGGCTATACATGGGATATACTTCCCTAAACAAAAAGTAGAATTACAGGGGATATGCTTCTATATTAAACAAAAAGCATAAGATCTCCGTAGAAAATTCGAAACATAAATTTAGAAGAACTCTAGAGCGAGGGCTTCAGGTGACATCAACGAACGATAATGCAACAACACCAACGAGCGACGATGGCAAGTGGCAACAACAGCAGTAACAACGACGAACAACTCTAAACGGTGGGCATCGAGCAGTTTCAAATGACTGCAAAAAATGACAATAAACAGGAACACACAACTTCTCCTACGCTGGTAGATCATTCCCGAAGACCAGTTTTGACAATATTTTCAATAATGGCGGTTGGTAGTCTTAGCGAATGAATGAATCTGTACCCTGCTGAAGAGACAACAAGAAGCTCCGATGACAAAACAAGATGGGATATCGATACAACCCACGACAAACAAAGATTGATAGCAACAATTTTGGTAAATCACATTCAAATATCATCCTTCAATTTGACGATGACAATAAAGATTGAAGACCTAAAATTTGTTAAGCATAGGTTTTAATCTTATAGAGCAGATACATTGGAGAAAAATCTGAAGCATAAATTTGGGATCTCCACAAAATTGCAAGACGCAAGATAAGTTTTACTCTGATGCTACACCTACAATAATCACTTTGCATATATATCTCGGATTATTGATTAATGCATGAAGGATTTATAGAGAATGTTTGTTGTTAAGAATTTACAAAAAAGGAATGTACTTGTTGTGAAGAAATCTAGAAGCAATGCAACTGTTTATAATTATTAGGATGCAAGATTTTATGAAACCAGCTAAAAAACCTCAAAAGAAGACTTAATTACTCACAAAAGAGAAAATTACCATGAGAAACTCAATTAGAACTCCATGAGAAACTCAATTAGAACTCAATGAATTTTTTGGATAAAATATTTGGTGAAAAATTGGGGGATGGCTACCCAACAGTTAACTAGTGAAATTCAAAGTCCAAAACCTATGGACAACCTCAGGTCGGACAAAAGGCATATGCCGAAGCTCGTTGGAAAAGATAGGCAGGTTAACTCTACTTAAGTGTAGGAGGATGAAAATTAGGGAACTGGATGGGGGCACTGATGTCTTAGCTAATATTCTAGATTTAGCATGTCATGAAGAGGGGAATGATCCCGATCGATAAAAAGCCAAGTTTATGTGTCTATACTCCTCGAAGAAAGGACGAGTAAGACACAAATTGTGTGCTTAACTCTGCTTCGTTGTAGTGAATGTGCACCTGGAACCTAATCAGGACTTTAAAAAGAAGTTTAGTTAGATATTATTGGCATGACCAGAGATTCGAGAATGATCTCGGAGGTGCCAAATGCGATATAACTATATTGGCAAAAACAACCAGTACGTTATATAATAAGGAATATGGCTATACCGACGTGAAAGGTCAGTAGGCCATATAATAAGGAAAGCGGGACAACCAAAGAAGCAATGAAGTCTAGAGCAATACTCCTAAGTTTGCATCAACACATGCAACTAATAGGTGTCTAATCCTCGAAATCAAACATAGAAGTGGGGCTATTGTTATGAGTGATTTTGGACCAAAGGATATAAACGACATTTGGTGAGACAATGAGCTATAAAGTTGATAAGATAACATGATTCGGGCCGAGGGTAGAAACCTAGGACCAAAATGGGCCTAGGGGAAGAAGTTGGCTTGGGCCTTAGGCAGGGTGCTCGCTGAGCCTCATCAAATACCTAATGGGACATGCCTCACGCATGCCCCAGCCCAAGTGATTGTTGTAGACCTAAAGTATAGCTAAAGTGAGGTGCTCAGCCTCGGCCTTAGCCGAGACCGACCTTAGCGAAATGCCAAACAGGACGTGCTCCTCACATATCCAAGCCCAATAAGTCAAGGGATAAACCTAAAGCAACTCAGAAACCCTAAAGGAAGGGTCTTTAGGTCAACTATAAGTATACCATTATAGCTCCATATGAGGTATCTTAAACTTCTAACTTCTTCTCCATTCTATAATTCTCATACGGACTTAGAGATCGGAGCCCTTTTTCTTTATTTTGCAGGTTCTCTCTTCCCGAATTACAAATTCAACTGCTGGTGACATGTGAGGGTCAGGTGCCTCTCCCGTGCCCCAAATTTTGCATTAACAAAAAAAAAACATAAAAATTTTCCCTAACCTCGTTAATTCAAATATAACAAATGGTTTTTTTTCTTTCTCCAAATTTGGGATTGAAAGAAATATACATTTAAAGTTAAAAATCAAAACAGGATTCAGGAAGGTATTCTTTTATTGTTGGCAACTGTGCACTATTCGTTCAACGCAAGGTGGTCAACGCCTGCTCTGCGATGAACTCGTGTTGGACGCCTGCTATGCGATGAGCTTGTACTGGATGCCTACTAAGCGATGAAGCTGGACGCCTACTATGCGATGAACCTGCAAAATAAAAGCTCGTGAAGGCTGAGTCGCGGAGCTCACTTTCTTTAAAACGTTTCGCGACTCTGCCCAAGGTGCTTGCAGTTCTGACTGATTGTCACGTCGTCCCCAGGATAAAACAGCCCAGAATAACACTATCTCGGTCGAAACTCGCACAAGAATCAATCGGTTACTCACACTCTTTCTATATTGCTCGGTATTTAGAAAGTAAGAAAGTATTTTTCGTTCTTGTGCTTTCAACTGAAGATGGCAAGGCTTTTATACTACGCGAGGTCCAACCGTCGCATGCGGGACGAGCGTTCGGCCACAGAACGTGCGTCGCGCGGTGAGCGCTCGTCCACAGCACGTGGGCCGAAAAAGGCGAGATGGACGCGATGACTGTTGACTACGCAATCGATGCGACGAGGGGTAAGACGGTAAATTCTAAAAGAAATTTTATTTTTAAAAATAAAATAAAATAATAACAAAAAATTATCTTTATCGCCGCCTCGCCTCGCCCGACCGAACGACGGCACGCGCGTGTGAAGAAGCCACCAAGCCCACCATTGCCTATCTCCTCACCCTTTCCAAGACATGGGTACCCCTTGGGGCCCAAACTCGGAATGGTTATAGTTCAAATAATATTATATTTGTAACTGTATAAGATTAGTGTGTACTAAAAAAAAAAAATAGTCCATTAGTTTTTTTTTCCTTTTTTTTAACAAAAAAAACACAAGAGTGAATTAGTGAATTGAAGAGTACTTCAATATAAACTAAAGTGTATTTGATTGAGTAATATAAAAGCAGAGATTTGGATAGTTAGTGATTTGAAAACAAAGATTTAAAAACAAAGTATTCAATAAAAAATAATATTATATGTTTTCAGTAATCAAATGTGGTTGATTTAAAAGTTAGTTCTCAATTTAAAATTTTATTAAGATATATTTAGTAGAATATTCATAAACAAAAATATTTAGTCGGAAATCAACTATTATTATTAATTATTATATGTTATGTTATTGATTTATTATAATATTTTATAATTTATCATACATTATTTTTTTGAAAGATTTTTATAATACTATGTATAAAACAGTTTAATCTATTTAATTCAATAAATTAAAAAAAAACATACAATTTGGATTACATATCAAAGTCTCGCTGTTACAAAAGTTGACGACTCAGATTTTTGAAATTTTTGAACTTAAGAGAAAATAAATAAATAAATAAAAATAAAATAAAGCGTTGTGGCGGGAGTGATGGTGATTTTATCAGTTCCGTAGAGAGATTGGAACCCACGTAATGTGGTATTGACTAAAGAAATTCTGCCAACACGTGGCACAAAAGCATGGACCACTTTAGCACAGAGTTGACACCACCGCTGTCCACGTGTCCTTTACTTTATATTATTTTCAATTTGAAAATTCAACCTATTTAAACACCAAACTGTTTTATTATATATACATACATATATAAAATTACAAAATTTAGTCGTCTTAAAAAGAAAACAATTTTTTTTTAGTACCATAGGTGTTTGGAGCACAATTTAAAATTGGTCACTAGAGTGTGTATAGGTTAGATTAGGTTGGGTCAAATGTGTTTTTTTGGATCAACTCCAAAATTCGAGTTAGTTATATCTCGTTAAATTTAAATGATAAATACGAAATATTTATGAAATTTATTACAAAATTTAAATAAATACAAACATCATAACATCATATTTTCCTTTAAGAGTCTATGCATTTACTCTAATAATTCATTTCGTAAAACTGATATTTGAAGAAGTCTAAATATGTTTGAGAATTAATGCATGGATGACTTTCAAAGGTATAATCGTAACGAAAGGTCTAAATTTAGGAGTTGAATCAACTCAAATTATAAGTTTCCCACAATATTGGCCAAATGAAATTTAGAGGAGAGTGTAAATTGATACACTTAGGAAATTTTAAGATTTAAATGGATATAATTATTAGTTAAGGGGTTTAATTGATACAACTCCTAAATTGGTATTTACCCAAAAAAAAAATAGCTAAACTTTGAAATTGTGTTGATTTAATTATTAAACATTTAAAAGTGTCTAAAAAGTCTTTAAGCCTCTATGTGATAATGATTTCATTTTTAGTTTTTCTGTTTTTTAAATTTATCATTGCTTATTCTTACTCTTTTTTCCCCTTTAATCGTCACTTGAATTCCTAGTTAAATTCTAAAAGCAAAAACTAGTTTTTTAAAACTATTTTTTTTTTAGTTTTCAAAGCTTAACTAGAGTTTATAAAAATATTAATTGAAAGTGAATAACAAAACATAAAAATTTATGGGTGAAGGTGGTATTTATAATAAATTTAATATTCGAAAACAAAAAACCAAAAAGATAAGTCTTGTTTGATAACCATTTGGTTTTGTTTTTTGTTTTCAAAATTTGGTTTTGAGATTTTGAAAACATTCCTAAAATGTAGACAACAAAACAAAGCAACTAATAGATGAAATTAGTGTTTATAAACTTAATTTTCAAAAACCAAATGGTTACCAAATGAAGCCTTAATTTTTAAGAATCTATTTTTTATTTTGAAATTTAGCTAAGAATTCAAGCTTGCTTAGAAATAAAAAAAAAAAGGCATTTAAAAATAGAAAAATAAGGAAAACTATTTACAGAAAATAGCAAAATTTTTAGATAGTTGTGATAGATGCTGATAGAAGTCTATCAGGGTTTATTAGGGATAGAAATGATAGAAGTCTATCACTGATAGATGCTGATAGAAGTATATCAATGTCTATCACTATTTTTTAAATAGTTTAACATTTTTTCTATATGTGAAAATTTTACATAAAATAACCTATAAATTTGAGAGAAAACCAATACAATTTTCAAAAATTAAAAACCAAAAAATAAATTAATTTTCAAATGATTCCTAAAGGTCGCCTTCATAGCCAATTGACTTTTGTTTTCTTAGAACTTCCCATCTAAAATTTTTTAGAAAAGAACTAATGAAATGATTCTTTCAAGAGAAATTCGCAATTAGATGGTTAATTTTTCACTGTGAATCATTATTTAAAAAATTCCTTTGGAATCTTCTTTAAATAGTTAATTCTTCATAAATAAAATAAATTTGATATTGTTGATACAAAATTTGAGAAAGAAGAAATACACCTGACTCTCATGCGACATCATTAGTTGAATTTATAATTTAGGAAAGAGAGGACCTGCAAACTAAATAAAAATGGCTCTGATGCCTAAGTTAAGTTAGTAAGAGAATTATAGATTAGGGAAGAAGTCAAAAATTCTAACTTACCTTTGACGAAGCCATGATAGTCTATTTTTTGTCTAACTTTTACTTTTCTACCCTTCAGTCCAAAATCACTCATAACAAATATTAAGTTATTTAATTATCCATACATAAGAGTTTAAAAATTGTTCAAACATATCAACTTATTCATACAATATCATTATCCATACATAAGATTCAAAAATTGATTCAAACATATATACAAAGTTTTGTATGTATGTGCATGATCTGTCTATATATATATAATCTCTTAAATAATAATCAAATAAACGAGGCGGAGAATGAGGAACAAGAATGGGGAATGCATTCTTCATCCCGTTTAGTTTAGAGAGAATTTTTTCCCACACTCCTTCTATGGAGTGAGTCTCCACGAGAAAAATGGACATCTCTACTTTATATATACTATAGAAAATTTTAAACTTTGAGTTTGTCTTATCATAATATCTTTATTATGTTTCATGTATTTTAAGAAATATTTGAATTATTAATCAAATTCTTGAAATAAGAAGTTTTTAAAAATGAAAACATTTTTTTTTTAGTTTTCAATTATGTTTGGTTGCATTGTGTAAATAATGAAAACAAATAAATTTATAGGTGAAAGAAGTATTGATACATAATTTTTAAAAACTAAAGAACAAAAAAACACCCGTCTGATTTTTTTTTTTTTATATAGTTGTACCCTGTTTTCATATATATATATATATATATATATATTTAAATTTGACTATTTATGAGATGATTTTAGGATACTAATATTTTACAGGAAGATCATATATAACTCAATCTTAATCTTGAGTGAAATTATGAACTCCTGCCTATAAGAGCTCATTCTTTCATTTGTATGAGCGAGAGTGGCATGAGCTGCCGACTCAATAAGCCTACCATTTAGAAGCTTGACCGAATAAAGAGCTGAGAACATAATTTTACAAGATGAAATTCACTTCTTCCCGTATAGAGTAAGTAGATGAGTAGTTCACTTAAATGCTAGATGAGTAGTTCCCTTAAATGTTAACTTCGAGACTTGAACAATGGGGTCTCATCCTCTCATTGGCCCGGGAGAAACTTAGTTTATGGTTCAACAATAAACAAATTGTTCATTAGAGGATTAATGGTACTTAAAGATACATAGAAAAATAGAGAATAGTTCTTTGTAAACTTCTCTCTCCTAATTTCCTTTTCCTACCCTTTTAAGAAAGACTTCCACCAGTTACACAGAGGAGATACACTGGTAGGAGAGGAAGGTCTTTGCAGTGAAAGAATTGTTTTCTACAAATGTATTTTCCCTTCTCCTTCCCCTTAATTATGCTAACCTAAATGAAATTGCAGTATGTGTTTGTTCTCTAATTTGGGATTTTGTTTTTTTATTTTTAAAATTTTTCATCTAAATCAAATATCAATGTAAAAGGTGATCACAACTTTTTTTTTCAGATGACTTTTTTTTTTTAATTAAACATTTGAAAAGTCAAAAAAAAAAAAAAAACATCTATTAATAAAATAAGTTTAAATAATTTTCAAATGAAACCAATTTTGAAAATTCAAGCACATTTCTCAATAACACTTGCATCATCATCATAAATTTCTCTCTTTTTCTTGCCTATTGATTCTTAAAGGTAGATTCTCAGATGACATGATCAAAGCAGAGAAAGTATAGCTAGAGAGGAAAGATGGGGGAGAGAAAAAGTAGAGAGATAAAGAGAGAAAGCTGAGGAGAGAGAGTAGAGAGAATATAGATGAAATTGAGCAAAAAAAATAATAATTAATTTTTATAGGTTGAAAGTTTGAGAATTTAATTCTTCCATTTTTAAAAATCAATCTATTTTAGTTTTTTATTTTTTTATTTTTTTTTTATCGTTAGTTTACTTTTGATAAGAGGAAAAAAATAACCCTAAAGTTATCATATTGTATCAATTTAAATCATCAAATTTCAATTTCATCAATTTTGATCATAAACTTAAAATAAATGTGTTGTAATTTTTACCCTTAGTTTAATTTACACTAATTCCTTCACTGGCTTTAATAGAAAAATGTGTAATTTTTTTCATAAACTCATTGGTTTCAATAAAATAAATTTTTAAGAAAACAATCATTATTGATGGCAAAATTCAAATAGAGAAAAGTTCCATTAACCTAATGGTGAATTTGTAATTCACAGGATAAGATGACCTACAAAACGACTATAACTACACAGTGGTGTGGTGCTTGTTACACACTCTCTGGTGGTTAAGTCGGTAAAGTTGAATATAGCAAGCTTCGGATGTTTGGCTTAAAATAGACTTACCTTTAATAAAGTTAATTATAAGTATGTATTTATACTAGATTGATTTAGAAATTTTACGTCTTTCCTTTAATAAAAAAGAATGGATTGGACTTCTGGAAGAAGTTGGATCAACCTTGACCTTGGATCGACCCTTAATTTTTGGCTTTATGTCAAGGTGCACATTCTCCTGAGCCAAAATAAATCCTTGTTATAGTTATAACGATGTATTTACATTGTAAATGTAAATTATCAGTGGATTTTAAACAAGTGAATTTTTATTATTATTTTTTTTGTAATAGATTCTTTTTAAATTAAATTAATTGTGGATGCACTTTAAGTTTTTGTAATTTAACTCTCTTTTTCCATTCGACTATGAGGACTAAGTTTGAGTGTTTTTGTGATTATTTTTGGGCATTTTATAGTTTTCAGGTTTTATGAGCTTTAAAGGTAGAGTTTTTGTATGATTTTGATTTATCAATTTATTTATGGGAAAATTTCAAATTTGACTCACGAAGTTAACTATGGAAAAATAATATTAATTTTTTAAAAATAAATAATGTGAGTAATATATTTTAATAATTATTATAAGGAAAATTTTTCTATATATAAAAAATGTCAAACTATTTACAGAAAATAGCAAAAAAATACTGATAGACATTGATAGACTTCTATCAGCATCTATCAGTGATAGATTTCTATCATTTCTATCACTGATAGACTCTAATAGACTTCTATCAGCGTCTATCAACACTATCTAAAAAATTTGCTATTTTGTATAAATAGTTTCTTTTATTTTTTTTATTTTTAAAAATGGCCCTAATTATAAACACCCAAGTAAATAAAACTTGATGAATATTATTAAAAGCTACCTTTGCAAATATGTATGTATGTATTAAAATTATGTTTTTTTTTAATATAATATTTTTGAAGATTTGAACCTTCGACTTTAAAAGAAAAATACATCGATTTATGCTTATGTTGACATATTATCAAAATTTTAGTTCATTGCCAGTCAAATTAGTAGGAGGTTGATAATATCTACGACATTAAATATTATACGATCTTTCTATTTTTCTTTCGAGAAATTAAACCCTCAAAGTCTATGAATATGGTTGAAGAAGGACCATTTTTCTTCCTGTTTAATTTCCTTACAAGTACTTTTCATATAAACAAGGGTAACCAAAATCTCATCTTAAATTTAGAATTTGACCTTGGTAAATAAGGTCTTAAAAAAGTCAAATTTATTGACTAATTCTAACCTAATGTTGATAGTAACTCTTTAAAAGAGTAAATTTTCAAGTAAAAAAATATCATTCTTAATAGTGAATTTTATTTTTCAAAACTAACTAGTGTCATTAATATCATTAATAACTAATCAATGAGCGAGATCAACAAATGTGAGGTGGGTAGATCGAACCATTGACTTTTGAAATAGTAATAATATCTTATTCACATAATTATGCTTCGATTATTCGAAAAAAAGTTTATAAATTTTCAAGTAGTTATATTATTTTAATTAGTCGCCTCACTTTTGTTTTATTTGTAATTTAATAAGAAGATTTTGGTACAACTTGGCTTAATATTATAACATATTGTTTATAAATATGTAAATATTCTCAAAGTGAAGATGTTGATGTTGCTTATAAAGATATGATTATATATGAGTCATTATCTTTACGTTAATTATTTTAGATTCTTTAAAACTTTACATTAAATTCTCGGTTAACGAGATTCTCATGAAAATAAAATATCTTAGTGTGAAGAAAGATAAGGTTTACTAAAACCCGACGATAAGACCTATATTGAACTTTAAGATGTTGGGCTTTAGGTTTATGCATTTTGGGTCGTTTTAGCCCAATGATGAAAGTAACTCAAACAATCATAATTTTTTAAATTATAATTTTTACCCGTTAAGATAGTTATTAGGGTTTATTTATATTTAACAATAAAGGAAGAAATATAGCCTAAAAAAATGTGACATGGGATCATTTTAGACATTAGAGTCAATCAAAGTTGGGAGTGCAGAATTTAATGCAAGTCATGGTCTTAAAGAAAGACAAAGCAATTCTTTTTCCCTATAATTTTTGCTTTGTAAGGCAAAGCCTAAACAATGTTGGACCAATCAAAAGCCTCTTGCAACTATTTTTTCTAACCATCTAATGAGAATTAAAGCTGGCAAATATTTTCTCAAATTTTTTTTTTGGTTGTTTTCTAATATAGAAAATGAGTCAAATTATTTACAAACATAGAAAAATTTTACAGTCTATCAGTGATAGACTGCGATAGAAAGTGATAGAATTTTATCACGGTTTATCATTGATAGACAGTAAAATTTTTTAGTATTTATAAATAGTTTGATATTTTTTCTTTTTATAGTAATTTTTTTATTTATGCTGTTTAATTTATTTATCTGAATTTAATAAAAAAAAGTAAAAAAAAAAAAAAAAAAAAAAAAAAAAAGATCTCTTTGGGAAAAAAACCCAAAAAAGCCCCAAGTGCCAAAATTAAACAGCATAATTTTATTTTTTTAAAACTTTATTTTGTAATTTGATGAAAAAAGTTGATTCTTGATATTCTCTATATGAAGATCAAAATTTTTTGACAATTGATTTTATGTTTATATCTATCAAGTTATGATGAATGTATTGATTAAAATTTATTGAAAAGAATAGTCAAGACGAATTTTTAGAGAAAAAGTGTAGGTTTGTTTTAAGGAATTTTGATAAAGATTTATCTTTTAAATGGAATCATTATCAAATTAGCGGCAACAAGTTTAAAATTTTTGTATTATCAAAAAAAAAAAAAAAAAGTTTAAAATTTTAGTTGTCTTTTTGTATGTATAAATATATATATTTTTATCTTTTTTAGTTGAAAAAAAAAGCTACAAAATTAACTATACCAAAGTTGTAAAAAAATGAAAAAGGATATGGAACTAAAGTGTAAAAAAAACTCACTCAATTGATTAATTTATGGGTAATCAATAATTAATAGAGAAATTACTATAAACAGAAAAAATATCAAATTATTTACAAATATAGAAAAATTTCATTGTCTATCAACGATAGACCACGATAGAATTCTATCACTTCACTGATAGATAGTAAAATTTTTCTATATTTGTAAATAGTTTGACTCATTTTTCTATATTTGAAAACACCCTTGATTAATATATAGTCACGTTATCACCATCAAACACTAAGTGAGAATTATTAGATAAATGAGGGGAGTGTAACCCATATATCTAATAAAAGTTGTGAAGTTTCTACATCTTTTTTTAATGTAAGATCCTCAATATTATGCCTTCTCAAGATCAATGATACCTATCAAATTAAACGTAACTCAACTGAAATATAACATGTGTTAGGAGACTAATTAAAGATCTGCAGTTTGAATCTCCACACCCTCTATTGTACAAAAAAAAAAAAAAAAAAATATATCAAATGGTTGCTTCACCAATCTTGAGTAATTTTTTTTTTTTAGTTCAACATGGAGTGGAAGGATTCAAACTTCAAACCTTTTGGTAGAGAGTATACATTTTATTAATGTTAATGAACTCTCTAGAAAATTAATTTTTTTTTTTAGTTTTGCAACATGTGGAACGAGAAATCTAAATATTTGACTTTTGTCTTGGTCAAGAGTATATGCATGCCTTACTCCAGCTAAGTATATTGGCATTAAAAAAAAGTACGTAATTACAATTGGTAGTACTTTTAGGGTTAATAATTAAGTGTATAGTAACATTTTTAAAGAATTACAAATATAGCAAAATCTATCAGTAAGAGACTTTATCACTAATAGAAGTCTATTAGTGATATGGTCTATCATTGATAGACTTCTCTTAGCGATATCGTTTATCACTAATAAACTCTGAGAGCTTAATCTAAATTTTGCTATATTTACTATATTTATTAATACTTTGGGCTTGATTGCTCTATTTGCAACTGTTCCATGAAAATAATTAAACTTATATTAATTAACGGGAGTCAGAAATATTTTAACTATTGAACTATGTTCGGGTTCGTACGAGTGATGTTCTCGAGCCAAAAATTCAACCAATTTTGTTCAAGAGGGCGGCCTACCAAATGGATGAAGAAGACATGTAGGGCACAAAAACAACCCTAAATTAATATTTTGTATGCACCTTTTGTTTGGTTTTTCCTCCTTTAAACAAAGCTTAGGATCCTCCCTTTGCTTCTTTTAATACAAAACTTTTTAACCACCGCCACTAACACAACACCTCACACCTCTCTTCTTTTCCACCAAAAAAAAAAAAAAAAAACTAATAATAATAAAAAAAAAAAAAAAACAAAAACAAAAAGAACCTTCAAATTCTTTTTTTCCCCTTAAGTTTTCAATCAACTAATGAATACACATTTGATTGTTAGACAAGTCATAGTACATTCACTTTTGAATTAATTACCACAATAATATAAAAAAAATAATTGCTTTTTTTAACCTAATTTGATGTGATTTGTGATATTAGTTGAAAAAGAAAGGATATATCAAAACTTATGAACCCATGTAATACTATATTATATAACACACATTGAAGTATTACTATTTTACTTCAATTAGGATGAAAATTTTGAACTATTGACCTTTAAAATATCGATATAATTAGTGTTTTTATCTAGGGTAAAATGTCTTTTCGGTCTCTAAATTTTGGGTCTAGTTTCTATTTGATCTCTAAGTTTCAAAATGTTACACATTTAGTTCTTAAGTTTTGATTTTGGTTTCAATTTAGTCCCTAAGTTTCAAAATGTTACAATTTTACTCTTGAGATTTGATTTTTGTTTTAGTTTGATCTCTAAGTTTCAAGATTTTACATTTTTAATATCGATTTCTCACTAGATACTCATTTTCCATCTTCAGTGTTAAAGTATCTTAATAAATTAAAAGAATTAAGAGAATTATAATTAATTAAGTTTCACTATTTTTCATCACTTTTAAAATTTTACTTCACAATATTTTAAATTAATTAATAGACATTGACACCAATGATTGAAAGTGAGTATTTAATGAAAAATTGAGGTTAAAAATGTAAAATCTTGAAACTTAGAAACCAAACTGAAGCAAAAATCAAATCTCAAGGGTAAAATTGTAACATTTTGAAACTTAGGAACTACATTGAAACCAAAATCAAAACTTAAGGACTAAATGTATAACATTTTAAAACTTAGGGACCAAATAGAAACTAGACCCAAAATCTAGGGACCAAAACGGTATTTTACCATTTTATCTATTGAGCAACATATATAATTAAATTTTACAAATAATAAACCTATGAACTAAGATTATTCAAGTTGCACAAACCTAAGGGTTTCTATAACTAACAATTCTCATCCTTTGTATATAATATAAACATATAGTTTATATGTTTTCAAGTTTTTCAAAATTTTCAACTTCTAGCTTTAAAAAAACAAGCTTGTTTGAACTTTAATCCACTTTTTTTTTTTTTTTTTGGTTTTTTAGTATTTAAAATCTTAATCTTTATCTTCAAACAACTTTCATTAAAGTTACACACATTTAATCTTCATCCTCCTGAATATTCAAACTCTTTCAAATATTTAAAAGATGAAATTAAAGATAAATTGTTCACTAATTAATAATAATAATTAAAAAAAAAAACAATACATATAAAACTTAAATTGAATTATAAAATATTAGAGTTGTTAGGGTAATATCTTTATGAGATCTAAAAAGGGTTTTGGAGGAAAAACAAAAACAAAGTTTGACTCAAGAGATAAAAACAAACAAGTGCATAACTTAATAAAAACACAAGCAAGAGAAGCCAAATAATGGCCAAACAAAGTCAGATCTTAAATAACAAAAATTGATTATGAAAAATGTTAAAATATCATTTTGGTCCCTATACTCTCAGTTCACTTTTATTTTTGTCCTTATATTTTTTATTATCCAATTTTTGTCATTGTACTTTCAAAAAGTCTCAAATTTAGTCTCTATAATTTCAATAAATCTTAAATTTAGTTATCTAAAACTAATTTTTTAAATTAAAATTAGTTAAATAATAACAATACAAATACTATATGGATAGATTTTCACAATTTATAAACAGAGTGCTATTAGAGACTTTTTTTTTTGGAAAAAACTAACTGCATAGATTAATTTTAAGATTTATTGAAATTAAAGCTAAGAAATTAAAATTAGACATTTAAAAGTTCAGAGACTAAATTGAAATAAAACTCTAAGTGTAGATACCATAATGATATTTTAACCTAGGAAAATGAAATATTAAATGTGATTATACCCTTTAATTGTTGAAAATGTTGGTTCCAAAATTTACATCTTCCTTAACAACTATTCGAATTCAAATACATTCTAATCTATACTCAATTTGTTTTGAGAGATAGAGCTTTATGTTTATCTAATAGTTTTATAATATCTCTCATATATTTAGGAAAAATTTTCTCAAATAGAAAAAATGTCAAACTATTTACAAAAAAAATAGCAAAAAAATTTTTAAAAAATATTGACTTCTATATTTTTAAAAAAATTTTTAAAAAATCTTAATAGACTTCTATAAACATCTATCAGTGATAGACTTGTATCATTTCTATCACTGATAGACCCTGATAGATTTCTATCAGCGTCTATCACAACTATCTAAAATTTTTGTTATTCTGTGTAAATAGTTTCCCTTACTTTTCTATTTTTAAAAATTCTCCTATATTCAACAATACAAAACTTTCAATCACATTATTGTTTCAATCTTTTTATAAGTAATTTTTCAAAGAAGGGGCTTAATATTTTGTTTTAGGGAAAGAAAACAAATGTTATAGAGGGTAACCTAGGATTCTATGAAAGATTAATGAGCCCCCATGTTATGATATATAATGGTTTTATAAAAGGGCAGAGAAAAAAGAAATGTACTTTATTTCAATCACCAAAGCAAAAGTTGATTGCTTTAGCCATTGATGACATAAGGTTCCATTGTTGGAATTGAAAAAGGAATCTCTTTCCTCCACTTTAAGAGAGAGAAACATACACACAACTCTAATCCATATGCATAATATTATAAATTACATAATTAATTAATTAATTATCAAAAGAAGTAAAAAAAAAAAACACTCAAAACCCTAATTATAATTAAAGAAAAATTTAAACCCATCATGTCTCAGATTTTCCTCATTCCAATGTTAGTGTTTTTTTTTTTTTTAATTTTATTGTGCAAAGAGACAATATGTTGTAATATCAAATTGAAAAGCCAAGTTAAATTGTTTTAACAAAAGTTGTTTCACACTGATTAACTTGGATTGTGTTTTTGAGTTTTTAACTTAAAATTAATTAAAAAGTTTGCATCTTTAATATAATGCAATTATTGTGGAAATTAACACATAGGATCTGGCTTGTTTTGTTGGATGCTCTTTCCTAAGATGGGTTTTTTTTTTTTTTTTTATAAATAATATATTAAGGTTAAATTATAAGTTTAGTGATGTATGAAGTTTAAGATTTGTGTCTATTTAGTCTATGATCAATTTTCAAAAGTATCTAATAGATTTATTAAGAAGTCAACAATCAAAGATACACAGAAAAGCGTAAACACTAGAGAATCGATAAAAAGATTGACGTGGTTTGCTACCAGTGTGTTAGTTACGTCTACAGGTAGAAGGGATAGAGAAATTTATTAGGGAAATTTTCACGGATAGAAAAAATGTCAAACTATTTACAGAAAATAGCAAAAAAAAAAAAAAAAACACTGATAGACATTGCTAGACTTCTATCGGCATATATCAGTGATAGACTTTTATCATTTCAATCACTGACAGACTTTGATAGACTTCTATCAGCATCTATTACAACTATCTAAAAATTTTACTATTGTGTGTAAATAGTTTCCCTTATTTTTCTATTTTTAAAAATTCTCCAAATTATTATTAGAGAGAAAATATCAGATTACAGAGTCAGAAACGCAAATGAGTTAGAGAGTTTATATAGCGCACTGCTCTAAACTTTAGGGTCAAAATCATAAATAACTGAAACAACATAAATACAAATATAACTTAGGTTTCAAGGCATTCCAACAAGGTTCTTAAATTTTCAATTTTGTGTCTGATAAAACTATAACTTTTTAATTTTTTTGGTGTGTAGTAGATTCGTGAATTTTAAAAAATATCGAAGAAGATATGAATCTATTAGATACAAAATTGAAAATTCAAAGATCTATTTTGGACACAAAATTAAAAATTAAGATCTATTAGATACGTCTTAAAGTTCAGAATATATAACACAAAATTAAAAGTTTAAGAATCTAAGACACTTTTGAATCTTCGGCTAAATAGATATAAATTTAAAAATATACTGATAATATTTATAATTTAAAATAAATTTGAAAAGAAAAACATTCAAAAGTGTATTCGTTTATATGGGGCCCATTTGTGAAGAGATTTGTGAGAAAAAATTGTGTAAATAAGAGATTGATGAGAGGAAATGTACATGAACAAAAGTTTGGTAAGAAAAATATTGCATAGTAGAAACTTAGTGTGAAAGAAAGTAAGTTGTGTCTTGTTTGACTAGTATTTACTTCATTTTTATAAGGAAAAATTTTCACTGATAGAAAAAATGTCAAACTATTTATAGAAAATAACAAAAAAAATACGGATAGATATTAATAGATTTCTATCAGTATCTATTAGTGATAGACGTCTATCATTTCTATCACTGATAGACCTTGATAGACTTCTATCAGCATCTATCACAACTATCTAAAAATTTTGCTATTTTGTATAAATAGTTTTCCTTATTTTTTTATTTTTAAAATTTTCCTAATTTAAATTTTTTTAAATTTAATTAGTCCCAAGATTACACAAATCATTCTAAAACTGTATTTTACTGAAAACCTACCCGTAATTTCTCCTTTATTTTTTATTTTTTTAATTTTGACCCCAAACTAAAAACATCGGTTAAAATAGAAAATATTAACTCATCATACATTGCAAATTTAATAAAGCACAAGGATCAATTTGTGAAGGAACAATATGTAAAGTTTAGCGATTGAACTAGACCGAAATTTAAAGAAGTCCTAAACGGTAATAGTTAATTAATTTGAAACTAAAATCCAAAACATAGGAACTAAATTAAGAATTTAAACCTATAAAAAAAATAACTTCTAAATGTATTATTATAAATAGTATATATATACAAAATAAAAATGTGATTTAAGCTAGTTAATCTAATCAACCCTAACTCAACTTATCAAGATATTATATTGATCTCAATGGAAAAAAAATGTTAAAGATTTGAATTTCAAAACCCTCACATGTAACCTTGATTTAAAGATTTTTTTTTCTTAATAATTCTCATTACTCAAGGATTCCATAGCATTAACCCATTCAAAATCACATGAACAATGACAAAACCCTTATCCTCTCCACATGAACAAAACTTTTCATAATTGGAATCTCGTGTTCATAGGAAAAAAAAAAAAAAAAAAGAAAGAAAGTGAAGAGATGAAAATGATGAAAGAAAAAAAAGATTAAAATAATATTTTAGTCCCTATACTTTCAAGAAATCTTATATTTAGTCTATACTACTTATTTATAGTTGATTTTTTCACTTTAAATTTTGAAAACATATTACATTTTATTGTTATTATTATTTAGCTAAAATTTAACTTTGAAAAACTAAATTTAGGATTTTAAAAAAATATCTAGACTAAAATAAGACTAAGGCCCATTTAGACAAATTTTTTAAGTGTTTGTAAGTGTAAAAAATGTTTATAAATACTTAGAAAGTCAATCCAAATGGAGTCTTAAAATTAAACGAACCTCAAAGTAGAGGGACAAAACCGGTATTTTAACCTGAAAAAAAAAAAAGAAAAAAAGTAAAGAATGGTGTAAAATTGAGAAATGAATGATTGAGAAGCCGCACGAGTCGTTTCATAGGATTCTCTTATGGGGTATTTGTCTTCTGATCACAAACACACATCACATTCATTAAAGAACCCAAAACCCTAAGTCCAAACAAAATATTATTTATTTATTTATTTATTTTTATTATTTATTTTCAAAATTAAAAAAAAAAAAAAAAAAAAAAAAAAAAAGCAAACACACACACACTACCTCTCTGCTCTTCTTGTCCCCCTTTCCTTTTTTTTCAACTCTAATTCATGTCTTTTTCCATATATATAATCACACTTTCTAAATCACAAGGGATAAACTTGTTTGGTTGTGGACCATTACAAAACCGTGTTTGTTGAATAATGTGTCAGTCATTTTTTATTTTTTTTTTACAACAATAATTGGCACGTTAGGAGGTGTTTGAGGCACTGAGTTGAGTTTTGAAATCTGAAGTTAATATGTTAGAGTTAGGAAGTCTGTGTTTGGGGTGTAAAATTGTTTAGTTGGAATTCAGCGATAAATATGCAAAAGAGAGAAAGATTGTGAGGTGTAGTTCTTCGATAAATGTGCAAACTTCAATAGTGAACATTGTTGAAGTTGATGGAGTTGAGTTATTTAACACTAACTTATGAAGTCGGTGGATCGATTGAACACTTCCTTAAAAAGAGAGGGGAGTGCATGCTAATTAATGGTGAACTAAGCTCACTTTGGCACGGGTGAGTGATTGATTATGTATTACAAATTTTGTTAAGGACCTATTGGATACAAAATTGAAAGTTAAGGTCATATATAAATATATTTTTAAAGTTCATGGACCTTTTAGACACAAAAGTGAAAATTCAGGCATGTAATAAACACTTTTAAAAGTTTAGAAGTCCTTTAATCAATACAAACTTGAAAGTTTAGGGATTAAACTTGTTATTTAACCTTAAATCAAATGTGATTATAAGAAATTATTAACGATAGTCGTAAATTTGACCTAGTAGTTATTGTGACCCAATAAAATAAGGTAACGTGCTTGGAAACATACAAATGCATCTTCTTTTTTAGTTGGCTCGGGCCAACTTGAGCACAACTAATTTTACTGGTTAAAATATTTACCTTGGACTTAAAGATCATGATTTTTTTTTAATCTCCAATCCACATGTTATTAAACAACTCAAAAAGAAAAAAAAAGTTAGTTGGAAAGAATAATATTCACTAATATAAAATACGCTTAATTTTGGAGTTCTTATAGTTGAGTCACCAAAAAAGAAGGTGCACCTTGTTGTTATACTTTTCTTAACCATACTTTCATATTCTCAGAATCTCTCTCATTCGGATATGATATCGGTTCATTCATGTCCCCTCCTAAACTCGGAGTATTATCGTTTAAATTTATAACAACATATCACTGCATAGGAAGAACAAAAATGTTGGAAGAAAAAAAAAAGATTTTAAAATGAAATGAAAAACTCCCACCAAAGAAAGCACTTCCAAAAGTAGGATGTGTAAGAAAAACCTTTTGTGGAAGTCTTTTATATTCTGCATGGCAGGTTCTTGAAGCATCAATAACAGTTTCTTTTCTCTTTTCTCAATCTTGATCAGTGTGAAAGAGAGATCTTTTAATCTCAAGGACCATTGAAAATGGTCCAAATCTTTTGCATTTTTAGGGTTATTTTTAATTTTTATTGAATCAAATATATACCAAAGTATTAAAGAGAATCCATATAAGAATAAATAAATACTAAAAATAACTTTTTTACACCATCTCTATACACTTTTTAGTAATATTTTGATCTTTATACTTGTTTTTTTTCTAATCATTTAGTACCTTTGTGCCTTAATTTTTTTTTTAACTTAACTAAGGAAATCCTTATATTAAAAATCTTATTATAAATACAATTCATAAAACTAGGTCGACCTATAATTAAACTATCTAGATGATAGAGAAGTCGGTTGGTTTCATTTGTTTACATATGTTTTCATGTACAAGATGTTTTCCAATCAAATGTTTAATAAATTGTTTAACTCGATAATTTTAGGCCTTGTTTGGTAACTATTTCCTTTTTAGTTTTTGGTTTTTGAAAATTAAGTCTATTTCCAAAAAATTCCTTAAAATGATTTGTATCTTTCTTAAATACACGAGTTGAATTCTTAGTCAAATTCTAAAAACAAAAGTAAAAATTAAGAAATAAAAAACTAAATAGTTATCAAACGAGACCTAAAATTATCGAATTAAACAATTTATTAAAAAGAGAAGGTAAGAGAAAGCTTTTTACACAAATATATTGTAAAAAAGCCAAGTCTTTGGCCCTTAACTTTTCTCATGTTGACTAATTATTCAAAAGCTGATAATATCACAAACACAAACCCAAAACCACACACTTATACATTGCACTCATGAATAAAAGTCAGAAATATTACATTAAATTATCCAACAAAAGAAAAAAAACACTAAAAACCTTCATAGCCATTGCTATTCCCCATAGCCATAGCCATGCAAATTACATATACAAAACCAGCCCCTTGGTAAAATTAAAAGCTGAATTTTTCTGATCATTAATATCAAATTAAACAAAAAAAAACTGAAACTTCTCTGTTTCTAACAGAATAACCCTACTTTGTAAACTCATATACTCTCTTATCAACAACATTTCTCTTTTTTTTTTTTTCTCTTGTTGTCTATGAATTTGATCAATTATGGAAATTAACTTTCCCCATTAGAAAGTTTCCATAATAATTAAAAAAAAGAGAGAAGTGAAACCCAGAAGCTAATTTTTTAGTACTAAAAAAAAAAAAAAGAAGAAGAAGAAGAAGAAGTCTGCTAATTGAATGTCATTGTGATGAGAAGAGGAAGAAAAGCTCTATATCTGGTGAAGCAAAGAAGGCAATTGGAGAAGGTCTTTGTAAAGAACAATTTGTAAAAAGCCTTTGCTTTTTTGGAGCTGGTGGGCAAATTTTGATTTCTGGGATCTTGAATCTCTCTGCTTTTGGAGTACAACACTGTTCAAAATCAGAGCTTGAAACTGATTCTTCTTCAAAAATGGCTGTGGAGCTTGAACCTTTTTCAATTTCTTCTTCTTCTTCTTCTAACTTGATGTTCTTGATTTTCTTGATGTTCTTCTTCTTCTTCTTCAATTGGGTTGTTGTTGTTGTTGTTGTTTTTCGTGCTCTTCTTCTTGCTTCTCCTCCTTTAGAAGCCATATTACAAGGCTTCTTTTCTGAAAAGTGCTTTCTTTTTGTGAGATTTGTTAGTAATAGAAGGGTATGGAGAAACCCATTTTAGGAAATTGAGAGTTTTGGTTGGAGAGAAGCCATGAAAGGGGTGGGGGTGGTTGAGTTGAAGGTTGTTTTTGTTTGAGCCTTAAGAATTAAGAAGAGGAAGAAGAAGAAGAAGGGAGAGAGGGTTTAATATGGAAGGGGATTTGTTATATAGTGAAAGGAGGGAAAACAAAGCCACATGTTTGCTTTATGTCATATTTTGAAATGTGCCATCATAGTTTTTGAATTTCCCTTTTTCAATTAGAGTATAGTAATGCTATTCTTTTCCTTTCCTTTTTCATTTTTATAACTATATTCGGGGTAAAATTAAGGGTAAAAATATCTGTTGATATGTCGATATATATGTAAATCAAAAGACTTCAACATTGATATTAAATATTTGTAAATATCTCCAACATCTTTTATAAATACTTGTAAAATATACAAAATGTCATTTATTTAGTTCAATATATTAATAACAATATTCATAGCTTAGTTTGGGAATAAAAACAAGAAAAATTATTATAAATAGAAAAAATATCAAACTATTTACAAATATAGAAAAATTTTATTGTTTATCAGCAATAGACTACGATAGAATTCTATCGCGCTTGAGTGATAGAAAGGGTTAAACTTCTATCACTCAAGCAATAGAATTCTATCGGGGTCTATTGCTAATATACAGTAAAACAAATTTCTATATTTGTAAATAGTTTGACTCAATTTTTTATATTTGAAAAAGAGCCCTAAAAACAAGTAGCTTAATTATTAATCTAAATAAATTTTATAAATTTCACGACTTACAGAAATATCTGTCGAATATATCTGTGAAATTGAAATCTCAATATCAATATCAATACTGATATCAATATTTTAATCCTTGGATAAATTTTGGCTTTTAGGTTAAAATAATATCTTACATTCTATATTATTTTGGTTAAATTATAAGTTTAGTTTATAGAATTTGAGATTTAGGTTTGTATTTGTGATGTAATATTATTAGACAGAATCAAATCATCAAACTTTGAAATGATAATTAGGAATTTATTCATTGAGCTATGCTAAAAGCTAATCTCCTAATTCTAACAATGGCTGGAGTAGCATAAGAGCTTCAGTTTGTGTTGTTTTTCTTAGAAAAATAATGCATCTTAGATTGTATCTATATTTTGTAGTTGATTCAAATTATATTTCTCTTCTTTAAAAAATATTTTTGAGTTTTTTTTTCATCTATGGCTAGAGTGGACCAAAAAAAAAGCAAAATGAACGAATTTTTTTTTTTTTTTTTTTTGAGAAAGCCGCATAGATGAATTAAGTATTCCTCTTGTATATATATAGAATTTAGTTTATTTTGTGTTTATTGACATTAACATCAATTTAACATCTCACACATGACAAATTTTTTTTCTTTTTAACGAGAAAACACAATTCATTTTGATGTTAAGGATTACTAAATAATCTTGTCAAGAAAACAAATAATTTAAGGCAAGCAAGCTAATTGAAAAATCTAATTCTCTAAGCTCTAAAACCATAAGAAGAAAGCTAACAAAAAAAAAAAAAAGTTTGTATAACACGAGTTAATTAGTAAATTTACTATAAACTATGCCAATCAATATCTAAAAAAATAAATCATTATTAGATAAAGTTGTGAAAGTGAAATGGTTAATATTACGAAGTCAATGGGTGATTAATAGGTTTTCTTTATAAAAAAATATATTTTATTTATAGTACTTTTATAAAAATATTATATATTAAATTGCAATTTTGCATTTTTTTTTTTAAATTTTTAAAGTAAAGGTATCCAATGAAATTTTATTAAATTTTTATTTGATAAGGCACTATGGACGGTTTGGCAGGTAGCATTATCCCCAAACACACACCTAAAGGCATAATGTGATGGTTAAGATAATTAATACTTTAAAAAAATAACAATATTTGATTTAAATATCCAATTAAAAGCCTATTATTCTAACATTATTATTTTAATCCCAAGGGAACCTCCACTTCCATAGGTAGATTCGTTCACTTGTTTTATTTTTATGGATCAATTTAGGGTTTTATTTAACACTTCAAAATTCATAATATTTGTTGGATTAAAATATCATTTTTAGTCCTTATATTTTAAACTTTTTTCAATTTTAATCCATGTATTTTCAATAAATTTTAAATTTAGTCCTTATGACTAATTTGTTGTTGATTTTTTTTAGAACATTTTTACTCTTTGTTAGCACATGTTCACTAAAATTTGAAAACACAGTCACATATATTATATTTTCTTATATGAAAATTATCATTATACTAACTTTAAGATTTATTGAAGGTACTAGAGACGACTAAATTAGACATGTAAAAGTATGAGGACTAAAAATGAACACATCACAAAATGTAGGGATCAGAATGATACTTTAACGTACTTATTTTAGTTCTAAAATTTTAAATATATTCTCATAATCGTTTATAAAATTTTGTTAGTTTTTTTTTTTGTTAGAGCTTAATTGTTATATGAATAACATCATCAAAAAAAAAAAAACATAGCTTTGAATATTAGAAAGAATCTGAGTCTAACAAATTCACGTTGTCTTTTAAGACAATTTTACTCACTCTAGTGCTTGAGTTTCACGAGTAATTATCTCTAGGATAGAACAGATTATCATTTCTTATGAAAGTAACATCTCGTCCTCCAGATCTATCGAATTATACTTTGTGGAAATAAATCGAACTTCAAAGACTTTATAAAAAAGGAGAAAGTTTCATAAGAGAATAAGAGCGTTTATGAAAAAAAAATAAAAATGCAATTTGGAGAAGAGACATATTTATAGACTAATTTGTGGCAATTTGAATAGTCATGTCACTTATTTAATTTGGGTATTTATGAAAAGATATACATTCATGAAACAATGCAACTCTGTACGAATATTCAACGCATGGTAAGAGATTCAAACTTTTAACCTTTTGAGTGGAGGTATATACGTTGAATTAGTTTAAATTGATAATAATCGTATTAGTTTCTATCATTATTTTTAGGTAAATTGTTTAGCATACGAATTATTATTCGCAAGGGCGAATCAATGTAGGTACCAAAGGGAAGCGCGCACCCTTGACATTATTGTTGTTTTACACATTTCTACTTAAGAGCCATGGGAGGCGCTTCCAACTTCTAAGTTAATTTGATAGATTGATCTAAAAAATTGGACTAAAATATTGTTTGACTTATTTGTTTTTTTTAAATTAAGGTTTTTTTAACTCTTTTCAAACTTTTCAAACTTTTTTAATATTTAAATTTCCTTTTCTTCCCCACTCTCTCGTAACTTTCGTTCTATTATCCTCTCTAAAATTTTCTCTCCTTTCTTCTTCTTGTAGTTCCATTCTCTATATTATGCCTCCAACGATGGCAAACAATGAACGTAATTATTTTTTCTTCCTACGACAACACTCGACGGCCAGTGGTAACATGCAAAGTTTTTCCAAACATCAAACGAACCAAATATAGAGAGAGCAAAAAAGTGGGTGAGAGTACTAAAAGCATGAACAAGAGAGGAAACTCATGAAAGGGAGAGAAAAAAATTCATGAAGGAGAGAACAAGTGAGCGAGCAAAAACGAGAGCAAGAACGAGAAAGTGAGCAAAAGCGAGAAAAATATAACTATAATTCGGGAGAAGATTTTGTGATCACACCAGCAAAAGGTTAAGAAGTTACGTACTTTTTTGTTTTAAAAAAGCTAGTCAAATTTCACTTCATAATTTTCGGTTTATACATAATTTTTATTATTTTTTCTAGACACAAACATTTTATAAATTAGTGAGTTCTAATAAAGTTATTCACTAGTTAGTTTATGCATCAATCAAACTAAAATTTGTACTAGATCTAATTGAAATTAGTTAGAGCATTGTTTGAAATGACTTTCTAAGTATACTTAACAAAAACGTTTTTAAATGTAAAAAAAATTGTGTTTGTAAGCACTTACAACGCTATTCCAAATAAACCCTTAGCTTACATAAATTTTTACTAGACTTTTTATAAAATATAGTTGTGGCAAATGAATGAAGATTGAATAAAGAGCATTGTAACATTTATCTCAATATATATAAGTTTAATTTGATAAAATAGAAAGTTTAGTTTATGATAAGAACTTATACAATTTGAAAAGTTTAAGAGTAAACTTTTTGTAATCATATTAGTTTATGCTCATCAAATCATATATCAAGCTATGACAAAGTTTTCAACACAAGGCCGGTTTCCTTTCTAATTTAAGGGTTGACAAGAGAAATGAAAAATAACAAAATGTTTTCAGGATATAGAATATAACAAAAAAAAAAAAAAAGAATTAACTAATAATTAATAGATTACATAAATACCCCCAAAGAGGGCTAATGGACTTATCCCAAAAATATAGGTTTTTAAAAATCACACCTACCCCTATTTTATTAGGATTTAAAATCTAAACTATTACGAATAAAAATATGATGTTCTAAAATACAAACCCTAAACAGGAAAGTACAGTATACCCACAGATTTCTTCTAATGGGGTCTAGGGGTGATGCACCCTGGTGGAAGTTTGGGGACAGTTCGGGGGTAACGCCCCAAAACCTAAATTGTATATGCATTATATGTTATTTATGATTTTGTGCCTAGGAATTAAAAAGGTACTATATATAAACCCTTTGGCACTATTGACACCGTATCTAATATTTTTCTCTAACAACAAAATTATTCTCTCTGTCCATGGACGTAGCTAACAAACTAGGTAAATCTTTGCGTCAAATATGTTCTTTATCTTCTTGGTCAATTTCATTTTTGTCCTAACAGTCTTCAATATGAACATAGCTCAATTGAGTGAATGGAAAGGTAAGGTTCGATCTCTCACCCACGGATTGTAAAAAAAAAAAAAGGAAAAATTGCACAACTAGCCTATTTTAAAGGCCCAAAATGCCAAATGACCCAATTTTTGAAAAAAAAAATATATCAAATGATCTTCTGCTGACGTCATGGACGAGTGAAGTTACAAATTTGCGCTTTCTTTTTATTTTTCCTTTTTTCTTCGGCACGATTTCTTTTTCTTCTCTAGCTCTGACGCGATTTCCTTCTTTTTCTCCGGTGAATTTCCACCCTTTCGCTCAACGACCGAGCACGGCCTCTGTTGCATGGTTTTGACGACCGTCTTCTGCTCCATTCTTTAGCAAGGTCTAGCCGAAATCTATGACCCTCCTTCGTTCCATACAGCCAAAATTGACGACCCTCCATTCCATACCCAGATCTAGTCGAAATCGATGACCTTCCTTCATTCCATTCCTCAGCGAGAGCAAGGAGGGGAAGAAGACAATCCATTTTGTGGTGGCCACACAAATAGATTGTCACCAAGAGCAAGAGCGAGAGTGAGATGAGATTTTCCATGTGCGCGAATTAATTTGGGTAATTTATTCGAACTTGACGTCAGCAAAATGTCATTTAGTATTTGCTTCCAAATTCTGATCATTTGGTATTTTTGGCCCAATTTTTGAGTCACCGTACAAATTTCCCAAAACGAACCTTCGACATAAAGCATATGACCATGAGGAAGTTTGATTTCCAACTTCAAATGGTTAGAAAACCCACCAAATTCAAGAAACCGTCCAGATGAATTCGAGCATGAAAACTAAAATATCTAAGATTGAAGCTTTATTTGGGGAAAAAAATGAAAATATTTCGAAAGCTTTTTGAGCTGGAGAATTTTGGACCTCACCAAATTATCTGGTTAAGATTCATCCAACTTCAAATCTCCCACAGCTCCCCACTTTCCTCCTTTCCCTCACATCTTCCTCCAGCCAAAATAACAATCTAAGAGCTCTAATCTCCAGCTTCCTCACATACCCATTTCAAATCTCTGGCTGAAAATAATTGAAGGGGTTTCATTTTGTTTCTCAAATCGACTCACAAACGAGGGGGGTTACTTGGATTGGCGTATTTCCTCTGGTTTTAGCTTTCTAAAAGGATGGTGGGAGCTTTATCTGTGGTGGGTTCTTCAGTGGTGGACTCTCATTCTTCCCCATGTTTGTGTTTGGATGCTTTGCCCACAACCAGCATCAATCTCAAAAGTTGTGGGGATTTTGTAATGAAAAAGAATTCAATGGGTCGAAAGCGTATGCTAAAACCAAAGCACTTGGATCTAAGCAGCTCGTTCGTCGATAATGGCCGGGAGTGGCTGCTTTCGGCGGATATGATAAATAGGAGTTCAAGGAAGCAGCACAAGAACAGAAGACTTGTGGTTGTTGATGAACTTGGGGGACAGTATGAAGATAACTTTGACGATGTTAAAATGGTAAGAATGTGAATTTGGAAATTAGTATTCATCTGTATACTTAAGAATGTGAATTTAGATAGGTATTTAAGCATGTTTTGGTAGTTTCTTGTGACATTGTGTTGCTGAAATGTATATTACTGGGACAAGAAATCCCATGTAGCTTAATGAACGTTTTAAGTCTGATTCATAAGTGATTTGACTGTGTGGTTCTAGCGTTGTGTAGGATTTAGAGTTATTTTTCATGTTGATAGGACATATTTTTTGGTACTTTGGAGATTATAGTTCTTGGAAGGCTTCATTTTAGTTCCGAAATGATTTGTTTGCAATTCATCTACGCTACGAAGTCTTAGCTGTTCATGTTTCTTTCTAGTTCCTTGATTCTTTTACTATGTGGATAAACATTAATGATATAGAACAACACAACAATTTTTGTCCTAACAATGTGATTCAGATGTAGATGGGGCTCTTAGCATAGGAAAATTGTGGGGAAATTGTGAAAATCCTTTCTTCGAAATGATCACGTGAAGATTTGGCAGAGTGCTAAGGAAGTTGGCCTTTCTACTAATACTCCTAAGGCATGCTAGAATGTAGAGTCACAGCACTAGGACATATGTTCTCTTGCTTGCTAGTGCTTTCAAAAATTGCAGGCCATTTATTCTGGACTATAGTAAGCTAGCTGGAAATGACTTCTTGGATGCTGTGGACTTGGTTGACCATAACAAATGGTTTTAGAGCCAAAATTTTGGTTAAACCATGGTTAACAGGAATTTCTGGCTTATGTAATAGGGAGTGTGTTAACATAAATACGGCATAAAGAAGTAATACAAAACAAAAATGTGTAAACTGTAAAAGATTGTCCCACAATAGCACTTCCACATATTAACTCTACCAAAAGACCTATTACTAGAATAGCTTTCAATACACGAATTACGATTTTGACTGCCCAACGACGATAGAAGTCACATTGGTCAATACAGCCATAATCACACTTGTAACTCAAGTCGATTCATGAGGTTTTTGAAAGCCCCCAGTGAGATACACATGCAATACAAAAACCAACAGGTTGATGCAAGAGGCAACTGAAAATGTTTTTTTTTTATGCTTATGAGATATGCTTGAGACTTAAGTTTTCCATTAAGTTTGTTCTAGTCAAGTCCTGCATTTTCAAATTGTTGGTTGATACTTCTTTTTAGTACGACTTTAATGATTTTCCAGTTTCTTGAGCTTTATCCTTCTCCCATCCTTTGCTAATTCATTTGCCTACGGATTAATTAGTGAACTGACTGAGATTTCTCTGGCTGCAGCAAATACTTAATTATTTTACATACAAGGCTGTGAGGACTGTTATGAACCAGCTGTATGAAATGAACCCCCCACAGTACAGGTGGCTTTACGAGTACGTGCTATCTTTTGTTGCACTCTGAGACTGGTTATTTTTCTGTGTGTTACAGTAACTGGGGTCAGTTTACAATGCTGGTTTGATATAGATGCATGAAATAGTTGTAGTATCTTATATCATGCAAGCTCAAGTTTAGCTGTCAAATTATTTCATGTTAGTATCGACGTGCTCTTAAATTTTGATTCAGATGTTTTCTTATTCACAGTTTCGTGTTATCCAACAAGCCAACAGATGGAAAACATTTCATCCGCAGGCTTGTAAAGGTACTTCTTAAAATTCATACCTACTTCATGACTTGGATACTTTTTTGTATGAGAAACAAGTAACCTTCATTTCATTAATAAGAGGAAATTACGAAAGAGGCACAAATGATCATAAGAATTACAAAAAATATTGCCAATGAATAGAGAGAGAAGTAAGGTGTGTTCAAAAAGAGTTGAAATCCGTAGCTTTTTCCTTGAAGATGCGACGGTTTTTCTTGAGCCATGATAACCAAAGGATGGCTTTGTTAAGAGAGACCCATAACCTCTTTACTAATCTATGACTTGGATACTATTTAGTTGTGCCGAGAAGCAAAACCTGTCCTAATCTAAGATTTTTTCACTATTGATTTTAGGGCATGTTATATTTTGGAGTGATATTGAATGATTAAAGGCATGAGTGTGGCAAAAGTGATTTTGACCATTTCAAAATCACTCCTAAACATATGATTAGACTCTCACTATAACTTGTTCTAAAGAGCAAAGATGTCATGTCTATTTTTTAGCATTTGGCTATCTCAGTAGAAAAGAAAGGCCTACTGTAGCACACACAGATGTTACAAAATATGATCCGTTTCTCTAGTAATACAGTGGAAAAACAGTTGTTCCAAGTGTATATAAAGTTCCATAACTTGCTGACAAATTAAAAGTAGGAAAAAGAGCTAAAGTCGAAGAATTGTTTATAGAATGGAGGTTTAGTATGTGAAAAATGAATATACATATTGGAGAGAGAAAAAATTGTGGGCCTCACAATTGCATGCCGAGTTCTCAAAGGCTTGTGCCTAAGTGAGGTCATCTTGCTTGACACAAGGTCGGCTTAAATACACAGCTAAATCTGGATCCCAAATATTCCAGTTTAGAGTTTGGACATCAAGATTTAAGGTCATTTATCGTGCGGTAGATGTGGGATGGTTGGCCAATGGCCACAATCACAAAACTTGGTGCAACACTACGACCGACGACGAATTGAACACATGCATGTAAAAGAAATCATTTTAGCTGTGTATTTAAGCTTGACACAAGGTCGGCTTAAATACACAGCTAAAATGATTTCTTTTACTTCTGGATCCCAAACATTCCAGTTTAGAGTTAGGACACCAAGATTTAAGGTCATTTACGGTCTCGAGGCACGCCTTGTAAAATAGTGTTTTACTACACCTGAATCATTGTTTTCCTAATGGACAGGAACAGCAAGATCTTGCTGAAAGAGTAATGATCACACGTCTCCACCTCTATGGCAAATGGGTGAAGGTATTTCTATAATTGTAGTATTCCTTTCATTCAATACAGTATTTTCATTTTGTTATGGGAAGACCAGTATTTAAATGGATGGAAACAAAAGTTTATTTCTTCTGTGGTGTAGAAATGTAACCATGCTGAAATATACCAAGAGATCTCGGACGAAAACGTGGAATTAATGCGAGAACGACTTATGCAGACTGTTATATGGCCTTCAGATGACACAAACACAGAAAAGATTGGCTAAAGAAATATTAAGTAATTTTGAGTTCTCTCTTCCCTCGTCAATTCTTGTGTTTTGCATCCTTCAATCGTAATTAGTTTGATTGTCGAGTTGCCGATCTTATTCTTGCCGATCAAGAAGTAGTAGTTCAGTGCCGCAGTCTTTTTTTTTTTTTTTTTGTTGAAGATATGTATGTATGTAATCAATCATTGTATTATGTAAGATGTATATACATTTAGCCTCCATTTTAGTTATTCTGAAGGTATAATGTAGAGCTGGGATTTCCTGAACTTGTGCTTCTATTTATTTATATGCATATTGGGACGAGAAGGGTACCAGAATGAGCAATAATGTGCAATTTACTGGTTTTTTCTTTGTTTTTCCCACCTTGGGTAATTTGTTTGCACAACTTGAAGCCAGGCAAACAAAATGTTTTCTTTTACTTGATTGTGCTTGTGTTGAGATTCTTTGGTGAGTTTGAGTATGATGTTGAGCATAATATAATTTTTCTCAACAAAACTCGTTGATTATGGTTAAAGTGGCTCAAACGGTAATTGGCATGATCTTCTTCCTTAGAAGTTGGAGGTTCGATCTTTCATCTCCATAGTTGTATTTAAAAGAAAAGAAACAAATGATATACCAGCAAGAAAAAGATGACATATTATAAGTTGATAAGTAACACTTTTTCCAAAGATATTTTTGAACTTGGCCAGTAATTCTCAAAAGAAATCATTGAACAACAAATACTCAAACTTTCTCCAAAACAAATCACTTTCTTCCCTAAAACAAATCATACACACAAACACCAAGTACATTGTTCATTTAGCCAAGTAATTTGTTAACTAGTTGTCAATACAACAAATCGAAAATCATCCCATACCTACTTTGAGCATCATTGATTGTCAAGTTGCATCGCCCACAACGTGTTCAATTGGCAAGTCTAGTAAAAGCAAAGACCAATTGCACGGTGCTCCATTAGCTGGGATGATGAGAGAATGGGTCTTTTGTCACTGGGTTCGCAATTTTTATGGATAGTCTCTTATTTTCATGTTGCGCTGTCAAGCAAAACTTGAAGAAGATATACCTTAGTGAAGTATTCATATTTATCAAAAAACTCTATTTCCCTCTCTCCCTCCTATGTTTCTAATACCGTAGCCACACAAAAAAAAATATTAATATTAGGAAAAAGGCTGTAAAAGTGAAAAAGATATTTTAAACAAACTTATAAATTTGGAATCTTATCAAACTAGAAATTTTGATACAAATTATAATCTACAAATGGGTCAAATTTAAATAAATAAACAAAATAAGTTCTATAAATTTAAAATTTGATTCAATTTGAATAAAATTGAATTTGCACATTTAAATTTTTATCCCAAATCAAATCCTTCAAAGACTATCTTAGAATTTATTCTAAATGTAAACTAAATTTTGTATAGAAGCTTACATTTACCTTAAATTAAATTTGAACATATTCCAAACATTATCCCAAATACCTTTAAAAAAATGTAAATTTCAAGTTCAAACCATTTAGAGTGGATCTCAAAAATTTTTTTTTTTAAAAAAAAAAAAAAAAATCTTGTTACATTTACATTCGAAATCAAATTTGAGCGAAATTTAAAATTAAAAGGAACAAATATTGTAAGAAAATTTGAAATTAAACTTGTTATAGAAAATTCTTATTGAAATATAACTCCAATGGTATAGTTTATATTAAAAAAAAGTGTAGCAAAAAATTAAGCAGACAAATTTTAGAGCTACATATTAAACAACACAACACTTTGATAAAAAAAAAAATTATAACCCCATAGACTAATCAACACTCCAAACTAATTCAGCACACCAAACGCTCCTGAAATGATAGAAATAGAGTGCAATGAATGAAAATAATGAAATGTTAGAAGGAATTGGTGGTATTCTGCGTTTTGTGTACAAATATCATGACTTGATGATAATTGATATGTATTCTGAAGATGGAGTTTCAAATCCTCCACATTGCTATTTCATCAACAACCCATCATTCCAAACAAGCCATTGAGGGGATTCAATCAGAGAAGGAAAGATATTTGTGTACCCAATCAACACCAATAATCTAAATTTAAAAACATCTTAAATTCTGCTGCCTTATCACCCTTTCATTTGTACTCTTGATAAACAAAAAATGTTGGAAAACAATGAGATGGACCATCAATATCAATACAAGATAGACTACACAAGCAATCTAGTTGATTGGAGTACATCCCTTACTTCTGGATCACAGAATAATGATAGTTCTGCTACCAAAAAGCCACATACATGAGGCATAAATATGGATCAACACCACAATAGACACTCCAAAGCTTTTGCCCATTTATACACCTGTTCTAAAATAACAGCTATAAATTTCAGTTCAAAAAACTATTTCATATAATTCTTTCTTTTTTTTTTTTTTTTGTGTGTGTACGTGTGAGTGTATAAAATGGTATGGAAGGGACAATTGTGTGCCTATATTCTAATTTCTAAACCCACCAAACACAAAGCAATTGAGATAACCTGATGAATAATGAAAATTTTGACAGGCAATATTTACGAGTCTTATATTACACTTTCAAGCCAAACTATCATATGACCATATGATACCAAAAAGGAAAGAAAAAAGAAAAAGAAACGGAATTTGAATTTGAGAGAGAGAGAGAGAGATCAAAATTTACACCAATAGAGGCTGGTATGCAACCAAAAATTAAGATTTTTATAAGTAACCTGTAAAGCAAGAGCGCCGTCGGAATATACTGGAAAACGAGAAAAGCTTTCATGTTCCTGCCAGGCCAATGACAGCAGAAACAAAATTTTGGTATGTTAGGCTCATGTTACATTCCTTTTTTCATTAAATATTTCAAAGCAAATCAAGGTTTCCCAAAGTCGACAAAATCGCTTCAGAGAGAGAGAGAGAACTGTAAAGTATTGATCACATTCACAAAAGAAAATATAGAAAATGATGGACTAGAAAGTTCACCTATCGAGCACTCAAAAATTGTCTTTTTAAAGAGAAAAAAATTGGTTATTTTAAAGATACCGTTACCATTAATCACCTGCAACTTTTGAAAATTAAAGTAACGTTTAGCATTTTGGTTATAGTTCACTAGTAGATTATCCGTCATAGCTGCTCAATGAAATAATAAGTAGCCTTTATTTTCATTGGGCATCTGGGAAGGGTCAAACAGACCTAAACTAACATACCAGATTCAAACATACCAGATGGATCAAAGCCGCCAACGAAAAGCTCAACAATATCCTACAGAAAAGGTGGATGAAAAACAAAAATGCTAGCCGCATTTCTTCTCTTGGGTTTTGAGGATGGAAAATTTATAATGTACTACCATCACCAAAAGCTATTAGCTGTCCAAGCACTGTTCTCACACGGAGCTGTAAAGGAGAAAAGACATGGTATTAAGATAATATAAAAAGGGGGAGAGGGAGGATGGGAAAGTGGGGCTTATATGGTAAATAGATATGACCTTTACATCCAGGCACGGATCATTGACCATATTCTTTATTTGAGAAACAATACCAGCATTCCGTAGCTTCGTAACACGATCTAGTGCACGAGGACTTGAAGGCAAAGTAAGATTTATTATTGCCCAGACAGCAGCAATTCGAAGCTGACTGTTGTCACTCTGCCAAAACTTCACCACAAAGGGGTGGATCACGTCATCTCCTCGTGGAAATAGTTGTTTCATAACCCCTTCCTTATGAAACTCATTTCCACTTGCAACGTTGCAAAGTACATACATTCCCTGCATCAGTCATACTTCAATAATTATTCAACTAGATTAAGCTTTATCATTTTCTTCTCTGACCTCTCTACTCCTTTCCGTTATGGTTTACAGTTTACTTGATAGTTTTCATGATATACTCAATACATATTTTATAGTCATAAAAAATTCCAAAAGGATTGTTGAAAATGAATCTGCGACGTGGACATTATCCATCAGATAGAGCCTTTCTTTTAAATCATGGTTTCTTTAACTGCATTTTTAACATTTCAGTAACATATAACCACCTGCAGAACTTCAGCCGTGTCTAATTTTTTTATTCCCATCATCCTATGAAAGAAATCCACCATCATTTTAGTTCCATCAATATTGGCTCCCTCAAGAAGTTTCAAAATTTCCCTTCCATGTTTAATGTCAGCTTTCAAAGAATAAGGTGGACATGTAAAAAACAGAAATTCTAGACAAATGTCACAAAGCCAAGTGAGGAAGAGTGTTGAGACTCCTATGGAAAGGAGACAGTTCTTCATTTGGCTAATTTCTCAAGGTCATTTGCTCAACCATCTTTCACTTTTTCTCAATGAAAGTGGTTGATTTCATCAAAAAAGAAATAATAATAATAAAATGAAAAAAAAAAAAAGGTCATTTGCTCAACCAATTTCCGATATTAGAAAATTTCAGGTTTCCATCTAAAGACACAACCAAGTAAGATACAAGCCACAGGCTTAAAGCACAAGCAGGCAAAGATGTCATTTCCTATCTTTCGTTAGCTACAGTGATAATTTGAGTTTTAACTCACGATTTTTCCATTTTTATCTTTGTTTGCCTTTTTTTTAAAAAAAAAAAAAACATGAAAGTAATTTCATTGATGAATGATATTATAAACAAAAAGAAAAACATCAACAGAATCCTAGAGACCTGTTAAAAGGTCCTCAATCTCATGACCTTAAAAATGGAAATATTTCTCTCGTTTGTCAGTCTCTAATTCTATGTAAGATAGCATTGCACAGCGTCGGACCTACTTATGAGATCTTCCAGGACGGAAAACATAAATGCTTTGATGTAGCATGTTTAATCAATTTGTGTGCCTATTGTCTTTAGGCAACATAGTTACTGCATGTTTAATCAACATGACAGTTATTAGCCATTATTAAGCTGGGCACAGAGTTGCCAAGCTATTATTAAAGTTGGTAATTAATACCACTTTGTAAAGCAGACTCTTTCTTAGAAATAGACTGCTTTGCAATCATTTCTTAGATTTTTCCTCTCCAAAATAAAACTTTCCTTTTGAGCGTACAGCATATTCAAAAGTTAAAAATAAAATTAAACTAACCTGGACTCCAATTTCATCCGTTGAATATTTTTGCAATTGCCGGCCAATAGTATTCAGTACAATGCCATCTTCAGCAAACACGTACTCAATGAACTCAACATCCATCAATAAGATTGCGCACAAGAGCCATAGCATGCTCCTGTATGGAAGGCTCGGGATCTGAACATAAACATGTGATGCAACATTGATTAAACACAAAATATAATAAACCATACGGATGGAAAAACAGAGTTCGACAGTACCGCAAACAAGGCTGGCTAACAAGGAAGCTGTTAACTCCATGAAGATTGCTTCTTTACACATAATGTTTGCAAGGAACATTAAATTCCTTAAAGCCCACAATGCATTAAGCCTTATGTCCAAGTCCATAGACTTTGATAATCGAACCAGCTCTTTGACACCTCCACATCCTATAAATATCGATCTCTTTGTTGAAAATTCAACCACTATGTTGCTAATAGCACCAAGTGCTGCAAGCTGGTTAAAGAGTATGAAATGATAGTTATTACGCAAAAGCAAAAATAACTTAAAAGTTTTCCAATCAACCCCTTTCAATCTGAACATCCAATGGCTCAAAAGGTAGGAAGATTCCCACTATTTGGAAACTTGAATTAGTAAGATAATGGGTATACCTGAACATCATTAGAAGGATCGTGTAAAAGCCGAACTAAGGGAAGAACAACTGCTTCGCTCATAAAGTAACCTGCACTCAAATTCTGAATAGGATGCTCTTAAAAAGCAGGGGAAGAAAAAAGACTATAAACATTAGAAAAGCTAATATTAATTACAACATTACACACATTGATTGATCGAGAGACACTTCTCAAGCAAGTGCAAGCTGCAATACGTATGCCACTACTTTCATGTTTTATGGCATCAATCACTATGTTCATTACCTAGGTCAAGATTATAAGCAAATAAATAAAATTCATAAACCTTAGCAAGTTAAATTTAAATGAATTTCAGATTTGTTAACCTCCATCAGTCGGCAGCTCAGTTAAATTATCAAAAGGTAAAATAACGAAAGAAAATTTGAGTACCCACTACTCTTAATATATTTCCACAATGTGTTGCTTCTTCTTCCTTCTTTCCTTTTCTTTTTCTTTTTATTTTTTTATTCTTTTTTATTTTTTTAATTCTTTTCCATTTTTTTCTACAATCAAATTGGAATGGACTAGCTGGTATAATTTAACTTTTTTCCTTGGGAAGTTTTGAGGATTGAGAAACAGATAACAGGACACCCTTGTCAAACAGCCATTTTTTTTAAGGTGGATGGCCAGTAACCCAAAGAAATGAAAGTTATAGTAAGGATCAGTATCAACTTAGGTCAGAAATAACCATTGAGAGATCCAGATAGAGAAGCAAACAATTTGATGTCAATTTAGCTGTTGACTTATTGAAAAACATGACTAATCTCTTGACTGGGAAAACTGCACAAGTTAAATACAAGTAATTGATAAATGTTTCAAACAAAAACCAATAAGTTAGCTTCATAATAAATAAGTTGCTACAATTAGAATAAGAAGCAAACCTGCAAAGAGAGAAATCTAGACCTACAGCTCTCCAACTTTGAGCACAGATGAGAAAAGGCCAGCAACAATCCTTGAAAACGTCTAGGACTTAACTGATCCTTTTGCAAGTGATTGTACAACTTATCAATTGCATTTGCCTCAAAAGCTAGTTTCTGTAGCTCCTCCTTCTCTGCAATTAAAGTTGAAAAAACGAAGGAAGCTTCATCTCCAACTTGATCTGGACTGTCAAGAAGCTCAAGCAAACTATGTATCAATTTCATTTTGATTCCTATATCTTGCAGAAAACAAGATGACGAATTCCTTATAACAATCAAGCATACGCAGGCTAGCAATCTAGTCTTGGGATTTCTATCCTTCATCAATTCAATTATATAACTCAGACAATCTTCTCTACCAGGTTGCATGAATTTCGCTATCGCTTCAACATTATTTTTAAATATTGTCGCAATAGACTCTAAACTAGCATCCCTTTGACTTAGAGAACCATCAAGAAGGTCAATCAGCTTCTCTAGAACTCCACCATCATACAGTGCCTTTTGCTCTGCAATTGTCTCACATGAGTGAACAATGATACTTGCCCCAAGTCCAGTCACATTTTCATTTTGACTATTCAATAGTGAAAGAAGAAACTTGATGTTTTCCTGCTCAAGGAAATCATACTTAGGAGCCAACTTTGATTGATAAATCATCCTTAACGAACGAGCTCCTGCATCCACAACCTTCAAAACAGAAAAAATATACCCAATAAAGTTCACATTATGATTGAAAAATAAGGTGAAAAAAAGAAGAAGAAGAAGACAACGGCAAAAGGTTCATTATGCACACAACAAATTCTTCAAATTTTTTCAAGGAATAAACATAAAAAGAAAGGTAAAATTGGAAAGATTTTGAAAGGAATAAGTCCTTTTTTTGCTTCTTTTTTCCCCCTTTTAAAAGATGGTAGCTCTAAAAGAGTATTTAAGGAATCTGCTAACCAAACCAAATAAGATGATTATAAGTAGAAAGGGGAGCTATCCTTCCCACACTAAAAAAACTAGTCCCATTCCAAGGAGATTTCTTTTTCATTTTAGCCGATCATTTCTTGTAGTTCAAAATTGCTTGAATCTTAAATCAACTAGTTAAAATACAATCCGAGCATTTGTAACTTAAAACTAAGCGCATAAATGCAAATTGCAATAGACTGTTCAACATCAGATACTACTCAATTTCCCGAGAAATGTAATTCCCAAATTGAAGCAAAATTACTAGAAAGAAGAAGAGAAGAAGGGAGGGGAGAAGAACCTTGGGATCGGGATCGGCGAGCAATCGAAGCAGTCGAGGGAAGGCTCCAGCATCGAGAACGGCGGAGACACCAGCGTCGACGCCGCAGGCAAAGCTGCCAAGAACAGCAGCGGACTGGACGAGAATGTTGGGGTCAGAAGTGGAGGAGAGAATTGCAGCAACGTGGGGGACACCACCGAGCTTGATGAAGGAAATTTTTGTGCGGTTTCCGATGATCTGATTCTTGATGTCTCTCAATGCCTTGAGGTTAACGGCGGCGTCGGCGGCAGGCAATCGGCCGATGAGGTCGGAGGAGGGCTTGGGAATGGCAGAAGAAGCTGAGGTTGGCATGGTCCCAGTACTGAGAGAGCTACTGGGGTGGGAATGGCATCGAGGCCACAGCAGAGAGAGAACCCCTCACACCGTTGACAGCTACACAACACATCCTCCAATGGAGTTTTTGAGGTGAAATGGAAATTTCTTTTCTTTTTTTGGATCTTCCAATAATTTGATGGTTCAAAACCAAAACAAACACCAATCCTTTGATAATGTGTATTTTTATGAAAACCATTCTAAATATAAATATATGCAAATATGGTCTTTTTAGGAGGATAATAGTAAGCAAAACAAGATAGAGAAGAAGAACAAAAACTAAAAAAAACATCAAGCTCATAGATATTAAATAGTAGGTAAGATAGGTAACCAACCTGGATTAAACTCATCAATCTTTTAACTCTTTAGCCTTTTATGTTCGATTTACTACACAATACTATGTATAAGACATGGATGAGTGTATGTTACAAAAGGGAGATTATGAAATTTTGCAACCTAAGTAGGTTATGGATATCAACTAAATATTACATTATTATTCTACTTAGATATCTATAATAAAATAATTGTCTCGTTAAATATTTCCTAGAAAAAAACTCAGTGGGAAAAATCATAATCAAGAAAAGAAGAGTGCAGTATTTATATACTTTGATAACTGACTGATTAAAAACTTTGCTAGGGAAATTTCATGGGAAACACATAGTCAAGGGAAAAGGAGTACAATATTTTTACTCCTCTCATGAATACATCACTTGAGTTCTCTGAGTCTTTACATTCTAATGTTGTGTACCAACATTTCAAATGTATTTTGGGCAATGTCTTTGTAAATAAGTCTTCTAAGTTGTATTTTGAAGAAATTTGTTAAACACTGATGTCGTCATTTTCTTCAAGGTTATGCATGTAGAAGAGCTTTGGTGAGATATGTTTTGTTCTATCTCGTATCTCCTTTTATATACCCTCATTTGATTTGAGCTATGCATGTTGTATTATTTTCATATCATATTGTTGATAAATTTTTTTCGGAAGACAAGTTACACGTTCTACAAATGTGATGAGTCATTGACCTTAACTACACACATTTTCTATGATTCATGAGTTACAAGAGTTTCTGCATGATTTGAGAAAGTTGTAATGATCTACTTTATAGACCGCCAAGATAGAGTAGTTCCTCCACATGTAAACAGATAACTTGTTTGATATCTAGTTTTTTGTGAATTAGATAAATATCCAGTATTTGCAACCAACTAGATCAAATTTTGAGTTATTTCAATAAAACAAACTCATACCAATCATTCCGCAAGGTAACGAAGTACATGCCTAACTATGTTCCAATATCTTTTTGTTGGAGAATAATTGTAGCTTACTAATAAATTTATTAAAAATGTTATATCTAGTCTTGTATTGTTAGCAAGATACATTAGTGCACTTATTACACTAAGATATAGTACTTTAGGATCATGTAGTTTTTTATTATCTTCTCAAAGTCGAAAGATATCATTTTTCACATCTAGTGATCGAACTACTATTGGAATGTTCAATGGGTGTGCTTTGTCCATCTACAACCTTTTTAAATTTGTTTTTATATATGTCAATTGATGAATAAAAATTCTATAGGCTAAATGCTCGATTTGCAAGTCAAGGCAAAAAAAATTTTTGTCAAGATCTTTCATATCAAAATCTTTTTTGAGATATTTTATTGCATTTAAAGCTCTCCCAGAGTTCAAATTATATTTAAATCATCAACATATGCAACTATAATAAAAAAAAATCCTGACTGTGATTTCTTAATAAAGACACATGGACAAATTGGATTATTTTGATAATTTTATTTCAATAAATATTCACTTAGACGATCTTCTTGATTGTTTCAATCCATATAATGAATTTGATCGATAATTCTCTAGAATTTGAATTATATGATTTAGGTATCTTAAATCCTTCAGGATTTTCATATTGATTTTCTTTTATAGAAATCCATATAGATATATCATAACTACATCCATAAGATGCATGTCAAACTTTTCATATACAGTCAGATTAATTAAATATCTTAATATAATAGCATCCTCCACAGGAGAATATGTTTTCTCATAATCAATGTCTGGTATTTGAGAAAATCTTTATACAACAAGTTGTGTTTTATATCTTGTGATCTCACACTACAACAATTTTGACTTTAGATGTCAATTGGCATTTAAGAAACGATGATAGATAGACTCTATGATGACCGTTTATAAAAAAGGCGCCTCTCTTCTCATAAAATTTGGGCGTTAACGAAAGTTTCGGATATGATGGCGGTTATAAGCCGCCATTGACTATAGGGATACGATGGCGGTTTGTAATCCGTATGATGGCAGTGCAAAACTGACATCTAACACCAAAATTGTCGTAGTGTCATTATTTTCATTTCTTTTGCGTACAAATACTTATTTGAATCCCACGAGTTTTTCACCTTCAAGTTTATCGACTATAGGTCCAAAAACTTCACGTTTTGAAATTGAGTTTAATTCTACTTGGATTGCTTATTTCCACTTGAGTCAATCATTTTTATGACGACATTCTTCAACAAATCTAGGTTAAGAATCATCATTTTCATGAACAATGTCATGAACAACAGTTTAAACAAAAATGTTATATACAATTCTATTTCATCTTTTTCTTGTCAATGACATAATTGATCGATATCTCATTGTTATCTCCATATACTTGAGAAGCAACTCCTCTTGAAAAGGTTTGTAAAGGAAACCCTAGCTTCTACCCTTTTCTTCTCTCTCCTTCTCTTTCATGTGAGAAGCAACTCCTCCCCCTCTTCGTTTTAGTTCAGACGACAGCCCTTCCCATGCAACTTCATCTTCTACCCAACAACAGTAATGACTTCCAATGAGCATGAGCAGCGGTGGCGACGTCTGGCAGCAACAGCAGCAGCACAATTATCCAGTCTGGTAGCAACCTCGAGCATCTTCCAGAAGTGGTTTTTCTCTTTTGGAAAGGTTTGAGACTTACCCATTCCTTTTCAATGTTAGATTTGAAATACCCACCTCATAACTACTCTAAATATGTAGGATTAAGAGAATCCGGACACCAACCAACAAAGATTCAAGACGTTTTGGGTAAGAAATAGCAAGGTGTTGTTTGGTTTAGCTCAGTGGGTAGGAATGCTCTGAACTTCCACTACAATAAATCTAGGCTTTGGTGTCGGTTGGAAAAACTAAAAACTAATGTACAATGTCGGTTTCTTAAAAAAAAAAAAGCGGATCTTTAATATCGGTTTTAAACTGCCTATAATGTCGGTTTAAAACCGACATTGTAGGTGACCCTCTTTTTTGAATCCCAAACAATTTTTTAATTTTTATTTTTTGTTTCCCTCTCTCTCCCATTTTCATTTCCCTCTCAAATTTTGTTTTCTACTTTCCCTCTCAAATTTTGTTTTCCACTTTACTTTCCCTCTCAAATTTTATTTTTTACTTTTCCTAATTATCAATTAGAAAATAAAAATAAAAACAACTCTAAACCCTATTATTTTTTTCTCTCCATTTCTCTTCCACTTTTCCTTCTTCTCTCGCTCTCCATTGCTCCCCCTTCTCCTTCTTATTCCTCTTTTTCAGCATCGTTCAGCTCTGTCATCGATCAAAAGATATGACCATTCAACAGATCCGTTCAACATCGTCGTTTATTCAGCAGATCTGGTCGAGCTAGCGTCGTTTGAGCTATGTTCGAACGTCGTCGAAGTTGAGGTTTGTCTGATCTATTAATGCTTTTCATTTCTCTCTTATTTGTTCTCAGATCTATTCACGAAGTCTGTTCCAGCGTCGTCAAAGTAGATCTGAGAGTTCAACTCTCATCGATCTACCCTTTGAATTTCTTCCAAATCTTGCTAGAAACGAATAGTCAAACACATATATGAGCAGAGATTTGAGTCGCATATCATCGGATTTCGTGCCATTTTTTTCTTTGTTCGATTCTATTAGTTTTTGTGATCCCTCAATTAATTTGATATAATTTGTCATTTTCTTTATTTTGCTGATTCTGTTACTGGAAAGACGGGGATGCTATTGCATATTTTTCATTAATTCTATTTCTTGTCGATCCATCATTTCACTTATAGGGCCAATTGAAGAAGAATAAAATTTATTTTAAGTTTGTGGCAAAACTTAATTCTCTTACAGGGTCAATTGAATTTGAATTGGTGAAGCATACGTGGAAGGAAACTTCAAGTGTGGCTTCAGTAAAGGTAATTTTTTCTTCAATTGTTTCAACATTTACTCTAATTAATGCTTTTGATGTTTCTGAGTTCATAAACTAAGGACTTTGTTCTTAAATTTTACTCTTTTCCTTCGTTCAATTGCTTGATTGAAATTGGTTATGTGTGTACTCACATATATTGCGTAAGTATTACTCATCTTGATTCACAATCTCCGTGTATATATCTTTTTCATGATTAAATAATAACTTATGTTTTGTTTAGGTATCTTTGGGATGTATGTGACCGTGAGACAATTAAAAAGTTTTTTATAATTGGTCAATAAAAAAACATCATCACATGTAAAGTCTCCAGACCTTCGATCTAGAAATTTAGCCAACTAACTGGAGTTGGCTAATTTGGAACAATTATTTCTCATTCCATATAACACGGGGTACGTAAATGACAATTGCCTTAGTTATTTTTAATTTGTCTTAAATGCATACTAATATTTCAAAATTGTTGCTTATTATAGTTATCATTAGATATTGATTGTAATTAATCTTCGAGAAAATTGTGTTTATGTTTTGGACTCTATTCGAAGCAATGTTCAAGAACCTATTATATGAGTTTGAACATTATTGTTGTTTGATGAAGATTATTGGACTAAGTTTAACCTCTAAAACTATATTTTTGTTCTGTAGGAAATCTTGCAATTGCTTTAGGAGCACAATAAATAAGTGGAGTTCAAACTAGCATGTTGTGTTCTCTTAAAAAGTTAATATTTATAAGACATTCTTCTTACCACTCTAGTTTTTTTCTAAAGTGTTAAATTAGAATATGTGTTGGAGTGGCTTGACTATCCTGCAGTTATGATAGTCATAACTTAGTTATTGTTTATGGTTTCCATTTATATTTAGTATTTGTTCAAGTGAATTTGGTTTATGTTTTCAATCCAAATCTAAATCGTACTTCTAATTAGTTATTTTCTCTTTATCATGTTGGAGTTATGTAGAAAATCAAGTTAATATTATGTTATGTTTTTTTTTTTTTACTTCTTTGTTCAAATTGTTGTTTTATCTACTTTGTAGGTGGGAGAATAGTCCTTAGGTTCCAAAATTGACATCCGAGAAACTTGGGAAGATATCATTGAACATTCCTCATTTATCTTCAACTTATTTTGTCATTTAACAATTTTGTAATTCATTTATTTTGAATTCTATTCTTGTGTGCAACTTAGCATGTATACTCGTTCAAAGTAGAATATATATGTATATTTCATGGTTGATATGTAGGGATTTGCTGTCTAAACCATATGGAATTGATTTGGATGATAAATATATTTTATCTTGGTTTTTGGAGTTAAATTATTATCCAATTCCTCTTTTGTGACTTATTGGGAATCTGTGAAAGCAATTAAGATTTCATTTTGTGAATGTATAGGTAAAAGAGAAATATTATTGATTTGCACGTGCGTCAGCAAAATATATATATATATATATATTATTTTTTTTCAATAAAAAACGATGACAAACATTTAATGTTGGACAATTATCAAGAAAAAGTAGGTGAAGAACCGACATTAAAGATGGTGTTCAATGTCGGTTGAAAACTGACATTGAAGATAATTGGTATTGAAATCTTAGTCATCTATAATGTCGGTTTAAAACCGACATTAAAGACAACCGACATTGAAGACCTTTTATAATACGATCTTCGATGTCGATTGTCAACTGACATTGTACCTCTATAATGTATGTTATAAACTGACATTAAAGTCCAGTTTTGTACTAGTGTTCCTTTCAAACTAGTTTAAGGTTGTTCATAATTGTCTCTAACGGTTAAAAGCCCTTGTTTATAGGTTCATAATAGATTTAGAATTATTATTCGAACACTTTTCAACAAGAACCCAAGTCTGTTGTAGTGAGTTTTAGTTGTTGGAACCTTATTTAAATCATTTCAACTTCAAATTAGGGGTTGTAAATTAGTTTAAAATTATTCGAGACTTTTTATTTTAATTCGGGACCATTTCGAGGTGTTAAATTAAGGTTTATGGCTGCCTTTTGATGCTTTATTTGTTCGGAACACTCTTTGAGATTTTTTTATTAAGGTTTCGAACTAAGTTCTAGTCTTGGAACCTTGTTTTTATTATTTTAGGAGTCTTTCAATTAAATTAAAAGTGCTTTAGAATCCTTAGGTAAGTGGAATTTTTCCAGTAGAGTTTGTTTGTTGTGTGCTAGCATGTTATGTATTTTAGTTTTACTAGCCCTATTATTCATGACTAAATGTTGATACTATTGAAATCATATGTGCTCTGGATGTATATTAGCATTGTTGTAATATAAGTTACCTTGTGTGTTATGACCATGTTTGCTTGTTGAGAATATCTAATTATGCATATGACTTATGTTGAGGACATGTTGTTGTTTTATGTGTTTGGCATGGGATATGGTTTATGATTATGTTGTAGGAATCATGCATTTGTGAGATTTTTATGAGAAATGGGACTTGTGAACTTGTAAAGGAAAGTAAGGTGAATATCACTTGCCTCGGGTAAGAATAGTCAATGGGTGGTATGTCACTGTTGGATTGAAAGGAAAATTGAGACCTTGGGTAATAATAGTCAAGGGTCAATATGCAGTTGAGACCTTGGATAAAAATGGTCAGGGTCAGTGAGTAGTTGAGACCTTGGGTAAAAATAGTCAAGGATCAATGTGCAGTCGAAGCATTTGGTGGAAATGGTCAAGGGTAGACATATAGTTTGATGACCTTGGGTGAAAATGGTCAAGGGTCAAACATTGAACATTGTAAAGAAGCGTTGAGACCTCGGGCAGAAATATTTTGAAATGAAATATGAGAAAATATTTTCCTTAATTCGTCTGCTGCAGTGTTAGCTTGGGTCTATGATGCCACATTAAGTCCATTGTAGAAAGTTTCCATCTGAACGCATTCTGGAAAGCCATTGTGTTGACAATTTCGTATTAGGCGTTTAAATCTTGTCCATGCGTCACTGGGGATTTCTCTATCCTTTTGTTGGAATCGCAATTTCCCTTCTCCTTTTGGCGTTTTCTTTAGGTGAAAAATATTTTCTCATGAATTTCTCGATCATCTGTTCCCACGTCGTGATCTCACCTGGTTCCAGTGAGTATGCCCATTTTCTAGCACTATCTCTGAGTGAGAAGGGAAATAAAGTCAATCTAATTTCTTCTTCTGTCGTATTGGAGATCACAAAAGTATTACAAATCTCGATGAAACTTTTCAAATGAGCGTGCGGATCCTCACTGAGCGTGCCTCCAAATTGCCCTACAGTTTGGAGCATCTGAAGCATCACATGCTTCATTTCAAAATGCGCTCCCTAGAATGTTGGGCGCATAATTCTAGGAGAAAATTCATACAGGCTTGGCGAAGCATAATCCCGAATTGGTATGTTTTTGTTGTAGGCCAAAAGAAGGGGGTTTGCATACACCAACACATCGTTAGTGTTTCCAGCTGCATTAATATTGTTTGCAATAGCAGCTGGGTTTACTAGTTGATCTGTCATTGTTTTCTCTTTGTTTCTACGTCTTTGTTGCTGATTTTCCTTAATTCGTCTTTTGAAAGTTCTTTCAATCTTTGGGTCAAGAGGGAGCTTAGGCTTGTTGCCTCTGCCCATGCATTGTTTTGTACTGTTCTCAGCTAAACATGCAATACACCCTATATTGAGTACCTGCAATAAAAATCAATTACAAATTTAAAACACAAGTTGCCGATAAAAGTCCCCGACAACGGCACCAAAAACTTGTTGCACTCGAAATGTGTATAAATAAATGTGTAATGCGGTGTGTTCCTTGCATAAAGTTATAAGAAATGAGTCTATTCGATGCGTTGAACCCAAGTTTTCCTACCCTAAGCACAAGTATAAACATAGAGGAAGGTCTTGGTGAGTCCAAGGTCGAACACGAGGACTTTTATATACTAGTGATTAAATCAACGCTTGATTTTTATGCGATGAATTTTGTACAAAGAAATGTTGAGATGAAATTTATAATATAAACTAAACTATTAATTACAAAGGCAAGAGAGAGATGTGATGAATGAGTGTGAATGATGATAAATATCAATGAATTGCAGTCTTAAGTCAAGCAGTATGCGGTGGAATAGAAATCAGTATAAAAATAAGGTTAAGAAGAATTCCTAGTATTTTCTCGACTAATTCATGAGATGCGTTCATCAACTTCTAAGGTTAAAACTAACCTTCGATCTTTAAACTACATTTTATCTTATCTCTAAGATGTATGCGATGGTTGATTCAATTGAAGTTCTTACTTTATTTTTAAAACAATACTTCTTTTTGCTTAATGCTTTTCTTTCTATGGTTTCTTTACTCTCTCAAGCAATAACTTTTTCCCTAAACCTATCTCTCAACAGATTTAAGCAAAGGATTAAGCAAACATTAAACAATAAAACTTTTACTCATGCATAGTTTTGAAAATACTAGTTCAATCTTCTTAACCCATTATGAAATTAGCTACTAATGATGGATGAAAAGATACTCATGGATGAATGACAATAACTCATATTGATATCAATAAATGAGAAATCTTTCAATATCAAATCTTAATACAAAAATGAGTAAGGAATAGAAATGAAAGCAAAAATGTTGAGTCGTCGCGATAATGTCTTGATCCTTTCGGCTTTGAATTGACTGCTATCGGTAAGAATGCTTCAAGGTTGGAGATGAACTCTAACTTTTCTTAGAAGTTTAAGGGTAATTTTAAAACTTTTAAAAGTTCAGGAGTATTTTTTTACAAAAAGTACAAAATTCAAGGACATTTTTAGAATTTAGCCTAACATTTTTTTTTCAAACCTATTAAAAATTGATCACAACATTTTCAATACTCTCAACGAAAAGTCTCTACACGCACGTTCAAGGGTGTTTTTTCTTTCAACTCTCTTTCTTTTTTCTATTTATTTCTCTTTGAATGACCTAAAACAATGTTTTCAAAAATTCATTTTATTAAAATATTTTTTTATAAAAACGGTTTAAAATAAAACGACTACTAAATATTATGAACTATTAATTTCAAATTTGTATTTAAAAACATGCTTTCTCTGCCCGAGTTTTCTTAAGCATATGATCAATCGAGTATGCTATTATAATTAGTTGTTGGAGATGATCAACACTGTTGGTGGTCACAGTTGGTTGTTGGAATTTGGTTGTTGCTGGAGTTGATTATCGGAAGTGGTTGTTGTCATAAGTGCGTCGGAGATTTTCATTTTGGAATTTTATGTGTTTTACTTAAATTTTTGGTTTATGTTTGGTTACTGAGAAAATTGGTGTAAGAATTGGACAAATGGAAGAAAAATGAGAGTATCTACATGAAGAAAAAAAAATGAGGGTATCTATATAAGTTGTTTTAAAATTAGTTCTTTTCCAACTTAAGATAACCTCAAAGAAATTGACTATACTAACTCTATGAGTGTTTAATTTTTTTTAAAGGTTAAAGTATTAATGCAACTTTTGAAAGTTCAAGAATATTTTTTAAACTATGGAAGCATCGTCCTCCATTAGTCTTGAAAATAGATAATTTCTGGAATTCAATGTGGGTCATTCCTATCCCACAAAAGAAGAAAGTCATTTTGTGGCGTGCTTGCCTTCACTCTCTCCCAACATGTAACGCCTTGGCTCGCCACTCTATTATTGCCTATGGAGAATGCCCGCTTTGTCATGGGGCCTTTGAATCAAGTATCCATGCTCTTTAGTATTACAAGGGAAGTAAACACATTTGGTACTCTTTCTGGCCCCCAAATCGTCCTTTTTTTAACTCACACTATTTTGATGTTGTTTCTCTTCTTTGTAGGGCTTGTGAGATCTTGAATCCATTGGATATTCGAATCTTCGCACTCATTGCATCTTCCATTTGGCACAGACGTAACCTCCTGGTTTTTTATGGTCACATCCCTCCAAATTTTCATCCAGTTCGATGGGCGGTGAACTTGGTGGAATCTTTTGATCATCAATCTGAGCAAACTCCTATTACCTTGAGTCGTCCTCCCTTTATTATTGAGGAGGCCCCTTGCGGTCAGCCCCTCCCCCAGGCTTATATAAGATGAACTTTGATGTAGCTTTTTTGGATGATGAAGTGGGTATTGGAGCTGTTGTTCATGATTCATGTGGTGAAGTTATGCTTGTTATGGAAAATTATTTTCCTTTGACAAGATTCGTATATCTGGAGAGGTCAATGTCATGTTTAACGGTGTGTCTAGAGCTCTTGAAGCTGACAGTTTTCCTTTGTGGGTTGAAGATTCCAAAATTCTTTGGAACCTTTTGGTCGGGAATTCTAACTTTGCAAATGAGGTTCAAACTTTTGTTGATTCTCTTAGAGAACTCCATTTAAGTAGATCTATCATTGGATTTCTTTGGGTTTGATCACAAGTGTAACTCCATCGCTCATGATTTAGCTTCCCATGCTCAGTGTTTTGGAACACTGAAGACTATCATCCATGGGTTGATTCTACCATTCGTTTTGATTTACGTTGTTCTTAAGTTTCCTTCCGTTTCCGTTTGTTGTACTAAAAAAAGAATATTTTTTAAACGATATACTAACGATAAGAGTATTTTTGAACTTTTATAATATGTAGAGGTATTATTGAAACTTTTGAGAGGCTAAATTATAGATAATACCCCTAAACTTTGAACTTTGTATAAAAGTACCCTTGAACTTTCAAAAGTTTCACAATACCCTTTAAAGTTTAAAAAAAAATACACTTACAATTAGTTTTGGATGGAAACAATTAGTACTTTGTTTAAAAAATACTCTTAAACTTCCAATAGTTTAAAAAAAAAAAAAGTTAAAAATACTCTTATCATTAGTATATGAACGGAAACGATTTTGAACTTTCAAAAGTTGCATTAATAATCTTAACCTTTAAAAACAAAGTTTAAAATTACTCTAACCATTAGTATACTAATAAATTTTTATGAAGTTATTTTGAGTCGAAAAATAATCAACTTTAAAACAACTTATATACCTACCTTCACGCCCTCGCTGTCTACAACTACAATACAAGAATGGGTTCAACCAAAAGAACAAACCAAATATTTGTTCCTTCTAAATCCGTTTGGACTGAAGAGATAACAACTCGAAAACTTTTTCCAAAACGAAAAAAAAAAAAAAAAAAAAAAAGGGGTTAAGTCTTGCAAACAAAGACAATTTCAAGTTATTGCACAAACTTAACAAAGAGTCGCTTTGGCCGAGTGGTTAAGGCGTGTGCTTGCTAAGTACATGGGGTTTCCCCGCGAGAGTTCGAATCTCTCAGGTGACGATATTTTTTTTCCTTTTTTAATTTCTGGCATAAAAACAAAAAAGTTTAAAAATAAATTTAAATTAGTAAATAAAATTTTTATTATTTTCAAATAAGTAAACATGTCTATCATTTATATTATATTTATATTAGTGGCATTTTGATACTTATTTGTTGTGTTTTGTGAATTTTTCTACGATATAATGGAAATATCGATATACCCTTATATCGATATCGAACTCATGGAAACGTAGAAATATTGATAGAAATATCGACATATCGATGAAAATTTAATACCATAATGTCTATATGGGGCTGTTTTTTTTTAACTTAATATCTTATTATTAAAAAAATTTCATTACTAATAAGTGTTAAAATTGATTGATGATACATGATACTTAGTAAATTTACACAAACTTAAAATACAATTTTTTAAATAAAAGAGAAAAACAAAAGTCATCTAATTGAGAATTTAAAATGGACCCAATTTTAATTTAAAATTAGCAAAAATGACCTATTCAAAACAAAAATTGGAAATAAAAATTAAATTTTGGAAGAGAAAAAAAGAAAATGTCAAAACAAAAAACAAAACCGATAATAAACCTAACCAAATAAAAACCAATCCATTGGTTTTGTTCTTTATTAGACATTGGTTTGGATCTCTTCTTTATAAAACAAATCGGTTTTGTTTGGTTCTTGTTTGACCCCAAAACCAACAAAACCGAACCGACTATCACCCCTAATTTCTAGATTTTGACGGATTTTTATTTATATGCTAATTTTTAGATTCGCTTTTTTATTTATTAGGTTAAAAACCATTTCATTTAGGCTTAGGGATTTTTATTTGTAACCTTTTGAAATTTGAAGGCTAAATGAAAACCATAATAGAAACTAAGAGAATTTTTAAAAATAGAAAAACAAGAGAAACTATTTATACAAAATAACAAAATTTTTAGATAGTTGTGATAGATACTGATAGAAGTCTATCAGGATCTATCAATGATAAAAATAATAGAAGTCTATCACTGATAGATGCTATAAAAGTCTATCAATGTCCATTAGTGTTTTTTTTTTGTTATTTTCTGTAAATAGTTTGACATTTTTTCTATCAATGAAAATTTTCCTAAAAACTATGGATCAAAGCTACTTTTTTCCTAATAATATAATAAGCTTAAAAAATCACTTTTGGTCCTCAAATTTACATGTAATCAACAATCTAATTCATAAATTTTGATTTGTAACGATTTAGTCCATGCAATGTTAAATTTGTAATAACTTAGTCCTTCAACTTTAGCCGGTAATACTTTAGTCTTCCTACTTTCTAATTTGCAATAATTTAATCTCCGTCGAGAAAAATCCTATCGAACTAATTGTCAATTTTGATTATATAACAACTTAGTCATTATAACTTATAAACAAACTTGACCGTACCTTAATCAATTTATCAATCTAGACTTGTAAGAAATTTCATTAAATTTCAATAGTATTTTTCACAATAGTGACTAAATCATTACAAATTGTAAAATATATGAGCTAAATTGTTACAAATTTAAAATATGAACTATAATGAAATTAGAAAAGGGAAAATTACTATAAACAAAAAAATATCAAACTATTTACAAATATAGAAATTTTTTATGGATAGTGCGATAGACCGCAATAGAATTCTATCACTTGAGTGATAGACTTCTATCGCTATCTATTACTCAAGTGATAGAATTTTATCACGTAATAGACAATAAAATTTTTCTATATTTGAAAACAACACATTAAAAAGTGATTTTTTACCTTTTTGTTACAGTGGGCCTAATTTAATCGACATGATCTTACTCCCGAAGGTCCACCTCATTCCAAGAATTGTTATACTAAAGAAAGGAAAATTATAAACAAAAAAAATATCAAATTATTTACAAATATAAATTTTTTTTTGCTGTCTATCAACGATAGACTGTGATAGAATGCTATCGCTTCAATGATAGAAGTCTATTGCTCCAGCGATAGCATTCCATTGCCGTCTATAACTTATAGACATTAAAAAAATTTATATTTATAAATAGTTTCACTCATTTCTTTATATTTGAAAAAAAAAAAAAAAAAACTAATCAATTTTTCCTATCTTATTCATTTGCAAACTGAAGACCCAAAAAAAGCCTGGAGTTAACAGTTATCAAATCTGCGACCAAACCAAACCACCATGGGCGTGTTCATGATCTGCAGCTTCTTCTAACGGAATCCATCTCACCATTTGATTCTTCACAACACCAATTCCCCACATTTCTGACCCTTAAATCGCCCATTTTCCATCATTTAACTAACCCCATTTCTCTCTCTCTCTCTCCCTTTTTTCTTTTCTGCACATTGTGGCAATGGCGATTCCTGCTGTGCTTGTCATCGTTCCTCTTGGCCTGCTTTTCATCCTCTCCGGCCTCATCGTCAATGTTATTCAGGTTTTTGTAGATTCCCCTTTTGTTTTTTTTCCTATATTTATTATTTATTATGGGTGGAATTGCCTTTTTCCTGATTCTGGTTGAGTTGCGTTTTTATTGTCGTCTTCGCAATCAAAAGGGGGTTCAATTATTTCCGGAATGGGTTTCGTAAGATGTATTTTCGGATGGGGAGTTGATCTTTGCGCAATCCTGATATAGTGATTTGTTGGACTTTAATTATTGATGATGTCCGATTTGCAAATTGGTTTTAAATCTAGATTGTTTGAATCTGTAGCTGCTTTTTGCACCCACTGTAAAAGCAAATGGAGATTGATTCATGCAGGCCCCTTTGATTACCTTTTTTTTTTTTTGTTTTTTGAAAACTATACTTATAAACACAAAGAAGTTTTGACTAAGAATTTTAAGAGAGTGAAAACGATGAAATTGATAAAAGAAGCATAAATATCGAAATAAGAAAACTGAAAATGAAATCATTAACAAACTAGGCTTAAAATTTTTGTAGTTTGTTGATCGTTGTAATCCGGAGTGTGTTTTATTACTAAAACGTTAGGATATACTGGCTACTGAGATTATTGGCATGTTTGGGAGTGATTCTGAAATGGTTAAAAATGATTTCACTTGAAAAATGCTTTTAATTATTCAAAATCAATTTTGATAGTATAAAAAATGCATTTAAGAGTGAAATTAAACCTTGAATTGATTTTGAGTGATTAAAGGCATATTTTTAAGTGATTTTAAACATGATAAAAGTGGTTTTGACAATTTTAGAATCACTCGCAAACATAAGATGGAATCATTGATTTCCCCTCCTGTGTATAGTTAAGCTTCTGTCAAAGCTGTGAATTTTATTGTTCTGAATTTAACATTTTTGATATATGTATTTGTCCGCAACTCAGTCTTTTACTCCTTTAGGAACTGTTTGGTTCACAGTTTTAGGGGTTCATTAAGCTTGAGGTTATTAAGTCTGGAGTTTTAAGCCGGTGCTAGATTATGCAGAAAATATTTGTTAAGCCTTTGTTTGGATTGTGTAGAAAATATGTTTGTTAAGCCTGTATTTGGTTTCTACGTTTTTAGACCCTTAACTTAAATGGATGCATATGTGTGTATATGTATAATTGTTTCATGTAATTCATGAATTGAACTTTCAGGCGGTTGTCTTTGTTCTTGTTCGACCCATTTCAAAGTGTTTGTACAGAAGAATCAACAAAGTAGTTGCTGAATTGCTATGGTTGGAACTCATTTGGCTAATCGATTGGTGGGCAGGTGCCAAGGTGTCACGGTTTCTTTAATATATGTTTGGTTCTTAACATGCATCTCTTTGCTATTGCTGATATAAGTCTGATACTAGTTACCCTTTTCCTCAAATAGTTACTCTTTTGTGGTGAACTTCTGAGATATGAGCTTAGAACATTGAACTAGTAATATTAACCTAGATAAAAGATCATTTTCCTAATTAGGCCATTCTTTGTGAGTTGAGTTTGCTTAGGTTTTTTTTTTTTCTCATTACAGGTTGAGGTGTATACAGATCAAGCAACCTTCCAATTAATGGGTATGATATTAGAAATTACATGTCGAAAACATATATGAGTTGCAACTAGAACATAATCTCATACATCCAAATTTACAGGCAAAGAACATGCACTTGTTTTATGCAATCACCGTAGTGACATTGACTGGCTTGTTGGATGGGTCCTAGCTCAGGTACTTTAAATTTCTGGGTCCTAGATTATGTTAAGATCAAGATCATATTGTTTCTTCACTGGAGCTTCTTGAGTAGTCAACTTATATAGATTAGGCCAAGTCTATCATATGTTACTTTTTTCTTTTTCTTTGATTGTTTCAAAATTTACCCCTCTTATTGCAGCGTGCAGGCTGTCTTGGTAGTGCCTTAGCCATAATGAAGAAAGAGGCAAAATTTCTTCCAGTAAGTATTAACTGTATGTCATTTGCATTAAATGAAGCTATAAACCAACCTGTAAATTTCTTTGAGCTGCATTATCCATAAGGGCTCACTTTATGAGTTGCAACCTGACATTTTATGAATGAACAAATTGCATGGGAATCATAGAGTAAAAGTTAATCGTGATCTCGCATCATGACAGAAATAATAAGAAGAATGCTGGTTGTTAGTTACGTTAGAGGATTGTTCAAATCAAAATCATTGTCTTTTAAGAATGTATCCCTCCCATCACTTGACTTCGTGATTTTTAGTTAGTTGGGCATAACCAACATTACTCGACTCAAATAACCTCTCCAGGATTTGACTACAATTCTAAATGACATTCTATCCTTGGCTATATTTTGCCTATTTACTTGGTGGAGCTCAAGAATGTCTTTTCATGGGGCTAACTTTTCACATGAAAACCTAAACTTCTAAACTCCCACCCCTCCTCTTGTGTAATTCTAGTTTCCACAAATAATTTATAGATTCTCTTAGTTTTCCTATTTTATGGGTTCTCTTTATTTTCCACTTTCGATGGCTGCATAAGTTTTCTCTTACCTAGTTGTCTGAAGCATAAATATCAAATGAGCATAACTCAACCGTAATTGGCATGAACTTCTCTCCTTGAGGTGGGAGGTTCAAATTTCTATACTTCTACTTGTTGTACTAATAAAAAAAACACTGATATCAATATTTTTAGGAGTCTTTAGTTGTCAATGTTGGTATTCTGAGTTTATTCATAATCTCTTTCAGTTCTACTAGTTGAATTTCTCTAAGTATTTATCTACTAATTGACAAAAGATATCATGCTACTCTTGCAGGTCATCGGCTGGTCAATGTGGTTTTCTGATTATGTTTTTTTGGAAAGAAGCTGGGCCAAGGATGAAAGCACTCTGGAGGTGAGCTCATATGCTTGCAATAATAGTTACTTTAGCATTTTGACTCACCCTTTCCCTTTCTTTTCTAACATAAAAGGATTTGTATTGCAGTCAAGTTTCCATTCGCTCATGGATTTTCCAATGCCATTTTGGTTGGCACTTTTTGTTGAGGGAACTCGTTTTACACAACAAAAACTTCTAGCTTCTCAGGAATATGCTGCATCTAGAGGATTGCCTGTCCCTAAAAATGTTTTAATTCCTCGTACAAAGGTGAATTGAATGTTCCTCATCTACTACAAATCGAAATCTGGGATAAACAAACGAAGTCTATCCTTTTCCTTACTATTAGCCTGTTATTTTCAGGGTTTTGTTTCGGCAGTGGGTCATATGCGTTCGTTTGTTCCGGCTATTTATGATTGTACAGTGGCCACTTCCCCAAAAGACCGCCCTCCTACGTTGTTGAGGATATTTAGAGGCCAATCTTTTGTGGTAGGCCAACAAACTGTAGAAGAATAATTATTGACTGGTTGATAATCCATATAAAATTGTCGAGGCCTTGCTTGGTAACCCTTATAAACATCTCTTCTACCTCTAAATTTCTTATTTATTATCTACTTTCTACCAATGTTTTCAAAAATCAAGACAAGTTTTGAAAACTAAAAAAAGTAGTTTATAAAAACTTGTTTTTGTTTTTTGAATTTGGCTAAAAATTCAACTCTTTTACCTAAGAAAATTAAAAACTATGGTAAAAAATTGAGAGGAAATAGTCTTAATTTTCAAAAACCAAAAACAGAAAACCAAATGGTTACCAAACGTGGTCATAAACACTTGCATTGTTTCTCTCATTATTTAGTTAATGCTTATCGTTGTTTGTTATGACAACAATCCCCTATTAATTCATCTGCTTCATGACTGAACGGCTCTGTTCCTTTGGGGTTTGTGTTAGGTTAGTTTGTGCTTTCCTGTTGCAACTTGCTTGAATGAAATATGTGCCGTTATAAAAGGTGCGGTCTCCTTCCAAATAAGGAGGAGACTTTTTTAATTTGATATATGTAATTAAACATTAAAAGATTCTTAGCAAGTGAATAAAAATTTGAGCTAAATGATGGTGGTGTCATCAATAGTATCCTAACTTGAAATGAACTGGGCTAATTATGTTGGTGCTAGAATAAGATCATATTAAAAAATTGATGCTGTGATTGTAATCAATTCTTACATTTGTATGAACAAACTGATAGGTTTTGTATCTTCCACAATAAATAAAAAATTATACATCTAAGGTGTCCCCATTGCACAGGTAAAATTGCAAGTCAAGCGACACGAAATGCAGGAATTACCAGAAACTGCAGACGGGATCTCACAGTGGTGTAAAGATATATTTGTTACCAAGGTATGGGAAATAATTGCATCATATTATGACATATTATGATTGTCAAGAGAAAAATGTTGGAAGCTGCTTATTTTCTGTTAATTTTTTTTAATTTAATCATTAATCTCTTTGGATGGTGTGAATGATTGTTAATTTATTATATCCAATATCATGTGTCACCTTCAGTTTCTAGTACAGAAGTTAAATATTTCATAGGAACCTGAACCGCACCACACTCTGCCACCGTAATTGACACTGGAAAAGCTGGTCAAATTCTTAGAACAAAAACAAATTTTGAAACTTTTGTTAATTTTCAAAATTCGGCTTTTTTTTTTTTTTTTTTAACACGAGTAGAAAGTAGATAACAAAATATAGAAATTTATGTGTAGTAGTGATTATAAGCTTAATTTTCAAAAATAAAAAACCAAAACGAATTTTGGGTTTTTGATTTTTGAAAATTAAGCCTATAAACACTCCTACGTCTAGGTTTCTTCGCTATATTATCTATTTAATATTTTCTTCCAATATTTTCAAAAAACAAACCGAGTTTTGAAAACTAAAAAAAGGTAGGCCTGGTAACCATTTTATTTTCAGTTTTTTATTTTTGAAAATTTAGCCTATTTCCTCACATTTTCTTACAATGGTTTGCATCTTTCATAAGTATAAGGGTTGAATTCTTAGTCAAATTCCAAAAATAAAAACAAGTTTTTAAAAACTACTTTTTTTAGTTTTCAAAATTTGTCTTGGTTTTTGAAAACATGGATAAAAAGTAGATAAGAAAGCAAGACATTTAGGGGGTGAGAGGCGTGTTTGTAGGATTAATTTTCAAAAACAAAAAATCAAATAGTTACCAAACGGGACCGTAGTTTTTCGTTTTCAAAAGTTGACTTAGTTTTTGAAAATAGAGGAAGTAAGTGGACAAGGACAACATAACATAGATTTGTAGGGTGCAACTAAAGTTTATAAGCTTAATTTTTAAAAGTGAAAAAAAAAATCAAATGATTATTAAATGGAGCCTTAGTTACTTATTTGTTTACTTTGGTTGAAGTCAGTAGCTGAAATGAGTATGTAAGGAACATACTTTCAGTTTGCTTCTATACTCTCCCAACTTTTCTTGCATTTTGTCACTGCTTTCCTATGTCTCTTTCTTAACTTGAACTTTGTGCATTTCCAATTACAATCACAACTTCAAACTCTCTCTCTGTGCTCTCTCTGTTATTTATTTCCTTGGGAAACTTTTCAGGATACATTATTGGAGAAGTATATGACCAAGGATTCATTCAGTGATAAACAACCTATCGAAATAGGCCGACCAAAAAAGTCGTTATTGGTTCGTTTACTTGACAATAAGCTGATAAACCACCACACACATCGTTCTATTTGCACTCTTTGCTCTCCATATTGAACTCAGATATTTCTTCTCTCAACAGGTTGTTCTTTGTTGGTCATGTATCCTGGCTTATGGCATTGTTAAATTCTTCCAGTGGTCTGAACTCCTATCCTCATGGGAGGGCATTGCATTCTCAGCAGCCCTCTTGATTCTCATAATCCTTGTTATGCAACTGCTCGTTCATTCTTCCGAGTCAACGCGTTCTACACCTGCCAATGTATCGTCTCAAGATCCCGCCAAGGAACGGTTACTTCAAAAATGAGATATCATCACAATCACTCAATTCATTATTCATTCCATTCTTTGTGCAATTTAGCAATTTTTTCAACACCAAAAGTGTAGAAAATGTCTGTCTAAAGCATTATTCCACTCCACTTCAGACACTTGCATTTGGTCCAAGTGTGTGGGTGTAGGTGTATTAAAACTTATTGTTTGTATAGCTAACATCACAAGATTTTTGGACCAGATAAATAATGAGTTATTTGGCCTGTTTGTGCAAGTTCAATTCTATCCCATTCTTTTCACTTCAATGAAAAATGTTCCTTTACTAAAGGGGCTGGTTTCCCCCATCTGGTGTATTACCACGTGCTTTTGCACGTGTATTTTTGTATTAATACAATTATATTCATTTAATCGTCTTTATTATATATTTTAACACTTTTTAGTTTAGATCTCCATTGTTAAGAGATATATTAAAGTTGGGGATGCCGATAAACTTATGTAACATAATACTTGGTGAATGAATATCATCTAAATTTTCAAGAAATTAGTAGAAGCTTTATCTTTTCTATGTCTTGAATGACATTCTCTCTAAACCTCCATCAACTCATTAAATATTTGAATCAGGTAAGTTTACGGTCTTAACATTCATCAATGCAATAGAAGTTGTCAAAACTGAAAAATATTAAAATATATATAGTAATTAAGAACTACATTTAACTTTTTAAACGATAACGACTAAACTAAATACACCCACTAATATATATATTTGGCATATTTTTATTTCAAAGTATACCTGTTTTCTGAACATAAATATGATGTAACTAATTTAATTAATTGTTTTGAAATTAGCATTAATTATATGAGAATTGAGAGTGTGATACATTGATTTTATAGTAAGTTTAGCAAAAAAAAAAAAAATCCAAGAAATCTTGTGAAAAAAAAAGTTCTCAACTTTTTGGTGCATTAAATAGACTTTATGGAAAGAATGGAGCCGAAAACAATATTAATAAGTTTCATATAATAATTAATTATAAAAATAAATTGTTTAGTGGGAAATTACTCTAAATAGAAAAAATATCAAACTATTTACAAATATAGAAAAACTTTACTGTTTATCAGTGATAGACCGCGATAGAATTCTATCGCTCAAGCGATAAATTCTATCGCTTTCTATCGCTCAAGCAAATAAATTCAATCGCTTGAGCTATAGAAAGCGATAGAATTCTATCGCAGTCTATCGGTGATAGACTGTAAAATTTTTCTATATTTGTAAATAGTTTGACTCATTTTTCTATATTTGAAAACAACCCTTGTTTAATTATAATCAATTTCATTATTTAAATTAATTCAATTATGTTTGTTTTTTTTTTAAATAAAAACAAACCAAGAACAAAAAAGTTATTTGGCTACATTGCCACAAAGAAAAGACACTCACACGAGTACAAGTGTGACAACTCGAACGAAAAAGAATTGTCGTAAAAGCTTCAACCTCGAAAGGACTTCACGAGCCAACAAATGAGCCACTTGATTCTGAGATCTTAGCACGTGTTGAAATGTCACTGACTAGAATGCAGGCAAGATGCATTTGATATCAGCTACATGATTAGCCACTTCCAAGTAAGGATCTAACATCCCCTAAGCATATGAATGATAGACAATGAATCTAAGAGGACCAAAAGATCAGTGAGACCTATTCTATTGGCCAACCAGAAACTCTCATAAATTGCACTAGCTTCCGCACCTAATACACTTGTAAACAACTCATGGTACCCACTTAGCATGGCCAAAATGCTCCCCGAGCTGAACCAACAACCCCACCAAACCCGATCATATTCGTATTGGGAGAGCAAGTAGCATCAACATGAATGGTATTCACTGGCCGAATACTAAAGTCAATCGATGGAGTAACAATGGGTTTAAAACAATTATGCTTCGTTGGCACAACTCCAAAACAGTTAGCATAATCCAAGATCCATTAACAACAGTTTCCAATAGAAGGTATATGCTTAGATTGAATAATCTTATTTATGTCACCCCAAATTATCCATGTCGTGATTCGAGCTTTAGCTAGCACATCTCATTAAGGTGACTAGCTAACTTCAACCAAATATCGAAACAGGTCCTATTAGAGCAACCAAAGCATCCATCAAAAGAGAGATAATTTGAAATGTCTCTTACTCTAGGGCACCAAAAGAGGGCATGGCCAACAAATTCTTCCTTCTTTCTACACACCGGATACCACGACAAAATCTCCAACTTCCATCTTCATAATGAGACCCTAGTAGGGAGACAATCATAACATGATTTCCACATAAATATGGCTACCTTGTTTGGAATATGAAGCATCTAAAGACGATGCCACCAATCAGATTGAGATGTCGAGCAAGAACCTTTATCAACAAGTCGTTCAATAATAACACACTTATACCCACTTTTGACTGAATACTTCCCTCGCTTATTATTAGAGAAAATATTGCGTATAGGTTGTTAATTAGTTGTTACATCTAAAGATCTAGTTTGTTATATTTGAGATCTCTTGTTACTTAATTGTTATATTTGAGATCTCTCTTAGTTTGTTATATTTGAGATATCTTGTATTCTTTCTCTATATAAAGTGCTTATCTATATTCAATATAGTATGCAAGATTTTATTTAGTCTCTTGCTTAATATGGTATCAGATGAATAAATTTTTTGTCTCTCTTCTTTGAACTTTCATTTTTTCCCTTTTTGGAGACAAAGCCCTAAATTCCACCATTCCCAATCCATCTCAGACGTCAATTTCTTCAATGGCGAATGTTCAACCCACGAATCCTTCCATTCTTGAGCAATCTACTAATTTGTATTATCTTCATCACAGCGACAATACAAGTCTAGTTCTCGTTTCAAATCTTCTCACGGAATTGAACTACACTTCATGGAGCCAAGCAATGATAATCAGACTCATCATCAAGAATAAACTTGGATTCATCAATGGTGACATTCCTCATCCTACTGAAGAAATACTGAGTTCATGGATCATCTGTAATGGCGTTATTACCATGTGGATTCTTAATTCACTGTCCAAAGAAATTTCTGTAAGTATCAATTTCGTTGATTCAGCCAGAGAAATTTGGGTAGATTTTCAAGAAAGATATCAACGGAAGAATGGTCTGCGTGTTTTTTAGCTTTGACATGAACTCTCCAATCTGGTACAAAATCAAGATTCTATTACTACTTATTTTGCAAAATTGAAGACTCCTTGGAATGAATTAGTTTCCTATCGCCCTGTTTGTTCCTGCGATAAATGCACTTGTGGAGGAGTTAAAGATTTGACCACCTACTTTCAAATCGAATATGTCATGACATTTCTTATGGGATTAAATGATTCTTTTAGTCCGATTCGATCACAACTTTTGTTAATGGAGTTAGAACCAATGATTAATCATGTGTTCTCCTTGGTTGTTTAAGACGTTGATCAACAAGCTCTTCAATCTTCTAATGCTTCGTCTGTGGTTATAACTTCAACAAATTCTGCTTTACTTGTGAAAAGTACTTCTAATGCTTCTTCTTCCATCATCAATACCAACTATTCTTGAAACAGTAATGTTGCGAATAAGAAGAAAGACAAATCTATATGTACGCATTGTAATATTCAGGGTCACACTATTGACCGTTGCTACAAGGTTCATGGATACCTGCCTGGCCATCGACTTTACAAGCCACTTGAATCAGGAACGAAAATAGAGTCTGTCGTTGATTCGTTATCTTCACTCTGCTGAGCAATGTCAAAGTCGCTTAGCCATTGCCTAAATCATCTCTTTTCATCACCATTTTCTGTCCTTTTTCCAGCCCGTTGGGTTTCTTCTCAATGTTTCAAGTGAGTAGCCTTAAGAACGGAAGTTCCTCTAAGGCGTAACGACTCTAGGATTTCTCTTCTCATAGAAATGTATGTCGATGCACGATTCTTCCTTAAAAAAGGAGGAATCATCCTAGGGAAAGACTTGTTATTTGAGCATTTGCCCAAGTTCTTCTTAAGTTATATTTTTCATAATTTATATTAATTTATTTCTTGTAATTGTCTCTTTTCTTTTCATCCGTTGAACATCATCTTGTAGCTATGATTTTTTATTCAATAAAGTTCATTATTTTATCATTAGTCATGAACTAAATTCTCTAAGGGGTTCAGTTATGTGGATACCCTAGGGTTTTATGGTTTGAGCAATGCTTATATTTCATACATTTTTTACTTATGCATTTTCTTTGTTGAGTTTATGGAAAAATATTGCTAAGTTAAATTGATCACTTAATTTAACAATCTAGTGGAGTTCTAATGCTGAAAAGGTTAGGATATATACCGATGTCACAAAGAAATATAGGACTAAGAGCCTAGAAATAAGATGGTCATGTCGCCTTAGAAATAAGGGACACCATATGATAAATAATCTAAGCTTGAATTAATCTAAGATCCAGCTAACCATGGAAACATTAGGCATTAGCTATTTAAAGGAACTTGACACAAGACCGAATAGGAGTAGTTTTCTGTTCATGCATATTTCATTGTCTTGGTATGATGCGACCGCATCACTTACATCATAGAATCCAAAAGGTTGGAACATAACTGCATCCCTATTCAACACTCTTGTTTACTACTTTTATCAACATTCAACCTCAAAATCATTTATTCATTGGTTACTCCTTGGTTTGCATCGAAAAGCTCTTTCTTAGAAAAATTAAATTGCATAGTCTTGTGGGATCGACTTTTGGAATACTCTAAGATTTATTATTTCATCGAAAGTGTATGCTTGCACTTAGACCATATTTATGATCATTTTTATCACTCATACACACTTGGTTGATCATGTTTTTGGCACTGTTGTTGGGGACTTTCAAATTCAATTTTTTTTTAGAAATAATGATTAGATTGCAACCACATTGTCTCTTTCTCATAAAACTTAATCTTGGTTTGTTTTTCTTTTTTAGGTTGAGCTTAGTACGTAAGAAAAAAAAGCCTAATTTTTTTAGTAGATTCAAATTGTTTAGAAAGATCCATAGAATGAACCCACATGTCATTGCAACATTAACTGCACAATTTGCAGAATTTGCCAACACGTTGAAAAATCTATATGGGAGAAACAATACATCTATTGCTCCTAAATACAAACTTTTTGATACCTTTTGTTATGATTGTTGTGAAGATCATTTTGGTGCAAGATGTTCCTATTTGTCTATGTCTTGTATTTATTGTAGAGTAAAACATGTACTTGAGTGATTGTCCTGATAGTCCTGACTCTTGGTGTTATATAGGGTCAGAAGGTTGTCAAAACTTGCTAAATCCTTTTGCAAACGAACATAGCAAGGATGGAGGGAGTAGCCTATCTCCTCATGGGATGTTCAACTAGACTCTAAAAGCTTCGAATCAATGCTTAAATTGCATGTAAACATGCTAAACAAGAAGAGCAAGTGTCAACAAGCATTGAAGAGTTTTGTAAGGAATATAGGAGGAAAATGGGTATAAATATTGAAAATGAAGCAATGTCTCAACACAATTTGGACATCCAGATGGAAGAATGTGCAAATGAAGTGGAGATTACCCCACAAGGAACCTTGTTCAACAATATACAAGTTTTGTATGATGAAGAAAAAGATCAAGGTGAAGCAATGAAACTTAAAAGTGGATTAAAAAAGGAATGTGTAGTGCTCTTAGAAGAAGTAAGAAGCACTTCGACACTTGAAAGCATTGAAGATTCAGAAGAGAGAGAAGAGATAATAGAGAACTCACAAAAAAAAACAAATAAAGAGAAGGAACAAGAAAATGAAGTTGTAAAAGGTTATGTCGCAACTTCACAACAAGCAACATTCAATGCGCCTATGACATTGAAACACCCTGAGGGAAGGAAAGAATATTATGCTTTTGGACTAATCAATACTTTTACTTGTGGTATACAAAAGTCATTGAAAAGACTCAAGGAAAGAGTAAACGAGACAGTCATGGACGATGGACATGTGCAATATGCAACTACAAAACCCCCCATGATTAAAGCACCTCAATTAAGACTTAAATCTCATCCATCATCAAGACCTAGGTGCAAAATGAAAGATCAACACCTCTGTCTCACTACTAGTATTTTGATAAGTTAACATTTTTAGTTTTTATTATTATTATAAAAAAAAAAGAAAAAAAAAAGCAAGAAACTCAAGAGGTATTTAAGCTGACCATGGGGAATACCTCAACCTGGGGACCTACTTAGAAGTTGAAGCAATTAAATTTCTAAGTTAATATTCAAAACAGAAAGAAAAAAACTTTGCTTATAGAATTTCATGAATTTTTTAACCCTTTACCTTAAGTGTTTCAGGTACAAAAAGAAGTCTAGAAACAAAACCCACCGAAGGTTCCTGTTTCAATAAGCAAAGGTCACTCCTCCACCACCATCTAATGAGTCGTCAGTCCCCCAAGTATCCTATATTCCCTTCAACACATGAAGATAAGACATTCAGCTCCTGAATTACTTCCTCCACTCTGGCCAGCTAGCAGGAAGTGATGCGACCACATCATAGTCGCATTAGGCATCTGGAGTTTCACCACCTTATGTCTATACCATAGTTGTGGTTGGATACATGGCTGACCAATTGGAGTTCTTTATGGCGCAATCCAGAGCCTATTGTACCTATGCTAATACATGAGTTAAAATGTTCCTAAGGTTCATGCGCTTGATGGCTCTAGGACATTATCGAGTTGTGCCTCCCTACCTTACTGATATCCTTCATGACCCCACCATAATGAAGATGATGAAGGAGTTTTCAAAGCTCATAGGGGAGTTTTCAATTCTTTTTTATTGCTTTCATTATATTTTTGCATAGTTCATTTCTTTTGTTTTTTTCTTTTAGGTTGTAGTTAGATAAATTTGAAATGGTTTTAATTGAGAATTTGAAAAAAAAAACAAAAAAAGAAAAGATGAATGTGTTTGTAAGTATGAGCATGCTAGTATTTTGTTTTGCAAAGTAGTCTTTGATGATGAAAACTAGAGCTTATCTCTAACTAGCATGCCTTATTGTTGATTCCTAAAGAGAACAAAACCAAGAATATTGTTTGACTTTGAGCCCAAGATCTCCTTAGGCTAGTCTTCCGCATGTTCACACAACCTAGCACACTAGGAGAGCCTAGCCCTATGTTTTGGGGTCTAGCCAAAGTAACCTATTGTTTTTTTTGTACTCTTTCTCCTTTTAGCCAATGAAGACATTATCTCCTTTAAGTTTAGGGGGAGAGCTTGTATGCTTCAAATTTCATCATCAATTATATGAGAATGTTGTATTCGAATATATATGTATATGTGCTAGGTCTTAAAAAAAGAAAAAAAAGGAAAAAAGGTAAAAAAAGAAGGAAAAAAAAGCTAGGATGACACTCATCCTTTCTAAGTTAGCTAAAGTAGCTAGAAGTGAAGCATGATAATCGTGTTTTCTTTACGTGAAACAATTAACAAGGAAAGTGAGTGTTTCCCCAAGTATGACCCTTGCTCGTAGTGAGTCGTAGGTAACTCATGAGGGCAAGCTATAACAAAAGTGAGGGTGACACTGGGGATCATTCCTAGGCAAAAATAAGAAAAAGGAAAAACGTGAAGGCTTGTAAAATAGAAGCCCTAAGGCGTAGCAAAAGCACAAGTTTGGTGTAGGGTGTATTTCTACTTAGGTATGGAGCTTTTGGTGAAACTTGTAAATCATTAGGGGTCTCAATAGGTTTTTCCATGACTAAAAGCTAGGTTAATGTGGCATGTTGGCTAGTTAATTAAGGGAAGTTGAGCCAAAAGTCAATATTAACTCTTGTGAGGGCTCCTTTTGGAGTTTGATTAAGTAAAGCACTAAGGTTTGAGACATCTTCTAAAGACGCATACTTTGCACTTTTGACTAAGCATGTTAATTCACTTTGAGTATCTATTATATATTTGTTTTGCTTGAGAAGCTAAGACTTAATTTTGGGGTGTGATTCATGCCACGAAATGCATGAAATTAAGCTTTTATTTGAGTATTTTTAATGTGGAAAATGGGTTCTTGCATGAATCTTATCGAAACTTTTATCTTAATATGTTAGCTTAATGAGGGTTATTATGTTTAAAAGATGTTATTTGCGGATTTGGTGTTGATCGGGTACATTTGTTGCTATTTTTCATGAGATGTACCCACAGTAGTGTACCAGCATTGTCCGACGTGGCCGCATCGGATGTGCTACAACCGCATCAGAATTGATGTGCCAGCAGCACAATTTTTCCAAATTCGCTCTCAGTCAATTTTTGTTGATATTTTGTCGATCAAAGTTGTTATTCAATGCTTAAAAGACTAGGAAAACGTTCAAAACATGATTTTAGGCCATTCCTCAACCACCTTGGCTTATATAAAGGTGGAGAACCGTTCCATTTCAAGAATCAACTCTCCATCTACGATTTCACCACACTTTTCTCCACAATTCCACCATTGTCGTCAGCACCCTTGGGCATTTCTCAATTTTCCAAATCAGTTGTCTTAAGAACGAAAGTTCCTTTGAGGCCTAGTGACTCTAGATCCCATCCCATGAAAGCGTGTGGTGAGCATCGATTCTTCCTTGAAAAAGGGGAATCAACCTAGGAAAAGACTAAAGAATTGAGGACTTGTCCCAAGACCCCTTGAGTTATATTTTTTGGCATTTAAAATCATTTCTTTCTTGTACTTTTCTTTTTATATTGTTAAGATTTTTATCTTTTTATGATGAGGTGTCTTTTCAAAAATATTAATTTAAAACAAAGGGATACATATAAGGATAAAATCGCCATTTTTGAAAAAACTAAAGGCAAAAAAGGAAGTAAAAAAATTCTCCTCTGTTACTATAGATTATAGATATGTATGTATATTATCTATAGTATATATATGCTATATATACAATATATACTGTATATACTGTATATACACTATATATAAATATGTTGTGTATATAAGTCATATAGTTTGTATATATAGCTAGAAAATCAATCTATTTATGGACATTTGTATGAAGCTTTAGCGCGGGGAACAAAAGCGGAGGCCAAAATGGGGCTAAGTTAGATTTTGCATTGATCGAAGCTTAGATCAAAAAATAAAACAGAGTTAAGATCTTTGGTCATGTCAAATATGAGGCAAACCAAATTGGTTCGCCTCTGATCTAGCCGAGGACATCGGTATGAAGGTTCAGTGAGGGGAAATAAGAGTATAGGTTGGAATGAGACTGAAATCAATCATAAAAATGCTAACAAATAATGTAGATAATCGTTCATCGCATATGAAAGGAGCAATTATATCTTGCCTCCTTAGAATCTTCAAGGTAAAATAAATATTTAAATTTATATGTGTTCTTTTATTTTATTTTATTTACTATTGATTTGTATCTTTTTTATTAATTATATTTTGTTTTGAATATGATTCATGCATGGTGAATACTGAATAGGTCTTTTGAGGTGGGTTAGAGATGCACTTGTTTTTTGTGGATTGATTTGAAGGTAAATAAAATGGATACTCTTTTTATCTTTGATAGTAAATAGTGAACACCTTTATGGGACTTAATTTTTTGGGAAATTAGAAAAAATATGACAAAATTTAGGGGTAAAGTCATTTGGGATTACTTTTTTTTAATAAAATAAAACGAATTGGATGTGAAATTCTAATTGGCCCCTTTAGTTAAAAAAAAAAAAAAAAAGCAAACCCTAATTCTATTCGTGTGATTTCCTCAACTTATGGCTTGCATTCTTGTGGCTTGCACAAAATTTTGACTGCTAACGGCTTCGACTGACAAAATGTGACCGTCGGCCATGAAAGTGGACTTTGACTCCAGGAGTAACATCGACGGATTGTGAACACGATATTTTGACTTCATCGGACAACGACATCAACGGACAAACTACGGCAACAGTGGACAACAACTTCATGACAGCTTCTTCGTCAAAACTTCAACCATGGTAAGGAACTTAAACCTTAAGTTTGATTTGTAAAAAAAATTCTATAATTTTAGACATTTTGTTAATTGATTTTGTTGTATTTTCTGGATGTTAAGTTCTTTGCTGATTTTTGTTGTATTTTTTGGATGTTGAGTTTGTTTTTTGTTGTAGAATTTTTGTGCTAATTTTATTATATATTTTTTAATAGATTCTACAATTTTAGACGTTGGATTTTTGTTTTTGTTTCATTTTTTTATTTATATGTTTACATTGGTTGTCAAAATGGAGTTAAGATTATTTTGCTCAACTTCTTGTGATTTTGTTCGAGTATTCTTTGCCAACATTGACTAATTTTGTTGTTTAGTTTTATTATGTGATTTTGTTGTATATTTACATCAACTTCTTGTGATTTTGTTTCATCCACCACTTCAACCTCATTGTGGCACATTTATATGTATGTTTTAAGTGATTAAGGCTGGGTGCAGTCATTTTTTAACTATCTCACAACTATCTCGCGACAACTTCCAAAATTGAAACACTCAATTCAAACTAATTTATAGATGTTTTAGGTGATTTAGAGTGGGTATTATCACTTTTTAGGTAGTCTTTTTTCTATTGTTTTTTATCTCGCAACAGTCATCAAACTTGAAACAATCAATTCAAACTTATTTTTTAAGGTGGTTTAAATGATTTGAGGTGGGTATTGTCACTTTTTAGGTAGTCTTTTCGCTACTGTTTGTTATATCACAACATCTCCAAGAACCACCAAACTTGAAACAATCAATTCAAACTCATTTTTTAAGATGGTTTAGGTGATATAGGGTGGTGTGGTCAGTTTTTAGGTAATCTTTTGGCTACTATTTTTTATCTTACAACAATCACCAAACTTGAAACAATTAATTCAAACTCATTTATATATTTGTGTTTTGGCGAGCGTATTATTTGTAATAGTTGTCATTTTATATTCATTTTCTTTCATAATTCAGATATTATTACTTCATTGTTTTGATTTAAGAAAAAATATCTATGACATCAACAAACGCCACCATATACAAGATAAAGTCATCCCATCATTTTCAGTCTCAAGTTAGTTGTCTGTCTCATCTTCAAACTACACTATGTAATATAAAGTACAAGCTCAACCTCGCTCAGCTATCCCTCTTTAGGAAAACACATTTCGATCATTTTCTTAATGTCAACCTCGCCTTTAATGGGTAACTCATCCACTACTTATTATTGAGGAAAGTGGAAGAAAAGAGAGATAACTGTATAAGTTTCATGTTAGGAAATGTAGTATATACAATCAGACGGAGAGAGTTTGACCTCATCACCAGCTTATGATATTCTAAAAGTTCTTTTAGTGGGCTAGTGATAAAATATTCACTCTATCTATACAAGCCACTTAAAAGATGTATTTATGAAATATGAGAGTGTTTGTGAGGATGAAGTGAAATTAGAACTATCATTATTGGAGAAAGATATGAGAACGAAAATAGATGAAAACCTTTTTGGAGTTATTGATGATTGGGATCTGTTAGAACGTTATGACTGGGGTGCAATTATTTTCGGACATACGTTATGTAGGCTGAGAAAAGCATTGGATGTGAAATGTGCTAAAGGGAATATCAAGACTACTAAAAACAAATATATTGTTGTGGGATTTCCACATATATTCCAAGTATGTTAATTATATTACCTAATGTTTTTATATTGAAACTTTCAAAAAATGAATCGTTTTATTATTATGTATAATAGATTTGGGTATATAGTCTATATCAACTATAAAGAGTTGTGTTGCAAACAAAATAAATGACAATGTCATCCCTCGCTTGCTTAGATGGTCCTGTGATCAATCAGGCTCATCTCAGTTTATACATGGCTAAGTTTTTTACTCAACTAAGGTACACAAACATTACGATTTATGTTAATTCATTAAGTTGTATTTAAGTCTCTTGTATTTACCTTCTCATTTTATCTATTTGAAAATTAAAATGCTTCTTGAGATGACACAAAATGAGATCGCCATGAACAAAACTATCGGTGGAACTCCCTCCTCTGAGTTTGATGATGTCATTAAAGGTGAAACGTCTCCACTTGACACCAATACTATAATTTTGGATGGTCATACTCCCTTAGTCAATGATAATTTACCAACCAAAGTCAAAATGAGGCGGAAAAACAAGTCAAAATAAAAAATGAAAGAGACTATTAAGAACCTACAAGGTAGTGTCGTAGTGGTTGAGAATGAACTTAAGGAACTGAAGTCTAGTATTAGAAATGAGGTTGATGCTATCAACCATATTAGGCTTGGAGAAGAATATGTATATGATTCTTATAAATGCTTTGTGCTAAATATTATTATTAGGTCTACTAAATCATGTTGATACTATGTAGGCAAACAAAGAAAACACTATAGAGTTTGACGAGTTGGAAAAGGATGAAATGTATTGAAATGAAATGCAAAATATGTAGAAGGAAGTTGAAAATGAAGATTTGGACACAAAAAGCACACCTTCTTGGTTGAAGATGCTAAAGGAAGATCACAGTAGAGTTCAAATTTAGGTGGATCAATAAATTACGATCTTAGAATAATGAAGTTCAAATTGAGGTGGATCAACCAATAACTATCTTGGATGGTGAAATTCAAATTGAGGTGGGACAACCAATAATTGTCTTAGACATGGACAAAAATTGTGATTTAATTAAGACATTTGATCTCACAACTAAACTTCATTCTTTAAGTACGTTAGTTCAGTCTCATATGGATTCAGAGGTAATAGAGATTGCACATTTCTCATTAAATTGTCATATGTTTGTTCGCACGTATAAAGCGTACAATTACTTATATTTCCACTCCATTTACAACCCTAAGTAATGGGCCGAAAAATTGGAACAATACTCCCCAGTGTGATTCAGTCATTTACAATCTCATTCACAAAATACTAACAAGTGAGTTGGGTAGACTTAAACATTGAATCTTTGAAAAACATACATATAATAAATTACGAGATACAATTTATGGAAAAAAACCAAAAATTTGGTTCAAAGATTTGTTTATGTGCCAAAAGTAGTTGATAGATGAGGTACACTCTACCTTCATTTTTTTCTAATATTATAGTTAATTAATTTTTGACAATAATGATACTCGTATTTTGTTTGCATTTAACACTTAGATGCTCTTTTTTTATTCATTCGCCTGAAGATTAAGGCGACTCGGATTTTTGTGTACAGAACTTCATAACTATAAATACAATGTTCATGGTTTGTACATTTACACTACTAATATATACATCATTAATTGGAAGTTAGAGTGTTTTATTATTAACATATATGTGCTTGTTTGCAGTGGCAGCTAAAATGAAAATGACCACTATATCAACAATGCCTCGAGGAGAAGCGTACATTTGATTGGCACGAAGAATATCAGTTGGTTGATTATATGTTTGGTTCATAGTCTTTTAAAACTTTGGTCCTTGTTAATTCATTGTCAGCTAGCAAATAGACCGGCGTATAAATCATAAGCTCAAATAACTCGAGATTAGTTAATTAACCAACATTAATTAACTATTGGACAAACTACTATAGACCCATAGTTGCACTTTTATACACGGTAGAATATGTTGCGTCCATGCATATGATCATTACATATAAGTTGATCATTCACGAGTTGTTCACAATCAAAGTTGGGTCAAATGTCCACTTTACCCTTGTAATTACCTTTGTACCCTTAAGTATACTTGTGTTTATGGTCCAATAATAGACCAAGTCCCTCTCGGGCCATGAGAGGGTGAGGCCCTATTGTTCAAGTCCTAAAATCAGCATTTAAGAGACTTATCTACTTAACCTATATGGGAGGATGTGAATTTCATCTTATGAAGTTATGTTTTCAGCTCTCCACTCAGTCGAGTCTCCAAAATGGTAGATTATTGAGTTAGCAACTTGGGCAACTCTCACCCATGCAAAATTATTCTTTCAAAACTTTGGTCCTTGTTTATTTGTTGCGAGCTAGCAAGCGGACCGACCTATAAATTATATGCTCTAATAATCTGAGATTGATTAATTAAACTTTTTGATTAATTACCCAACATTCATTAACTATGAGGTAAACCATTATAGACCCATAGTTACACTTTTATGCATCGTAAAATATATTGCGTCCATGCATATAATCATTACACGTAAGTTGATCATTCATGAGTTGTTTGCAATTACAGTTGGGTCAAATGCAGACCAATGAGAGGGTGGGGCCCCATTGTTCAAGTCCTAGATTAAGCATTTAAGGGCCCGTTTGATAACGTTCTTGTTTCTTGTTTCCTGCTTCTATTTCTCATTTTTTAAGAAATTGACTTGTTTGATAACCGTTCCCATTTCTTGTTTCTCCAATTTGAGAAATGGTTCTTAAAATGTGCCAAATTTGAGAAACTACAACTACAAAAAGTAGTTTGTCCTGTTTTGTTTCTATTTTATACAATATTGTTTCTTTATGTATCAAAACCCACCTTAGTTTATTGGTAGTCTATGTATGTTTATTATACATTTCCACCTCTTAGTTGTCTGTTCAATTTTCAAAATGGACATTTTTATTTGGTTTTTTTTCCTTTTATATTTTATATTTTCTTTATTAATTTTGTTATTTACAAAAATAATTCTACTATATTTATATTTTATTTTAATTTTGAATTTTAAAATTCTCCAATATTTATATTTATATATTATTTTAATTTTCAATATGTTGATTAATTTTTTACATTTCAAATTTCAACTCCAAAGATGGGCACTTTGATTTTTTTTTCTATATTTATTTTCATCTTTCATCTTTTACTTATTAATTCTTTTTGTTTACAAAAATAATTTTGCTATATTTATATTTTATTTTAATCTTGAATTTTAAAATTCTCTAATATTATATTTATATATTATTTTAATTTTCAATATGTTTATTAAGTTTTTTACATTTCAAATTTCAATTCCAAAGATGGGTCTTTGATTTTTTTTGTTTAATCTTTATTTCCATCTTTTATATTTTATTTATTAATTTTCTATTTACAAAAATAATTTTGCTATATTTATATTTTATTTTAATTTTGAATTTTAAAATTCTGTAATAATTAGATTTATATATTATTCTAATTTTCAATTTGTATATTGATTTGTTTTTATATTTCGACTTTTGAGTATTAAAATTTGCAATATGTATTTTTATAAATTATTTTAATTCTAATATCTTTAGTATATATGAAATTAAGTAGAATTTTATATTATATAAATTTTGCTAACTAAGATATTCATTTAACTTTACTTTAATATTTTACAGTCACGAAATTTACATAATAATATAATTAAGTTGGATTTGACTTGACATCACGAAATTTACAAATGACTCGAGTTAGAGATGACAATAGCGATAAATTTGGGCAACATATATGAAGGATAGAATACAACTTTGTTATTATATTTAGTTGTCATCGAAACTTACTGTATTATGTAGACCTCTAAATTTGTCCGGAATTTTATTTCGTCATTTTTTATTTTGTGTAGTTTTGTGTCTTTCTCACTAATTTCGTATTTACTCGCTTTTAAATAAAAATAAACAAAAAAATTAAATTGCATTCTTTTTATTTAAAAAAATAAATAAATAAAAACATCTTATTCATTTTTTACGCTTTAGTAAAATAAATTTAGAATTTTTTATGTTCATAAAATAAAAAGACTTTCTTTATTTTTTTTCTTCTTATATTTGTAATTTAGGGAGAATAAAATTTTGAAGCTTTTAATGTTTTAATCAAATAAAAAAAGATTTTTTTGATGTAGAGAAAATAAAATTTTTAATGATCAAATCTTTTGTTTATGGAAAATTATATTTAATTAAATTTGGGAAGAAATATTTAAACCACATATATTTTTTTATCATAAAATTTTTTTCAAACTAAATGTATTATTTTTCTTCCTTATAAATTTGATTTGATTTATTTTTTCCTAATCAAGAAGGGTTTGACAATTCTATAAATTGGAGGTTTTTGGCACACAATTGGACAGACAAACACAGAGAGAAACCCTAGCAATTTTTTTCTCTCACATACACATTTTCTCTTTTGCACTTTTTTTTTCTCTCAAAAGATTTTTCATTCTCACACACAATATATACACTTAAAAAACCAAAAAAAGATTTTAGTGGTTCTCTCAATTTTTTCTCTCTCACGTTGTCTCTCCTTATCTCTTTTGATTTTATTTTATTTTCTAACTTTCTTTCTTTCTTTTTTTCCTCCAACAATCACTCCATCTAATTTTCTCTCCACATTTTTGTTCTTTTCTTTCCCGCACTTCAAAAAGAAGCCTTCACAATCATCAATTGTCGAAAATGGTGAGTTTTACCTATTTCTAAATAGCACATTTTTAATTACATATTTGTTTGTACATTTTAACAAATATTATTCTAGATCGATTTCATTTGTGCATCATATGTAGAACAATTTTATTTGTGCCTCGTATAGACCAAATTATTTGTTCATCATGTTTATATTTTGAGTTGCTTGTAAAGTTTAAATTTCATGAGTAATGTTTTAGATTTTATTTAGTTGATTGATCTTGCCTTAAACTTTGAATTTTAAATTTCATCCATGATTACCCTTGTATATTATGTGTTAAATCACCGATTGATCTAAAAGCTTAAGGCCTCACAGACGCATCAAGAGAGCTAATTTGGTATGGCGGATGTGAGTCATTATCAGAGCCACTCTTTTTTAACGCAGTCGGACATGACAGGAAAAGAAAGGTCCCAAGATAGAAATTAAGGCCTCACAGACGCGTCAAGAGTGCCAATTTGGTAGGGCGGATGTGAGTCATTATCAGAACCACTCTTTTCGAGTGAAGTCAGACAAGACAGGAAAGGAAGGAACCCAGGATCGAATTGAAGACTTCACAGATGCATCAAGAGTGCCAGTTTGGCAGGGCGGATGTGAGTCATCATCAGAGACAGCGAGTGGGTTGAAGCCAAACTTCTTTGTACTCAAGACTGTTGTCTGTTGACACGTCGTTGGGGGAAGTTTGTCCCATCAGAGAGAAAGAACCAAGCTCCTTTGCCAAGAGTTTGAATGTTCCGTTGGCAAGAAGTTATACCAAAGGTGTACCAGGTCGGTGCCTTCGAAAGAACCATTACCACCAGGGGGAATAGTGCTGATGGTTGTAAGCAAGAGAACCGGGGGTCAGGGAAACATGCATCGGTCAAGTGCAAAGTTATTCACTCACGCCTGTATGGGCGGACGTCATGGCTAGTAAGAGCCAAGTTGATTGGGAAGTAATTCGCAATAATGAGTTACTGTCCTGTGAAAACACTCCTTTAGTTGGAGTAACTATGTCCCTTAAGTCATTCCACATGCCAAAGTGGATGGCTTCACCGTTGTTGGGGCCAGTTCATGTTAGGGAGGACCAACAGTTTGGCAGTTCAGATCCGAGAAGCTGCAGCAAGAGCGAGAGAAGCATCTTAGCAGCATCGCCACGACAGGTGGCTTGGGAGTTGGCTGGAGTGTAGCGCCAACAAAGAGAAGGCTGTGTTTTGTTTTCCGACTTCGCATGGTGTCGGTGGTGCCACAAGTGTTGCGTGGTTGGCTTGCGAGCCTCACCCCGAGGGGTGCACCCGTTGTGTTGCTAAAAAAGTATGTGGTGGCCCTAAAGTTGGTCACGTGTTCCGAGAGATTGTAAGTGACCTTCGTGTTTGCTGAGGCGAGAGTATGCCGAAGCGTTGTTTCTGAGGGATTGTAAGTGACCCTCGTGTTTGCTTAGGTGAGAGAATGTCGAAGCGTTGTTTCTGAGAGATCGAAAGTGACCCTCGTGTTTGCTGAGGCGAGAGAATGCTGAAGCGTTGTTACCGTGATTTGTCTGGTGGACCCCGGATGAGAGAGTCCCTGAAGGGGTAAGCCCACAACCACTTAGTTTCGTTTGCCGTGCTTATGTTGCGAGTCTCGGGCCAAGTCCTAACATGGGGCGCGAGGAGGTCCAAAGATGGGATAGCCCATAAGTAGTGTGCATTTTTGTACTTCGTTTGCCGTTAACTGCCAGACTAGTCGGGTCGTCATCATGACGATGCCGAGTTCAAGTGGGGAAGAGTGTTGCAATCTCACGCGACAAAGTGGATTGCGCCCCCCAAGTGTGTCATCGAGGACGATGACCGTTCAAGTGGGGGAGAGTGTTACAATCCCAAGAAGTTGGATTGTACCCCGAGTATGTCATCGAGGATGATGACAGTTTAAGTGGGGGAGAATGTCACAATCGTACTTGAAGTAAGTGGGGCAGATTGTGACCCCACTAGCAAGTGGGGCGGACAGTGCAAGTGGCGACACGGGAGTGTCGACACATCTGGCAACGACAGAGGGCCAAGAGAAGTGCCATGATGCGACCGAGGAGGACGGTGCATCATCCAACACACCAAGATAAATGGGCAAGCATGCCAGGTTGAGCATTAAGCAAGAAGACAAGCATCAGTGCCATTGGCAGTGTCAGTGACAGGCTCAGTGGGGGCTAGATGGGGCCCTGGGCCGTTTCCTCAAAAGAAGGAGTTTCGTCGCGAGTTTGGACAAGCGGCTCTAGAGTTAGACCCATATTGATAGAATATGGAAGCACGTCGAATTTCATGTCAATCTTAGTTCAGACGGGCGCTCTAGAAAACTTGTGACGAGGTAGCACTATCAACGTTCAAGGGTGCCAAGGTGAAAAATGCTCAGAATGTACTAAAAGGGGAGGCATGGTGTTAGCTCTCCACCACCCCTAGGCCTGATGGCTTAAGCGAGCTACCCTATGGCACAGACATGTGTCATGGCGTGGGCTAGCATTGCGAGACAAGAGTCTCGGGCGTCTTTCATTGAGAATGGGATCTCATGAACAGTGTCGGATGGCACGGGTGTGCCGACATTGCGCCTTCTTCCATGGGCCGGAGGTTCGATATACACCCGCTATGCCGTTTTATCTCGACAAACGATTTAGCATGGACACGGGAGGGTTCATGCCTCGATATGTCTGGATGGATGGATGTCCGGGTGGTCCCGAGGTTAGAAAAATGCCCATGGGTTAGTTGTGACGATTCTCGACAAGTAGACCCAAGTAAGAGAAAGGAAGCTAACAATCTTAGCCTCATGTAGAGGCAAGGTCGAGCTACAAGACTTGGCCTAGATTAAAGGCAAGTCAGATGGAGTCGCTTGATGAGGAAAAAATACACGTACAGGCGACGTGTATGGCCGAATGAAGTTCAATTCCGCATGAGTTGAATTCGGTTGAGGTCGAGAGAACCTCGCCTAAGGTCCGATGGGAAAAAGAATATTGGGGTTTGAGTTCCCCTTAAGGCTGACCATGTACGAGTGAATGTCATGGTGCCGCACGGTTGGAGAAGCCCGACCGTGACAGTTGGTATCAGAGCCCATAAAGCCCAAACGGGTATTCGATCCAATAAAATGAAATTGAGATTCGATCAAGAATGGTGAACCCAAAAGAGGCACCATCTTGAGGGGGCTTGTTGATGATCCCACATTGGAAAAATTAAGGGACCTCACACTCTTAATAAAATAGATGAGCTACTCCTCTCATTGTCAATTGGTTTTGAGATGAAAGCCCATATTATTTGATATTATGTAAGATATATTGTTAATGATATAATTATTAAAGTTAAAACTTTCCAATACTTGGATTCTAGAAGTGAGAAATATCCAAGATTTGATGTTAATATGTTTTCTTTTAAACCAACTTTTAATTTTAAAAAATTCATTTTACACATGTATTTTATTCTATTCTTGTATAAAAAATATATTTTTTGCAAATATGCATTACATAAAAAAAATCTTTTTTTTTTTAGAAAAGACATTTATTTCTTTAAAATAAAATTTGAATACTTCTATAATCATCCATAAATATTCTATAAAGTTTCTTTCTTTTAAAAAATAATTTTTCTTTAAAACATTTTATTTTCTCCATTTTTTTAAAAAAAATAAATAAACTAATCAAAATTGATCTTCCGCAAAATATTCTTTCCTTTAAAAGTTAGAAATATTTTTGTAAAATATTTTTTTATAAACGTTTTAAACAATTGAACCAAAAATCTTTTAAAAACTTTCCTATGACGGAGATTAGGAGGTCAAGATGTTGACTTTCCTAATAATCTTGAGATGAAGAATTTATTTTGGGATGTCAAATTAAATTCAAATAAATTTTCTAATAGCCTTTGGCCACTCATAATTATGGTTCATTATTGGAAATAATAGTGATCAATAAAATATGAGACATTTAAAAATCAAAACAAAAATTATTTTTTTCTTATAAAAAGGCCTCTATTTAATAACACGAGAAAGGTAAAAATTCGTTCTTTGAACGAGTGTTATGGGGTGCTAATACCTTCCCATGCACAAAAGACCCCCGAACCGTTTATCTTTTCTTTGCAGACCAATTTGACATACTTTTTGGTGCCCAGTCCCACCCTCTAAATCAACACTGGTGGCGACTCCATTTTCCTCCTCTTGGGAACAACGTCGTCCGCTCTGAGTCACAAACCCGTAGCGACGTATTAGATGACACAAACTTTTGATAATATCTTTTTCGATGTTTAATATATGACATATCTTTTTTATATTATATTGTTACAAAAAAAAAACAAGAAATAGTTATCAAACAAGTTTCTATTTCTTTTTTTTTTCAAGAAACAGGAAATGGGAATAGTTATCAAACATGTTCCTATTTCTTGTTCTTAAAAAATAAGAAACAAGGAACGAAAAACAAGAAACATGAAATGAGAACGTTATCAAACGGGCCCTAAGGGACTCATCTACTCACTCTATATAGGAAGATGTGAATTTCATCTTGTGAAGTTATGTTTCCAGCCCTCCACTCGATCAAGTCTCCAAAATGGTAGACTTATTGAGTTGGCGACTTGGGTCATTCTCACCGATGCAAATCAAAGGACGAGTCCTCACAAGCAAGAGTTCATAACTCAGTCAGGATTAAAATCGAGTTACATATGATCATCATGTGAAATATTAATTTCTTCCGTCAACAAAGTTACAAAGAGAGATTAATGATTTTGCAGCCAAGTATTACATACAAACTCATTGTATGCGATACCCCTACTCGCATGTCTCTCCATGAACAATTTGGATCACGTCATTTGTAATAATTATAAAGTAGGTCGTATCCAAAGTGTCACTAGGATAAGGCACCCAACCTTATCCATATACTATAGACCATTTAGGTTATTATTTAAATATGATCCACATTCATGTCAACTACATACTGTTAAAATATTATGTAAATAACTTTGGATTTTGTTTTATTGGATTTAATTATGCACATTTAAATCACAAAATAAAATATCAAATTATTTTATTAATAATCAATAAATTATTTATTTATTTACAAACCGCTAGTTTAGGGAACAAAACCCAACAACTAAATCACCTAAAGCAAGTTTAAAAATTATTTGCAGTAGGGGATTTCAAGTTTGGAAGTTGCACTATAGTTGTGAGATGGTTGCGAGATAAAAAATCACATATCTATCAACTATCTTGCATCATAAAAATGTCATGTTTGGGTAGATACAACTAGAATGGAAACATTTTTTTGCAAGAAAAAACTACAAAAGGAAAAACTACATTGCATCAAGAGAAGAAAACAAATTTAATCTAATTCAACTGAACTATGAGTAAGAGTAGAGGACCAAAAATTTATAACAAAAATAAAAAGAAGTCATAAAACTTACCACAAAGAAATTGAAATTGAGAAATGTTGAAGTTGTTAACAATTTTAAGTTATAACAAGGGAGGTTGAGAGAAGAGAAAAGGTTAGAGAGCAGTTGGAATCAAAGTTAGAGAGAAGACCGGAGAAGAGGGAAGTCACTAAATTTGGGGAAAAAGAATAAAAAGTTAGGTTTTCTCAATATAAGAGAAATATGGATATTTCACATCTTATTTGTCCTAAAAGTCTTATTTTTAAAAAGTGGTCCCAAAACTCTTTATCCTCCTAAAAAAAATTCTATTTTGGCCAATTTCCAAAATATTTGAAGAAGCTTTTAAGGGATAATTACCAGTTCGTTGGCCTTGATGAACAAGACCGATCTACAGGAAGAAAAAAGAGACCGTTTTTACAACCAAATGAGGTTAGCTATTTTTTAAGTAGAGGTGATTAGATTTAGTCATTCTTCTTGTTGCCCAAAAAAACTTGGGGTCTACCCAGCCGAGTCAGCAACCAAAGTTTGTCATATGACAAATTTGTTTTTTCTTTTTGTAATTTTAAATGTTGGAGTGATGTCCTAAATCTCATATGTCTTGTAGTTTGTAAATGCAAGTCACGTTTCTAATAAAATAAGAGGTATTTTATTGACGTTTTAGACTACATTAATTCAATCCAATAAACTAAGATTCAAGGTTATTGTAGCAACCCAAGTTTTTACATAAATATTATAGGAAATTACAAGTTGAATTTAAATTTTACTTTCATTTTCTAAGATTAGATAGAGAAGACCAAAATATTAAAAATATCCTTGGCTATTAAAAAAATAGCAAACAAAATATTAATTTAGTAATTAAAAAAACTTCTTAAAAATCGGCTCAACTTCATACTACACGCCCAAGATGAAATGACCCAAACCAAGAGCACCACAATGCTCATGACCATCAAAATGTGCAAAAGATCTAGAATGACTAAATTCTAAAAAGTGCTAGAAAGTTCTGGAACATGCATGAATACCTTAGATGTCTCTAGAAAGTTCTAGAAGGTGTGTGAATATCCTAAATACCTCTATAATGTTTTAGAAGATGTATGAATATCCTAAATGTTTCTAGAGAATTCTATAAAAGTCTAAAAAGAGCTAACATAATCTAGAAAGTTCTAAACAAAACTAGCATCATCTAGAGAAATCTAGAAATGTATAGAGAAGTATGAAAATGTATAGAAAACATATAGAATAATCTAGAGGAAAGATTCTAACCATCGGATCAAATCAATCCTCACCATCCATTAAGGAGGTGGAGGACTATAAATACCCCATGGGGGCTCATTTGTAACACAAGGTTGGAAAGAACCACCCAAATCTCTCACCTGTAAAGCCCTCATAAAAGGTCTCCCAACTTTTCTTCCATAAACTTTCTATTACAACCTTTTTAAATCATTCCAAGACAAGCATAGGAAAAAGATAGAAGCAACGAAAGAGGTAAGTAGCTTTAAGTGGTTTATGGTAGTTTGCCTTTGTTATGTTGCATTATTATGTTATTATTGATATGTTGCATTACATGATTAAAACACATTTCTTTATAAGGGACCCCATGCATTATGTATGTTCATGATTATGTTAAGATCAAGTTTTATTTGGGTATAGGTTATGCTTCTAGGGCTAGCAAGGTATGTATGGTTGCACCCCTCTAAACCCAATCTTACGCTATGTCCATGTTAGGGGCTAGCAAGATATGTATGGTTGCACCACTCTAGTCCAATCTTACATTTATGTTAATGGTTGATGTTGGATGCAACTCTAACTCTATTGACTGCATGATTCGCTAATCATCAAATGAGTTAGTTTCGCTTAAGTCCACATCTTCCTATCAGGGCGAAGGAACTCATGTTGGAAGCATAACGACTACCTCATGTTATGACAAGTCTAAGTTTTGGGTCCCAATCATATGTTTTTTTTTCATTACACGTTGCATGTAATTGTGCATTTGGGCACTACCTTAGGTGACAACTACTTACTAGTTACATTATATACTCATTCTATTCCATAGACTTTGTAGGTGAGGACACAACGTAGGAGGCATGACATGACATCACTTAAAGGGTCAACCATCAAACTCACTATTTTAGTCATATATGCTTTTTGTTCCACTATGCTAATGTTTTGTTTTTATGGATCCTAGGGTTTTGTAAAAGAAATTTTTGTAAAGTTTTTACTTAATTTATAGAAGTTTTGATGTTTACTCTAAAATGTTTTGACCAAAATCTATCTCATGATAGGAAAGTTTAGGTATGCATGTCGTAGCGGCCGGACCATGTTATGTAATGGTCAGGTCGTTACAGTTATTTTATGAAACTTAAACATGTTTGTGGAAACATACATGTGGATCATGTTTAAGTGACAATCTAAATGGTTTGTAGTAGATGGACCCTCTTTGTAGATGTTACAATTGTTGTAAAGTGCTACAAATGATCAAATCCTGATCGTTCATGTGAAGACATGTGAACGGGGGTACTCTATACTAAAAGTTTATATAAGACTGGACCACAAAATGAATAGTCTCTCTATATATAACATCGTTACTAAAAGAGACTTACATTTCACTAGAATAACCATAGGTGGTTTGACCTTAATCTTGAGTGAGTTGTGAATTTTTGTTTAGAAGGGAAATCCTTTGATTCGCATGGGTGAGAGTAACCTTGTTAGCCGACTCAATAGGCCTACCATTTTGTGGACCTGTTCGAGTAGGGAGCTGGGAATACAACTACACAAGATGGAATTCACTTCTTTCCGTCCTTAGGAAAAATAGATAAATTGCTCTCTTAGTAGCTGATTCCGGGTCTTAAACATTTTGGTCTCAACCTCTCACTGGCCCGGGAGGTATTAGTTTATAGTTGGATTATAAACTGGTTGTTCATTAGAGGAATCAATGGTACTTAAGGAGTTAGAGGTAACTACAGGGGTAAAACAGTAGTTTGACCCAACTGTAGTTTTGAGCGTTTTGTGAAGGTCAACTCCCCGTTGATTAGTTATATTCGTGGACACATAAATATATCTACGGTGCGAAGAGTGCAACTATCGATCTTTAGTGGAATGACTGGTAGTTAATGAAGAGTGATTAATTTAATTAAAGAATTTAATTAATTAATCTCAAATTATTGGAGTTTCTAATTTGTAGGTTCATAAGGTCCCCTTGTTAGCTTACTAAAGGATAGAAAGAAAAATAATTTGAATTGTTCAAGTGAATAGCATATTAATGAGATTGATATGATATGATTAATTATTGATATGATATAGTTAATTATAGATGTGATCTAGAATTAGATTCATGAAGATCTAGTTAATTAATTTTGAAAGGTGAAGGCAAATAAATGTTTATTTATTAATTAATCATATGTATATATAGATATATTAAATTGCATTTAACGTATCTTGTTATTTAATTGGTAAGTTAATTAATTTAATAAATATTATTTAATTAATTAGGCTTAAGGGGAGAAGGATAAACTCTCCTACATATATATATATCCCTTTATGGTCATTTTAGAAGATGAATGATTGTGAAAAACTCTAGCCTTCAATCTAGATTTTTCTCTCAAAATTTATCTTCTCCACCACTCTATTATTCTTCCTCCTCCAAGGTAATAGAGACCACTTTTCTACACTTGAATTTGTGGAGAATAACAAGGTTGCGCTTGCGGTAGTGTTCCTTGTTCATTGAAGAAACGTTCGTGACAAGACGGAGAGAAAAAAACGCAGTTCGGAATTCGACAAAGGTTTGTTGATTTATCCCTATGTTTATTCTTTTAAAGCATGTTTATAATGTTTATCCATTATTTTTCTGTCTTCTTTGCTGATTTTATTTCTTTAAAAATCAAAAAACAAATTGCAAAACGATCTCATGCTTGTGCGGGAATTCGATTCCCTGAAGTAAAAACAAATGAATATATGATTAGGTGCAATAATTGCCCTAAAAAAAACTTGCACCTCAGATAGCACCCAATCAAAGTGTGTCATGTGGCGATTTTAAAAAAAAAAATTGATTTTTTATGTTATTTTTAATACATACAAAAATATGAGTAAGACTGCACCTATTATTGCCTAATAAGAAAAAAAAATTTGGGTGCAGACCAACACCCATCTTTTTGCAACCCAAGCAACACCCAATCAAAATATGTCATGTGACAGATTTTATTTTATTTTTTTATTCGGTAAAAAAAAAGGAGCATGTGGCTACATCTAATCATTACTTTGTAAAGAAAAACTTGGGTGTAACATCTATTGTGCACTTAGACAACACCCAATCAAGGTATGTAATTTGCCAAAAAGAAATTTAAAATTTTATTTTTATTTTTATTATGTAAAAAAGGAACATGTCATAAAGTGTAATCTAGGTTACACCTAATCATTGCCCTTACGAGAGAAAAACTTAGATGCGTGTTGGGTTGCACCCATCTAGAAATTTTTCTAATAATATGGGAGTATCATACTCCCCTTGTTTGTTTATACTGTAAATTTGTTTTCATAAATATTTGTGGACCCAAGCACGTTGACATATAATAACTGGAAGTATTATGAAAAATTATTCATACTACCATAGTATATAAAATTTTCCCACCCATCTTTTATGCAGCTCAGACAGTAACCAATCAAAGTATGTCATGTGACAAAATATCTTTTTAAAAATTGTTTTAATTTATTTTATTTTTACCATCTAAAAAAATAGAAAGAAGTTGTAATTCATCATTGCCCTATGAGAAAAGAACTTTGGAAAATGATTACACCCATCTTTTGTGCAGCCCATACAACACATAATCAAAGTGTGTCGTGTAGCAACTTTTTAAATTGATTTTCTAAATTCTTTTTATTATGTTAAAAAAAATATATGATTAGGTGCATTTTAGGTGTTTAGAAAGAATTTCATTTAATTAAAATTAAAATAATATAAAAAATTATAGAGTATATATTACATAGAAGTTACAAAATAAAACAACATATAATACGTATTTGTTTAAAATACATCTATACTTGGAATTAGTAACTAAAAAAAAAATTAATAATATTCTAATGTGTGTTAATTACAACTACATATGTAAGGCAAGTTTTACTATGCAAATCCCAACTTCAAGGAATGAAAAAAAAACAAATAAATACATGAAATTCAATGATTAATAATTAAACTTATATTGGACAAATTTCATGGTTAGGTTTTTCTTGTATATTTTATATTTATTTTGATGAAAATTTACTGAAAAAATCTTGAAAAATGTTGCTTTAATTTATAGGATATGCCAAATATGTTGGGTCAGTCAATTTTGCTTTATTTAATTTAATTATGCATGTGGTGTATATTTTAAATTAAATTGAATGTTGCATAATGTATGTCATTTATATTAAAATCCCACCGCAGGTTAAGCATATCACGCATTTTATTTAAATATAATTGTTATATTTAATTTTTAGGATAATTCCTAATTATATGCATGTAGAGATTCTCTTTTATTTAAATATAAATGTTATATTTAAATTAGAGTTGCTTTCAAATATAGAAAAATGAGCCAAACTATTCATAAATATATAAAAAAAAAACATTATCAGCGATAGAGCGCTACAGCGTTGTCTATCGCTCAAGCATAGAATTCTATCTATAATTTGATATTTTTTCTGTTCATAGTAATTTCCCTTAAAATTATTAGGATAATTCATAATTATGCATGTAGAGATTCTCTTTTATTTAAATATAAATATTATATTTAAATTGTTGTAGAGATTCATGTAGAGTAATCTATAAAGATAAATTTAGTTTAATTTTAAATTATTTAAAATTATAGTTTATCCTAATAAATTTTCTAATGAGATTAGAAATAGGGTATGATTGTCTAATAGAATTAGGATCTTGCTTAAATAAATATACAATTAATTAATTCTAGTTTATCTCTATAAATTTTCTAATGAAATTAAAAAATATTGGATGCTTGCCTAATAGAATTAGGATCTTGCTTAAATAAAGATACAATTAATTAATTCTAGTTTATCTAATTATTGAATTTTTAAATTTTATTTTTAATATGTAAAAAAAATATGTGTAAGACTGCAATTAATTATTGCCTTGTAAGAAGAAAAAAATTGGGTGCCTACACCCATTTTTTTTCAACTCAGACAACACTCAATCAAGGTGTGTCATGTGATAGATTTTATTTTATTTTATTTTTTATTTTTACTCAGTAAAAAGAAGAGCATGTGACTGCACCTAATCATTACTTTATAAAAAAAACTTGGGTGCAACTATTTTATGCAGCTCAGACAACACCCAATCAAAATGTGCAATGTGGCAAAAAAAAAAATTAAAATTTTATTTTTGTTAGTAAAGGAGGAAAAATGTGATAAGGTGTAACCTGTCTCTAATCATTGCTCTTATGATTAAAAACTTGGATGCGTGTTGGGCTCATTTAAGAATTTTTCTATTATACTACTCTTGTTCACACTATAAATTTGTTTTCATAAATATTTGTGGACCCCTCATTAATGTGAATAGATCCCACCATAATTTATGACGTGACATATAATAAGTGACTATGAAAATTTATCCATACTACCAAAATATAGGAAAATTTTCCCACCCATCTTTTATGCGTGGGAAGGTAACACCCAATCAAATATGTCATGTGGTAAAATATTTTTTTTAAAAAAATTGATTTTTTAATTTTATTTTTACACAAATGGGAAGAGGTTGTAGCTCATCATTATCCTATAAGAAAAAACTTTGGTGGAGGATTGCACTCATCTTTTGTGCGGCCCATATAACACCCAATCAAGGTGTATCATATAGGAATTTTTTAAATTGATTTAGACATTTTTTATTATGTAAAAAAAATGATTAAAGTGCAACCTAAGTGTTTAGGAAGATTGTCATTTAAGAAATTGGAATAATATAAAAAAAATATGGAGTATATATATTACATAGAAGTTACAAAGTAAAATAACATATATTAGGTATTTATTTAAAGTACATATATACTTGGAATAAGTAACTAATAAAAAAAATCAATAATATTCTAATGTGTTTTAATTACAATTATATAAGTAATGAAAATTTTACCATTGCAAATCCCAACTTCAAGGAAGGAAGAAAAAATAAATAAATAAATACATGAAATTCAATGATTAATAATTAAATTTATATTGAAAAATTTGACAATATACCTTAGAATTAAACCCATTTCACATGAATTTTTGTACGAATGACCCTTTTTCAATGGCTCAAATAAAAATTTGCCGAAGGTTTAAAAATTAATAAATTTTGGTCTTTTGCTCGTGACAACATCATGTGAAATTACTACTTTGACCCAAGAATGTACGCGTCAGATTCTTGCTTCTCAATTCTTACTCCCGCTTCTCACTCCTTCTATCCTTCTTTTCAATTTTCTTTTCTATGGTCAGAAATCTTCTCGCTTATAGCTTGCTCTCCTTATTTCTAAAAAAGTCGCAAATTGAGCTCGAAGAAAATTGATGGAAGAAGAATCGAAGGAGAATAATCAAATAATCGTGGTATAAATTAAAAATTGTTTAGGGTGTGTAATACCTTTTCAAGTGTTTAATTTAAAAAGCAAGATATTTTAGAAAATTAATTGTTTGGTAACCATTTAAAATGGATTTTGAAAAAAATGAATTTATAAATAACTTGTTTAAAATAAACACTTGAAACCAACTTTAGAAAAAAGGATATTGAGTGTTTAATGGTTAATCTCTGGCTAATTCTCCACTTCCACCAAGTTGTCATGGCTACTATCGTCCTTCATCGCCCACCTTCGGTGGCCACCTCTAGTTAACTACTACTACAACCTTTGATGACTGTCACTTGCCAATTTCGGTCGCTTCCTTCCAATCAACTTAGTTATTTGAGTTGTTGAAATCTAATTTGGGAAAATTTGATCTAAAATTGATTAAATTAAGGTATTAAGTTTTTGAATTTTGTGGATTAGAAATTTTAAATTAACTCTCAAATTGTTAAATTTAGAAATTTAATATATTTTTTTATTGTTGGAATGAATTTGAAGGGTTAATTAGGAAAAAAAATGTACTTTTGGAAAAAATATTAGGAAAAATATATAATTTTTTTGGCATTATCTAAATGCTCTGACTCAAAAGGAAAAAAAAATAATAAAAAGCTGCTGATGTGACGCGTCATTCGACGCCTTCCCCATGCAACAACTGAAAAAAGAACCTAAACTCTATTAGTATGCTCAATTTTGAGCTTTTAAACTGAAAAAATTGAAATTATATGTTAAATTTTAAAAATATTTATAATGGTAGTTTTAAAATATTTACAAAAATATGGTAGATTTGTAATAATTACCTTCACTCTCTTCCCTCTTTTCCTATTTTTCAATAATCTCCACTTATTACTCATTTTTCCCTTCTCTTTCTTCTTTCTTTTTCTCTTTCGATCTTTCTTCTTCTTCATTCCACCATTTCTCCTCTTTCTCCATTTTCCCTACATTTTTCTCCCTTTAAAATATTTAACTTAAACCCTAACTCTTTTTTTTTTTTTTTTTTTTCACAATTTGAACAATTATCTTGAATAACTTAACTAATTTAAACAATTACCTCAAATAAAAAGTCTGGACATCAAATATTCATTAAATTAATTTAATTATTAACTATAAAATTTAAATTTTATGGGTCAATCGACTTTAGATTTATTTTGTTAACTTCAACTGAATCTTTTTGTGGAAGTTCTAATTTCAATTTGATTTTAGGATGGAGAATTATAGTCCATTTTATATTTCGTTTGTTTTATGGACAAATAAATTTTTTTGTGTCAAAATTTAAATGTTATAAAATCAATAGGTCAATTTAGAAAATTCAAATAATTATGAAGTGAAATTTTGAATTTAATTTTAAAAGTGATGAAAAATAGTGAAATTTAATTAATTATAATTCGTTTAATTGTAACATTTTGAAACTTGTAGACCAAATAAAAATTAGACCTAAAATTTAGTGACCAAAAATGTATTTTTTTCACTTTATTTTTTTAAAAATAAAGTCAATAGTTCACAATTTTAACTTGCGAACTCATACAAAACTACCACAATATTATAAATACTTTTCAAACAACCTAATTTTCTTAGATATTTTTTAAAATTCTAAAACCTTCCCATGTGAAAATGTCAAAAGTTCAACTTTTTTAATATATTACTAATCATTCCAAGTAAAATTAGTAGACAACTATATTTTATTTTTAAATATAGATCATACTACGTTATTTGTCGGAGTTGTCATTGGAAGCGGTCTTGTTTGCAATTAATTGTCGAAGTTGGTCAGTACGGTGATCATAGAAGTTGGGCGCTAGAGGTGGTCATCACTAGACTTGATTGTGTAAGGATAAAATCTTAGCGCAACGAAAAAATATAGAAGACCAATTTTTGATTTATAATTTAGAAATTAGAAAAATTAGTACATTGCAATTATCCAAAAAAAAATTAAAAAAAGAAACTTACTGTATTATCTAGGTTAAGCATGAATAATAATAATAAAAAAATACCCTTTTGATGATTATGTGAAACTCGATTTCACCGTGTGATTCTGTTTCGACACTGTCGCCAATGGAAGACCTCTCTAAAATTTAGCAAGTCTATGAGACATAAAATTTAACTTTGTGTCTAATTAAGACATCGAATTTTCTATTTTTTTATCAATTAATTTGTGAATTTTAATAAATGTAAAAAATAGTAAATATATTTTAGACAAAAAAATAAATAAAAATAAGAGACTTATTAAACACAAAAGTGAAAATTTTATAAATTTATTAGATACTTTATAAAATTTAGAGATCTATTAAGTAGAAACTTAATTATTTGATACAAATATGAATTGAATACATTAACCAAATTAAAATTTTTTGTTCTTAAATTTGTTTGAACAAAAAATGTAAAAAAAAAAAAGTGTAAATATCTTCAACATCATTACCTCTTCCACAGATTTGACAGTTGACACAACATATAGGTTTTTTTTTTTTAATTTTTTTAAAACAAATTTCGTTTCTCAATAAAAACAACTATATTTTTATAAATATTTTGTAAACAACAATATTGTTGTAAATAGTTTTTTAAATTACAATATTTTTGTAAAATATCCTTTTAAACTCAAACCCTCCCATTTTTATTTTTCACCTTCCACTTCATTCAACAACTTAAATCTATCAAATCATCTCATTTTTTTAACTTATCCCAAGTGTTTCAACATTTTTTGAACAAATTTTGTGCAACATTTTTCTACTGTATAAGCTATAATAGTATTTTTCATGTAATGTTGTGTACTATGAATAATATAATTTTTTTTTCCTTTTTCTACCGTGTAAGTTATAATAATATTTTTTTTAAGTAAGTTTTTATTATTTCATTATAAATTAACATGACTTTGTACTGATTTTTTTTCTGATTACTCATATGTTTAATGTGGAGATTATTCGAGAGAAAATTTGCACAATCTTTCAAGGTTATGTGTTTAGTTTATTTTTGTTTAAAATGAACTATTTTATTATTTACATTGTTATAATATTTTTCATACATATACTAATATATTTTCTAAAAGTATTTGAACAGCAAAAGAAAAACTACATAAGTAGTAGTTAAAGATTAATATTTGCACGAACAAGTTGTTGTGAAACTTAAGGTATGAAAAATTGAATGTTTTATTAATATCACAAAAAAATAAAGTATCCTAGAAAAAAGTATACATTATTTTAATACGTCTAAGGTTATATTTGATGTTGTTATAATTTTGTTATAATTTTGATAGTATTGAGTTAGAGTTTGCATATTCGATTTTGTTAGATTTAGTATGTAATTAACACAAATAATCCCTAATTCATGTTGTTATGATTTTGTTAGTATTTCAATAGTGTTTAGTTGGGATTTTCATATCTAACTTTGATAGATTTAGTAGGTAATTAACACCAAAATATTTAATGGAAACCAAATATAAATATATGTTCATAATATTTAGGGTTGTTTTCAAATATAGAAAAATGAGCCAAACTATTTACAAATATAGAATTTTTTTACCGTCTATCACTAGTGATAGAAGACCGCGATAGAATTCTATCACGGTCTATAACAGTGAAATTTTTCTATTTTTTTTAAATAGTTTGATAATTTTTATGTTTATATTAATTTCACTAATATTTAATTAAAATGTTTACAAATAAAAAATACCAATAACTAATTATATATTTTTTTCAAAAACAATAAGAACATTATCAATATAACTAAAAAATTGGGATAAAAAATCGAAAAAGTGATTTTCTCTATTTATCTTTTAAAATATGTCATTATATTATTAGAAATATACGAATAACTAACAAGATGTTTTTTCAAAAATAATATTACCAATACAACTAAAAAGTTGGATAAAAAAACCGAAAAAGGAAAAAAAATGTAATTAATTTTAAAAAGCATAAATTGATTTTGTTAATCCTACCTTACTTAACAAAAAAACTACTTAACTTACATAATCTTTTTCGTAAATACCAAATTTAATTGGCCAGACTAGAATGAATGTTGTGGAATTTCTTTGTTATATGAATGGAAACATTGTTAATGGGCCGAATGGTATAAAATACGATATGCATCCATGTTTATATAAGTATTATCCATCAAATTGAATTCAACAAATTTATAGAGGGATTGTGTAATGCATTATCTATAGATAGAGATGATGGGATAGATGTAATATTTAGATATGGAAGTTATGTTGGAGGATCTACTTTTTACATCCCAGGACCAAACTATCGCCACAAATTTAGAAGAAGTTGAAATAGATGATGATGATATGGTGTTCATGATGTCCCTAAAACCTTCAATGAGATAGACCTCAACGACATAAATATTGCACTTGATTCAAGCATTGAGAGACAAGATACTGGATCTGATTCTTTGAGTACGGGGATGATATTTAACTCAAAGTTCAATTTAAAAAATGCAGTGAAAAGCTATTCAATCAATGTCATCAAAATTTTGAAGTCGTTGAGTCAAAAAAGAACATTTGGGCTATTAAGTATAAGAGATACGGTAATGGTTGCACATGGAGACTACGTGTTTGCTACCGTAAAAACATAGTAAATTTTAAATTTCACAATATAATGGTCCTCATTCTTGTGTGTACGCAAGAATGAGTAAGATCACAGTCAATTAGACTCTAATTTGATTGCAGTTATGGTGAGTAGTATTATTAAAAAAATTCATTTGTTAATGTTAGAACATTACAGGACATTATATTAAAAAAATATGGATATTTTGTTAGTTATTGGAAAGTATGAGATGGAGGGAGGAAAGCAATTGTCAAGATATTTGGAGATTGGACTGAATCTTACAATTTGCTGTTTACGTGGATGAATATATTAGAAATGACCAACCCTGGTACAATTGTCCACTGGAGACTAAATGAGGTAGAGGGTGATGGTAAGATTATCATGTTCAATAGCGTGTTTTGGTCATTCAGACTCGTTATTGAGGATTTCAAGCATTGCATACCACTACTTCAGATTGATGGAACACATTTATATGGGAAGTACGGAGGGAAATTGTTGATAGTTACCTCAGTTGATGCAAATGGACACGTTTATCCAATTGCATTTGCAATTGTACTAGAGGAAAGTATTGATTCATGGGGTTGGTTCTTGAAAAATATATTTGATCACGTGGTACATGGAATGAAGAAAATGTGTCTGATTTCAGATAGACACAAGGACATTATATCTACTCTGCGAAACCATAACAATGGTTGGGAAGATGCACAACACATATTTTGCTTGCAACATGTTGCAAGTAATTTCAACGACAAATATAAGAATAGTATGTTGAAGAACATGGTGTATCAGGATCAAAGTATTAAGTTTGGAAGTTCAACAATTGTATGACTGAACTACATAATGCGAACTCTAATTGCATAAGGTTTTTTGCTTCTATGGATCCTAAACAGTGGACCCAGTCACATGATGACGGTCATCGTTATGGATGGATAACCACAAACGTAGTTGATGTTATAATGTTGTTTTGAAAAGAGCCAGAAAGCTACTCATAACTGTACTAGTTCAAACAACATTCTATCGAACTATCTCCTACTTTACTACTCGTCGTGTAGAAATAGAAGTTACACTTGAATCTGGAGAATGTTTCATGAGGTAAAGTATTCACTTAATAAAATATTTTTAATGTTCGTATTGGCTATTAAATTTAGCAAACAATTTCCATCTATGTTAAAGGTATGCAATTAAGAAGTTATCTCGTTGGGAAGGACGTGCAAATACACACGAAGTTAACATTTTTTATCAGAGGACAGGACTGTGTGATGTCACCATTGCAATCAATCCAATAACACTAAATGATGGAACCACACATCGAGTAAAATTAAGTGAGAGGACATGCACATGTAATAAATGATAGAGTTACGTAATCCCATGTTCCCATGTCATTGCTGCATGTAAAAATATTGGTATTGATTACATGTACTACATAGAAGACTACTAGAAGATCCTCACTTATTTATCTTGTTATTCACCTCAGTTTGAGCCTATCTTGGATCGAAAGTATTGGTTGGACCCTAACTTTCCTACTATCTATCCAGATGAGACAATGATAAGAAGTGTTGGAAGGTCATGTACTTCCCGCATACACAACGAGATGGATTAGAGGGAGACCACAATCAAGTCATGTTGTGACATTTGCAGACAAGAATAACATATTCGAAAAGGATGTCCCAATCGTACTCGTAATGCGACATAGTAAATTATTACACATATTGAATGTAAACTATTTCTTTGATGATTAATACAAATAAAATAATTTTGCTCTACAAACTATCAATATTTATTGGTACATCATATTAATTGTTAGTGTTAATTGTAATCTTATATTAATTGTTTATGTTAATTGTTATGTTATTTAAATGACATTAGATGGACATGTATTAGCATAGGACCACACGATTATTCGGTTTTATACCTACAAGGTAGCTATCGATCTCGAGTTGTTTGGCAAGACGAGCATACTGATGCTATGCATTGTCGATGTCGAGAGACTGTTGTTCAGCGGCAAGAAGACTCATACCATCGTATTTGAGATTATTTACAAGCATCTGAATTTTTAATTTCATGCATTAAATTTATACAACTAGACTAGCATTTGATAACAACGTTAGTGGAACAGTGGCAACAAGAGACACACATTTCACATGCTGCATGGGGAATGTATGATTACTCTTGAGGATGTAGTCATCTAGTTTGAACTTTCGATTAATAGATGAGCATTGATCGGACCACTTAATTATAATTGGGAACAAGTATGTTACAATCTATTAGAAGTAACAACAAATGACAATCTTCTTAAAGGAGATCGTCTTAGCCTATCATAGCTAGCACGACAATTTAACAACTTCGTCGATCTACCAGTTGTCGCTAGTGAAGAGCAACTCCAACGATATGATCGAGCTTATATTCTTACATTGATTGGAGATTGGTATTTTCTGATAAAACCAACAATAGAGTGCACATGATGTATCTCCCTTTGCTGGTAGATTTTTAGGTTGCTGGAACATATAGTTGGGGGCTGGTTGTCTTGCATGGCTATATAGAGAGTTATGCAAAGGTGCATGGCAAAGACATAACCAATCCTCTTCTATTACTACAAATTTGGGCATGGGATCAATTTCCTCTACTAGCACCTTGACGACTACATCAGTACGAGAACAATTTGGGTGATAAACCACTAGCAGTACGATAATCATTTTTAACTCATTAACATTTAATCTCTATATTTTATATTGTGACTTAATAACCAGTAATATTTGATTTCTAATTGTTGTAGGTGGAATGACGACTTCTCTATTATAAGAGCGCCTATGCATGTGTTAGTTCAGTATAGATACTGATAACTTGTAGAAATACAAGTTATTCTATTATTTTATTTAAAACAGTATATTTAATGATAAGATTTCAAAGGTTTTGTAACCTTTTTTTTCTACAACTATATATATATATATAAAAGAAACTTTTTTTTTTTAACAAACATTTAAACTTTCTCTTCTACTTAGTTTTATGGGAAATTACTATAAACAAATAATCAAAATATTCACAAATATAGAAAAATTTCACTAAAATTTTCTATATTTGTAAATAGTTTGACTCATTTTTCTATATTTGAAAACAATCCAAAATTAATTATAGAATTTATTTTAATTATATAGAAGATTTATAATTTTTGAATTTTAATCATTTCGAACTTTTTACATATAGACAAAGGACTATTTTTTTCAATGTATAATCAACGAGGGTTGGATACATATTCAAGTTTTTTTATATAAAATTTATTTTTAATATACGGTAAAATAAAATAAAAATTCTATCAATATGATAAAATAATTGGAAATTGCACGAGTTAAAAAATTAGTTAAATGAAAATGAAAAAAGAGTTTTAAAGATAACAGAGAAAGAAAAAAAGAGATTTTTTTTTTTTAAAAAAGAATTTTAAAGATAAAAAAAAAACATGAAGAGACCATCTTGAGCATTGTGACAACCTACCTAGAAAATTTCCTATCTTTTTAATTTTTTTTTGAAAATGACCTTTTTCACCTCATTTTTTTTTCTAAATTTCCCTCCAATCCAAATAACCCAAAGACTCAATTTTTTCTCATATATTTTTTAGATTAGATTCTTATATTTTTTTATTTATGAATGATTTAGTTGAAGTTTTGGAGAAAAAAAAAAGAGACTTAAGAACCTATTTATGAAGTCATAAATAGGCAAGAAAAGGAAAAGGAAAAGAGAAAAAGAAAATAAGGATGCTCTAGCCTCCATATCTTCTTCCTCTTAGTCTTCCCCTTGGAGCCGCCGACCCCATCTGCGTTCTGGCTTGTTCGTCGGCGACTACACAACAAACCCACAACCAGCAGCGTCGACCACGGACTCCGACGACCAGTTATCGCGGTCAGACGATTCAGACCGACGTGCTCTTGCTCCACGTTCGACAGCGGAGCTAGCCTACGACGTGAAAAAGCCACTTCTGACGAGTTTCGAAGCATCGTTTCTTCTCCGTTTGAGATTCCAGCTTGAACAACAAGTTGTGCATTACGTTTTCAACGGCTGGGTGTCTTGAAGCAACGTTTTTGACTTGGGGGTAAGCTTTCGATTGTTACCCATACTTCGATTGGCTTCAAATCAGTTTACCCATAACGTTTAAGGTCTAAATCTGCAAGTTCGGACGTTTTTGGACACCAACCTGCAAGGATAGGAGCCTTTTCGGTAAGATTTGATATGATTTATTGCTTTAATTTCCTTTTCGAATTGAATTTAAGTGTTTGAATATTAATCTGAGCTCTTGGAATTCGTTTGTTGTTATGTTTGGGTAAATTTCTAAGTATTGGATTAAGATTTAGCAAGGTTGACCACATTTCGGACTAGTTTGGGCTTGATTAAACTGTCTTAGATCAGTCTTTGACTCGTGAAAGTTTGTTTGTTGTAGTTTTGGACTAATTCAGGGTGATTAATTAAGGTTTATGGTGGATTTTGGATAAGAATATTACTGTTGAAAATCTTTCGCGATCAAGGGTGTCGAACTAAGTTCCAACACTTAAACATGATGTTTATTGTTTAGGCTTTCTAAAAATTGATGTTTGTTCAAGGAAGTGGATTTTCAGATATTATAGTATTGTCGATAGAGGTAAGTAGGTTCCACATCTCTTCCACAATGTAAATTTTGATAAAGGATATGTTTTGACTGTTGTGATTTGATCCATGGTTGAAAGTGGATTTTGGATGTTTGAAAGCGTGTTTTGCACCATTTAAACCGAATGACTTTGTTTTAGATGTTTTAAATGTTTTCCTATTAGAAAGCATGTTTTATGTGATTTGAAAATCGATTCGAAGTATTTGGTATATTTTTAGTTGATTTTGTTAAATAAAAGTGTATGATTGTTCTGAATGATAGTTGAGTGTTTTGATTGATTTTAAATTGAAAGTGTTTATGTTTTGGATTTGATGAGTTTGACTGTCGAAATTGCTATTTGAAACTACATCTTTTGTTTCAAATCTTTATGAATGATTTGATTGGGGGTATCTAGATATGCCCCTTTTTGTGTTTTGGGGATTATATGGTATTTTGTTATAGCCAAAGTTGGAATTGACGGTATCTATTCTAGCTTATTTGTGAAGAAGACACATTTTTGTGGGTTGACATTCTTGGAATGAAGATTGACGTTTGTGTTGCACTCACATGTCCTCACTTAAGTAATTTATGTTGTTTTGGTCGGTTGTTAATCGACATTTTTGTTGTTTTGGTCGGTTGTTAATCAACATTTCTACTGTTCTGGTCGATTGTTAATCGACATTTCTTATTGGTGTTATCGATGGGGATTTCTGTTGAGCTACTTCAACTACACATCTTTCCTATTTTGTATTTGAAACTTCTGAATGACTGAAAGTTGTATTATATAAAGTATTAACCACATTTTAAAAAAAATATGAAAGTTCTGTTTATTACAAGTTCTGAAAAGTTATTTGAACGTTTTGTTTTCGTTGAAAGATTATTTTGAAATTTCAGCTTGAAACATTTGGTTCTAAAGTTTTATTTCCTTGAAAGATCTTGATTTTGAAAGTATCGTTTGTAGCAAGTTTTGACTGAAAGTTTTGTATTTTTATTAACACAAGTTTTGAAAGACTATGAATTTCAAAGTTTGTTATGAGAATTGCTTGACTCGTACTCATCTATGTTTTTTCAAAATGCTTTCAGATAAAGAATCAGGTTGATAGTTCAAGGAAGTGAAGTTTTACGTTCTCGTGCAAGATATCAAAGGATGTTTATCTTAGAACTTGTTTGTAATAAGTTGCTTACATTGAAGTGTATAAGTTGTAAAAGCTTCTATTTGTTAAGTTTTTTGCATTCTTTTTATAATAGTTGTACTGGAAAATACGGGCGGTTACAAGTCCAACTTTGTGAAGGCTCATTGTCCAATTCATCATTTCCAAGTTCTACACCAATGGTTGAGCAATAGCATGTCATTGAAACCTCGAAAACCCTCGATCTCAATCGCTCAATTAACCCAAATCCACGCCAAACTCCTCACAAATCCAAAACCCCACATTTTCAACCCTTTGCTTGGTTCTTTGGTAAACTCCATCTCCCCTGAAAATGGCCTCTTCCTCTACAACCAAATGCTTTGCCACCCATCTTCCCACAACCACTTCACCTTCACTTACGCTCTCAAAGCTTGTTGCGTCCTTCATCAAACCCATAAGGGCCTCGAAATCCATGCCCATGTCATCAAATCAGGTCATCTTTCTGACATCTTCATCCAAAATTCTCTTCTCCATTTCTACATTCTCAATGGCGATGTTCCTTCTGCTTCTCAAATCTTTGATTCCATCCCTGACCCAGATGTTGTTTCGTGGACTTCAATCATTTCGGGCCTTTCCAAGTTGGGTTTTGAAGAAGAAGCTCTAGGTAAGTTCTTGTCCATGAATGTGAGGCCTAATTCTACTACTCTTGTTACTGCTTTATCAGCTTGTTCTAGTCTTAGATGTCTCAAGCTTGGGAAAGCTATACATGGGCTTAGATTGAGGAGTTTGAATGAGGAAAGTGTTAGTTTGGACAATGCCCTTCTTGATTTTTATGTTAGATGTGGCTATTTGAGGAGTGCAAAGAACCTATTTGATGCAATGCCTAAAAGAGATGTAGTGACTTGGACTACAATGATTGGGGGTTATGCACAGAGAGGATTGTGCGAAGAGGCTGTGAGGGTATTTCAAAACATGGTTCATGTGGGAGAGGCCATGCCCAATGAGGCCACTCTAGTTAATGTATTATCTGCATGTTCTTCCATTTCTGCTCTGCATTTAGGTCAATGGGTGCATTCCTATATCAACTCTAGGCATGATGTGATAATTGATGGAAATGTTGGAAATGCTTTGATTAACATGTATGTCAAATGTGGCAAGATGGAAATGGCAATTTTGATCTTCAAAGCTATTGAGCACAAGGATATCATATCATGGAGTACAATCATTAGTGGGTTAGCCATGAATGGCCTAGGAAAGCAAGCTTTTTGTCTCTTCTCACTCATGCTAGTTCATGGCATTTCTCCTGATGACATAACATTTCTTGGCTTGTTATCTGCTTGCAGCCATGGTGGGTTGATCAACCAAGGTTTAATGGTGTTTGAAGCCATGAAAAATGTTTATAATCTTCCACCTGAGATGAGGCATTATGCTTGCATGGTAGACATGTATGGAAAGGCTGGGCTATTAGATGAAGCAGAGGCATTCATAAAGGAGATGCCTGTGGAAGCAGAAGGCTCAGTTTGGGGAGCTTTGCTTCATGCTTGTCAAATTCATGGGAATGAGAAGAAATATGAGAAAGTTAGGGAATGGCTGCTTGGAAGCAAGGGAGTTACAGTAGGAACTTTTGCTTTGTTATCAAATACTTATGCTAGTTGTGATAAATGGAATTATGCCAATGAAGTTCGAGATACCATGAGAAGTAGAGGGTTGAAGAAAATGGCTGGATGTAGTTGGATTGAATTGGTTGATCCCTTGAATCCTTTAGGTTAAATATGGGAGAGATGGAGTAAGATTTTTTTTTTTTAATTACGTATCTCATCGTTGTATATAACCATTGATTCTTTTTTCATTCGTATAGATTAAAAATTTTGAAATATGTGTATAGATCTTGAAAATTCATATTACTTTTAGTCTTCATTCTTGACACTAACATTTTAGGATAGTGTATTTTTTTAATTGTATTAATGTTTTTTTCTTTAAAAAATATTCTAATTGTACACACCCCTGAAATCTTAATTTTTCAAAGTACCCTTAACATTCCAAGGTTGTTTCAAAACAAGTCTTCCAACAATATCTCCATGAAAGTGAAAAAAAAAAGTGACTAGTGGTAAATGGTAAAAAATAGAGGTATTTTGTCAAGTATTATGCATAGCTTATCATTTTTTTTGTGTTGACTTAAAAGACCCTTTTGAAATTGTCTAAAAACATCCATTTTATTAATTTTTTATCATTAAAATGAAGATGAAAATATCATGTGGTGGTGAGTTGTTAAAAAGAATTGAAAATTGTTATTGATTTGAAATGACATTTTAATTAGTGTGGTGAGGTTAAATCTTGTTTTCTTCCTCTCACAATCAAAATATTTAGAGGAACAAAAGATTTTTAAAGTGTAAGCTAACCACAAATAATGGACAAACTTTGAAGGTAATTTCTAATAATTAATTGGTGAAAATGAGATTTACAACATGAATTGAGAAGAGGAAACAAAGAAAGAAATTGAAAGAGAATTGAACTTAGGTCTATATAACTCCATATGGGTATGTTTGGAATACCTTTTCAAGTGTTTAATTTAAAAAATAAGTTATTTTAGAAAAAATAACTCAAAATGAATTTTTAAAGTCTTTAAAGTTTTTATTTTAATCATTTTCATAAAAAAAGTGTTTAAATAAAAATGAATTTTTGAAAAACATTTTTTTTCTTAGTCGATCCAAACATGCATGCCCTAATTAATTTCTTGGGAAATTACTATAAACAGAAAAAATATTAAACTATTTATAAATATAGAAAAATTTCAAGGTTTATCAGTGATAGATTGTGATAGAATTCTATCGCTTTCTATCGTTCAAGCAAATAAATTCTATCGTCTGAGTGATAGAAAGCGATAGAATTTTATCGCGATCTATCAGTGATAATCTGTAAAAAATTTCTATATTTATAAATAGTTTGACTTATTTTTCTATATTTGAAAAGAGCTCTAATTTCTTACCTTCAAAGTTGGCAACCATGGGTTTGTGTACGAATGACTCATCTTAAAAGCATAGCTTATGTCAAATTAGCGAGAAAGTATCAAAACCAAACATTATTGTGCATGTGAGTTGAGATCTCGCTCTTATTGCTCTTACTCCTCTCACTCCTTATGGTAGATTTAGTATAGGCCGAGCTCTCCCTCAACTTTATGTTATATATATATATATATATATAATTAAGATAGTATCAATAACGACTTTAGTTTAGCCTAATGGCAAATGTGTCTCTCAAGCCCCTCTTAGACACATTCCATTCCATTCATTTATTTATCAAATTTCCTTCCTTTAACAGACCTTTGAAAAATAGCCTCTCGTCAACAAACTTTATGGATCTGCCTTACCCCGTTTGGATCTAAGAAAGTTGAAAAATGATTTTAAATTAACTACTTTGTTTGGAACAAGAAAGATTTGAAATGAATGTATTTAAAATTGTGCTTGGATGGTAAGTGAAAAGGAAAAGAAAGTTAAGAATTTACTAATATAAACCTTTAACTATGATATGTTAATTGAAAATTAAAATATGACAAGGTCAATTAAATAATTTACTTTTAAATTCTACGAAATCCTGCAAAATTCGAACATTTTGGTCAAAGAAAGTTTTTAGAGTAAAAACAAGATTTGAAATCACTTCGAATTTTAAAATCAGTCTCTTTCTTACAATAACAAACAATGAAATTCATTTGAAATCTATTATGAATTGAAATCCCTCCAAATCATGAGGTTCCAAACAAAGAATTAGAGTCTTTCTTGTTTCTTATTCGCTTTATTTTCTCTTGCTACTTTTTTTCGCTCTTGGTCTTTGCTCTTATGAAACAAGGAGTGAAAGCATAGAGTAGTAAGAGTCAAGAGTAAGAATTGAAAGCAAGGATGTATTGTAACAAGTACGGGAGTCCAGAGGGCACCCACGTGCATAATATGCAAATTGTTATATATGTGTGTGTTATTTTAATATTTAATATAATTTGAAAATTTTGAATTTGCCTCCTACTATTTGTTAGTGTCCCACTACCCAAAAATCTCTTAAGTTATGGGTTATGGGTGGTTACACAGTTAGATTTTTTTATTTAAATTGATATATATATATATATATATTCCATCTTATTCTTGATGAAAGAAGAATATACAATAAATTCCATCTTATTCTTGATGAAAGAAGAATATACAAAGAATTTAAGGTCTCTAGCCTAATAAAAGAAGTTTGTATTTCTATCAAGACACGAATTAAAGCATTGAATGGACTAGTAACAGTGTAGTCTACTTTTAATTGGTATTTTAAATTTGATTGCTATGGTTGGAGGTATGTAACTTTTCATTTTTTAAATCTTACATAATAAGGTTGTTTTTAGTAACTAGTTAATAACTACGTGCATCATAACTTATAAATGTTAAAACTATAGTATCTTTATAGAAGTTAATATTTAATTTTATGTCGTAGAATTCATTTAATAAATTTTATCCTATATGTTATATATGACTTTTAATACTTCTAAAAAGTTCATTGAAATAATTTCCTCACCTATTCCAATAATATATGGAAACTTTCAATTCGTTTATGTGTTTTATGATAACACTAATACAAAAAGAGAAGAAGAAAAAGAAATGATGTTGGTTTAAAAAATAATTCAATATGTTCTTTTTCTCAAAATATGCCTTATTTTAGTATTTTATAATAGATTGTTTTCGAATATATAAAAATGAGCTAAACTATTTATAAATATATAAAACTTTTACTATCTACCGGTGATAGACAGTAAAATTTTTATATATTTATAAATTGTTTGATATTTTTTCTATTTATATTTATAGTTTTTCTTTTATAATTGTGTTAATTACGAATTAGTGTAGGATGGAAATTGTGAGGGATCATAAATCTCAATATAATATTATTAATCAAAATTGTTATTATTCAAATCAATATATTTTTAATGCAAAATAATTATACATTTGTTCATTAGAAATATGGACAAAGATTTTGAGGTAGAGAAAATCTAATAATTTATAGGGTCGACTAGATAAATAGTAAATTTAGAGGTTTGATTTGGAAAAATAGTAAATTATTTTTTAAATTGTTAAAATGGCAAACATAATAAAATAATTGAAAATAATAATTAACAATTGTCAAGATTGCCTTCAATTAACGCATATCAATAATGTTTCCAATTGAGAAGTTAGAAAGTTTTAAAAACATCCAAAAAAAACTACAAATACACTATAATGCAATAAATTTCACACATTCCAATACATATCTTGTTAGCACAATAAACAATAAATGACTTAAAATAGAATAATTAAAACTTAACCAATACATATCTTGTCAGCACAATAAACAATAAATGACTTAAAATAAAATAATTAAAACTTATGTTTCAAATAATGACAAAATAGGGTTTTTTGAAAAGTGAGGTTGAAAGGTCATTCTGCTCCAAACGGCGTCTCTCAGAGTTTAAATACATTGTATTTTCAGAAGTACCAAATAATACGGTGTCAACAGCTATGCATAAATCATTATGGGAATTTCGATAAAACTAACCTAAGTCACAAAATATTCTTATCTTCTACAATTTGAATAAGATTCAAATTGTTGGAACCATCCCAATAAACTGTCAAACGAGACACAGAGAGATTGGAAGACGGAAAAAGCTTACCTTGAATACCATCAACAAATTGTTGGAACGAAGAATCGAATGGAATATAAGCCTCAACATACGATCATCGTGATATTGTGAACTTTCATTCCATGTGCCATCATAAATAATCCTTATTCGTTCTAGAGTCATATAAAAAACATAAAATTAAAATAATGGATAGTTACTTGTTTGAAGAAAATATTGACAAATCCTATATTAAAAAAGTGAAGAGTATATCCATAATATTAAAATAATAAAATGATAATGAATAAAATAAGATTAAACA